>CM049804.1:8403184-8536946 GCA_027422405.1 Ptychobarbus kaznakovi | reverse complement strand
CATACTTATTGATGAGACATGCAGATAGTGATAAGAATTGGTTAATAAAAATAAAAAAAATATATGAAAAAAAGGACGGAAGTCAACAGCACTTAAATGCCATGTACAAATGTATAATTTAAAATGAGTTATTTTATGCATTTAAATGGTTTCATTTTAATTTGTACTTTACAAAAAAAAATAGCATGTTTCCTATTATAAGTGCACTGCGTTCATATTTACTTGTGCATTAAATGACAAAATATTTGAGATACGTTCTTTACATGAATGCACTAATCACCTTTTTGGTAATTTTAATGAGGACTGAACTACATTGTATGCTCATAGTTTCTTGTGTGCATTATTTATGATGGAGAGATATAGAGCGTGCGCCTTATATTCACGTATATTTGAAGAGTGTACGGCGGGAGCACGGTAAAACAGCTGTCAGTCCAGGAAAGTTTGTTTTACTGACATATAGCCATACAACATCTCATCAGACCGCAGTTCACTGTTGTTCTACTGAAGCTCATTTGGCACATGTTCCTTTCCACGCTCGTTTGACTCGCGCCTGGCGCTGAGGCGAAGTTGAAGCGCGCCTCTGAAAAGTCTCCCGTTTGATGTGGTCATAAAGAGATACGGTGGTTCCACGTCTTAATAAATGCATTTCTTGTCAAGAAAAAGAAAGGTTACAAAAACTGCAGTTGTGAGTGGGGTGGCCAAGCTTAGGTCTGCTAATATGGCAAACGCGCATGGTGGTGGGAGGGCTGAGCCCATTAGGAACTATGGGAGCCCAGAGGGGAGCGACTGTGAAAGTTAAAGAGAAAACCGATTTTCATTCAAACAAGTCGACGTAAACTACACATTTGAGTTAATCGATAAAATCGATTTATCGCCCAGCCGTAGTTAGTATTTTAATGGGCCACATACATTTATTCTTTCTAATTTAATTCAGTTCTAATTCAAAATAATCTTGTCGTTAATGGTTAATAATCGGTTAATGAGATTCGGTTGTCGGTTAGGAAAAATAACCAAAATGAACATCCCAAATACATATATACATACATTTTTTTTTTTTTTTTTTTTACAAAATACTTTTTTTTTTTTTTTTGGACATGTACATTTTTATATTTAAAAGGGTATGATGCTTTTCATATGATCATATGATGCATTTTTAAAGAGCATTATTTTGTGTATTTGGTGTAACAGAATATGTTGGCATGCTTTAATGTTCAAAAAACATTATTTTTAAAATACTGTACATTATTGTAGGCCTCTCTCAAAAGCTTCATTTTCTACTAAGTCCTTCCTTCCGACAAGCACAGTCTGCTCTGATTGGCCAACTGACCCAGAGCACTGAGATTGGCCGAACACCACAAGCCGCGTCGGAAATGTAACTCCCCTTACCATAATCATGAGCTTCAGCTTTCAAAACTAAAGTAAAGACACTTAATAATGTCCTTAGTTTTACCATCAGTTCAAGCCCGAAAGGGGAACAGAGTCGCATGACAGACACAGTGATGAAGCTCGTATGTGTTTGCACACAAGCCGCGGTTGTGTGACCTTGTCTCCTTCTCTCACACACGCGAGCACACACACAAACACATGACGCTGCAGCTGTGACTCGCTATCTCTCTCTCTCTCACACACACACACACACGACGCACAAAACTCCACATATAAACAGCCAATAGTAAATACTTAAACTAATAACAAAACATACAGTTGCTGATTCAGAAGCACCAGATTGTCAGAGCAAAGTCAGAATTACCTCCTCTCTCCTAGGTTCACGAAACGGTCGTCCATAAAATGCATTGCTGTTCTGTTGTAAGTAATCTTAATGATTCCTATTTGCATCTACTTTCGGAAAGGCCAAAAAAGTGCTTTTGCTTTCGCCTAGAAACACACAGCTTCTCCCCGTCATGGCTTCATCAACACTACTGCGGTTACTGAAACCTTGCGGCATTATGCAAATATTCCCACATCGTGATGTAGACATGTGGGGGTGTGTTTGAATGAGCCGCTTTAGGGGGGCGTGGCAGAGTCTTAACTTTGATAAAGAATATCTCTTTGGTTTTGAGACTTTAGTCTTTGCAACTTCAGCTTACACTCCAAAGAGAAAAGAGAACTTGAAATTGCATCATATGACCCCATTTAATTAAACCTCAGATTTGTATCAACTATAAACCCCCTGCAGTTCCCTCACGAACCCCCATATAAATATAAAGAACCGCTTTTTCACTCAAGATACACTCCAATAAGAAAGTCTCACCAGCAGAGAGCAAAATTAAAGGGATAATCTTGCAATAATCTGCTCCATCTATTAGCATCACATTGACAGTGTGATGAATAGCCTTCTACACACAGCATAATCTGCAAATGTACCTGTTCTCACACAGGTCTTTTCAACAGAAGAGCATCTAATGAGCAAAGAATACTGAGTAAAGACTCACTAATGCAAATATAAATGCAGACTGATGCAAGCAAACAAATGCTGGTGTCCGATATCCATCATGAACTGGCCTCAACAGCATACCTTTTCAAATGATTTGCACTTTTTATGAAACAGCAATAATACATAATACACGGGGGAAGGGAATGAACGATTCCCTTCCCCCATGGGGAAGGTATGATCAATGCATAATTACCACTATGGCCAATAATAATTATACTGGACAGTAGGGCTGTGCAATTAATCGCATGTGATTCTCATGCGCATCTCATCAGTAAAGCCGGCTCCGTGATTGGCAGTAAATCTCTATCACCTGTTTTCAAAAGGAGCGGCAGTTAATACTGATTAGTATGTGATGACGAGATGTGCATGAGAATCACATGCGATTAATTGCACAGCCCTACTGGACAGCAGTCACTGTCACAGCAAAGAGAGCCCAATGACAGGCTTGGTATTTTTATACAGAACGGAAGTTGATTTCTAGTGTTTAGTGCTATTAACACAGCAGGGAGACGCTGTAGGTGCTAATGCTCCCTGCTGCGCTCAGTGACCCCCTCGGATTCTCCAGTGACAATGTGATTGAGACTTACAAGGGAAACTGGCTAGTGAGACGTGCATGAGAAAGTGCTTTCAAAGTAAATACAGGCTACAAATGAAGAGTTTATTTGCCAAAAGAGATAACTGTTTTTTTATTATGTTTTTTATTACGTTATCATGTTTTCATTGTGTTTTATTGTGTTAGTTATCTGTATTTTTTTTATCTAATCAAATTGAGATTAATTGGAATGCACAATGAAAAAACATGATTTTTGAAAATTGTTAAAAACAGGGTTATGTTTATTAACTCTCCAAATGTAGTTTCTACATGGTCTATTGCAAATTATATATACGTAATACGTTATTATCATTATTATATATATACACATTTCAGTATAAATATCCAAAATTTGACATTAACATAAAATAGGACTGCATGATTATATAAAAAAAATCATGATATGACTAAGTGCGATTATCAATAGAGCAATTAATATTAGGAATCATTGTAATGCTCAGTGATGTACAGTTGCAATATAATTGTAATGCACAGTAATGTACAGTTAAAATGATAAAAAAATTTTTTTTTCTTACATTTTATAGATAAATATATATTATAATTAAATAACTTAATATTTTTCAAAAGCAATCACAATTTTTATCAGACATGAATTGAATGAATGATGCATTTATGTAGTGCTTTATAAACATAGACATATCATAGTTAGATTTTTTTTGTCAAGCAAAATTATGATCAATATATACCTATTTAGCTAAACTAACCTCTCATCTTTCATGATTAACCAATCATGTGGTATGCCTCCAGGAGCACTAATATGAGTTCTTAGGTTGTCACACAACATAATCACACATTTATTCAAGCCAACAATGGACACAACACACTTTCTAATCAGAACTGAATTAATTAATTAAGAAACCTCTTCACACACTGAAATGTTCCAATCTCATTTTTCATTTATTATGTATGTCCTCCATCTAGAGCTAATAAAGACCATCAGATTCCTTTTCTAATTGTGGGCCTGCAATACTAAGGTCATAGAAATAATTGGAAAATGTTTTTATTGCATTAATATTGGCGTAGTGAAACAGGAACGCTTATCTGCTCTTGCTGTCACATAACACGAAGTTGACCATTTCACATTACAGTTCTAAAAATAGGTTGAACAGCAACACTCTCCCACTGTCAGGGAGCCAAGCAGACAAACAAAACAGCACACACATTAACTAAACACTTTAGATATAATTAAAGGGCTTGACTAAATGGGTTCAATGTCAACTGATAAATGAGCTACAAATGGGTCACATTTTGAATATTGTACATAAAGCAGATGCAGGCATATCTACAGGTACATCTATAAAAATTTAATATGGCGAAAAAGATTTCTTGTAACTTATTTCAAAAAGTGAAATATATTTTATATTATAATATATTAATATATTTTAGATTCATTACATGTAAAGTAAAACACTTCAAAAGTGTTTTGTTTTAATTTTGATGATTAGAGCTTACAGTTAATGAAAATCAAAAATCAGAATCTCAAAATATTAGAATATTTACATTTGAGTTTCAATAAATGACCATCCATACAGTATAAATTGTGGGTATCTCTTGTTCTTTGAAAGCACAATAATGGGGAACACTGCTGACTTGGCAATGGTCCAGAAGACGATCATTGACATCCTCCACAAAGATAGTAAGTCACAGAGGGTCATTACTGAAAGGGGAGGCTGTTCAAGGAGTGCTGTATCAAAGCATATTAAATGCAAAGTTGACTGGAAGGAAGAAATTGGGTAGGAAAATGTGCACAAGCAACAGGGATGACCGCAAGCTTGAGAATACTGTCAAGCAAAGCTGATTCAGAACACTTGAGAGAGCTTCACAAGGAGTGAACTGAAGCTGGAGTTCAGTGCATCAAGAGTCACCACGCTCAGACATCTTCAGGAAAAGGGCTACCAAGCCACTTCTGAAACAGAAACATCGTCAGAAGCATCTTACCTGGGCTAAGGTGAAAGAACTGGACTGTTGCTCAGTGGTCCAAAGTCCTCTTTTCAGATGAAAGTAAATTTTGCATTTCATTTGGAAATCAAGGTCCCAGAGTCTGGAGGAAGAGTGGAGAGGCACAGAATCCATGTTGCTTGAAGTCCAGTGTGAAGTTTCCACAGTCAGTGATGATTTGGCTGCCATGTCCATCTGCTGGTGTTGTCCCACTGTGTTTTCTGAAGTCCACAGTCAACGCAGCATCTACCAGGACATTTTAGAGCACTTCAGCTTCCTTCTGCTGACAAGCTTTATGAAGATGCTGATTTCATTTTCCAGCAGGACTTGGCACCTGCCCACACTGCCAAAGGTACCAAAAGCTGGTTCAATGACCATGGTGTTACTGTGCTTGATTGGCCAGCAAACTCGCCTGACCTGAACCCCATAGAGAATCTATGAGATATTGACAAGAGGAAGATGAGAAACACCAGACCCCAACAATGCAGATGACCTGAAGGCCGCTATCAAAGCAACCTGGTCTTCATTACACCTGAGCAGTGCCACAGGCTGATTGACTCCATGCCACGCCGCATTGATGCAGTAATTCATGCAAAAGGAGGCCCAACCAAGTATTGAGTGCATAGAAATTAACATACTTTTCAGAAGCCTTACATTTCTGGTTAAAATATTTTTTTTTATTCATCTTATTTAATATTCTAATTTTCTGAGACACTGGATTTTGGGTTTTCATTATCTGTAAGCTATAATCATCAAAATTTCAAGAAATAAAGGCTTGAAATATTTCACTCTATCATGTGTAATGAATCTTTTAAAAAAACCTTTTTCATGATATTCTACTTTTTTAGATGTACCTGTATACACCCATCCAAAGTCTGTTGCACTGTCCAGTAACATGTAATTATGACACTGCCAAAATTGTATAAACTTCCCACTCCCAGCACATTTACCAAGACACAGGGGGTCAACAGAGACAGAGACAGAGAGAGAGAGACAGAGATGAGGAGAGAGAGAGAGAGAGAGACAGAAGAGACAGGGACAACTAACACAAAGGTGCCAAGGTCAGATTCCCACACTTTTTGGGCAATTATTTGTCATGATTATTCCAGTTATTTTGTCATGCAAAGGAGGGAGACTGCTCTAAGCTTATTAAACACACACACACACACACACACACACACACACATGTTGGTTTTTTATGTTGGTTTTTATGTTTACGGGGACTTTCCACTCACAACACACACACACACACACACAATGTCAATGGTTTTTATACTGTACAAACCGTATGTGCTATTGCCCTACACCTACCCTACACCTAAACTTAGCCCTCACAGGAGACGGTTGCATTTCTATATTTTCCTAAAAAACCACTAACTCTGTATGATTTATAAGGTTTTTAAATTTGTGATATGGGGACACTGAAAATGTCCTCATAAAATCACACATTCTCTTGTAATACACTATGTCATACCCATGTCATTATACAAATTTGGGTCCTCATAACCACATAAACATGCCCACACACACACACACACAACTAGACATTACTAAAATTAAACCAGTTTAAGTTTAAATATTTTATTTTATCTCAGCTAGAAATATTTTTCATTTTAATTTTGTTTAACTTGATGTACTATAATAAATGTACTATAACACATATAAAATCAATACATCAAAAACATCTATAAAATATTATTAATTAACCTTAACAATATAATAAATTCTAAATATGCTAAATCAAACAAACTCAAATGTAATCAAAAACCAAAAATAAATGAATAAAAACTATAATAGTATCTCAAAAATACTAAAACAACACTGGAGTCACAATGAGCAATTTCAAAATAATGAATTAAATGATTTCGACTTTAATGTTTGAGCATTAAGTTCATGACAGAGGGCCGCTAATTATTCCATGATTGCTAAAGGCCTGAAGATGACACTGAAAATGTCCGGATATTTCCAGTTGTTTTGTGACTGTGGAAACCCTGCATGGTATTTTGGGATAGAACCACGGGTCTTTGGCCATGTACCTTAAAAAACATGATACACTGGACATGTACCATGGTTTAATTTGAAGTGACGTCAAATACCATGGTAACTAACTAGCCTACATACAGTGGGGCACCATGGTGTTACCATCTGTTATCATAGCTGAACTATGGTACTGACAGTACTTTTCTGAGGGACGAGAGAGATGCGTGTACTAGATACATTTCCATAAGTTTCCATTATTACAATTTATAACTTTTTGGAGTTTCTAAATTACAACATCCAAGTTTAACATTTTCAAAGTCCAGCAGGAGCATAGCAGCTGTGCAGGCTTCATCTCATGGCAATGTGTCGGTTAGTGTCATATACTCACAGGCGATGTAGGCGATGAGAGCGAGGGCGATCAGGATCTTCATCATTCTTCTGTTAATGACTGTGATCAACCAGCTCATCCGCATCATCCTCCAGCACACACGGCATTGAGCTCTTCCTCAGCACCGCTGCATCTCACTGTCATCTATCACAGACTCACGCCTGCTACTTACTAATACTAACTATCTGACTAACTAACGAGAACGGAGTTATAAACGACGAGAGAGATGAAACACGAACGTTTCTGTATAAACAGCTGCTGTATGTGAAGTGACTGCCCAAAGCTAACCAGGCTAACTTCTTCTCAAAACTATTTCTGCGTCAAAACAACATCTGACAGTTAATGTACGTTACGTTAGTGCAGCGTGTTTATGTTCAGCAAGCATCCGGGAGAATCCAGTTAGCGTTAATCGGTTAAAGAAAGTAAAACGGCATTTTGGTTGGCAGTTATTTCTCTGAGGTCAGTTAACGTTAACTTAGCCATGTAGCGTCATGACTGTAGACCTGCAGCTAAAGATGCTAACTAACTTAACTACTGCAATATCACCGGTATCTAAAGTTAGTTAAATCCTCCGTCTAGTCAAAGGATCGCGGTTGATCGATGATCCAATGTCATTAATCAGGAGTTCAGCGATAAAGCGACTTCACATCAAATTCTCAGAGCAGGATAACATTAGCGATGCTTTCTGTTATCGATTAAGCGTCCTGCCGCAATAGCAAAAAATAATACTCTTTTTGTTTTTGGCTCAAATAGATGCAAATTATCTGACGAGCTCGTGTAAGATTTTATATTTTATTTCTGGTATACGTGAATATAAAAAGGCATAGGCTTTATCGGTATGTTTTCTTGTGCGTTGTCAGAGGAGAGTAATCAAGCACAGACTTATCCACCATGAGAACAGTGGCCCATTCATGAATAACGTGTGGAGCGACGTAAAATGCAGTGATTTTCCACGTTGACTCATACCCCTGTGCTTCATTTCACTAGTTCTTGGTCTATGAACAACCAAAGAGGAAAACAGCATAAAGATTTATTTGGATACGTAATAAAGCATTATGATTTTGCAACACATTTACCCAATTCATTACATTGTGTGTTGTTGAGGTAGTTCTTTTCTTGCAACACATAGATTTAAGATCATACATGTCCTCACACTGAGCCTGTTGTACAAAAACTCTTTAAATACCACGAACAGTATAAATCCAACAATATGCACAAAATAGCCAATTTATTTGAAAAATACTGTACGGTTTTGTAAAAGTCAGTAATAATTTACCAAATGACTATATCATTTACCAGCCAAACACTTGGCTAAAAAATGAATTCGTATTAGTATTATGTGGCAGGTAAATTGGACACACCTTTATTTGCCTTTGGCTTTAGAATTTGCATTGGCATTTTAGTTTTTTTCTTGCCGTCCATGAACAATATGAGAGCAGACATGGAACCTGTGTCAGGGTCACAATCAACCAGCTGAGAACACGTAGTGCATCCAGTGCCCAGAGGCCACCATTAATATTCAGGTACTTGCAGTGTTCTGAATAATAAATTAATCAATATATACATAAACATACATACATGCATAAAAAATAGCTAAAGACTGTCCACAGAACCGCTAAACATTAAATTAAAGCTCATTGAAAATGTACTCTAAACTTTTGACTGGTGTTTGCTCTAAATATCTGTCTGCTTCCTTCCACGAGCTTTACTACGTGCTTTATCTTAGCTAATGGCAATACCTGAGGATACACAGGCTGTACATCAATATAAGGATTATTAGGTTATTTCACGTCAGGTTTCCACAACAACATGTTGTGCTTCAGGTTGGCGAACAAAATCTTTATGTGTCTGATATGACTGCTATGTACGTCAAGTCTCTCGAATGTATGTGTACATATTTGTGTGCATGTTTTAATATTTAATTGATATATTTTGCAGAATTTTTTTATAACAACTACTACAGAGAATTCTCACATGTGCAGAACAGAGTTTAAGCCTTCCAAGCTCAACACCAATCTTAGTTTTTGACATTTCAAAATCAATAAATCAGTGTTTGCTTCATCTTTTTTGCGAGTACTCGCTATATCACCTTATCCTGATGTTGTCAATACAATGATTCACTCTACACCTTTTGCCCCTATGGCTCTATGCTCTGTTGCAATAACAGAGAGCTAGAAATATAATTCTGGAAGGGTTTCTTCCCTTTAGAGAAGGTGAAAGGCAGATCATAGAAATAACCTACCCACCAGAGCTTTGCTTACATTGTCAGGAATTCATTATTTACTGACATTAATATAAGGTAATTGAATAAATAAATAAATGGCTGACTTTTAAAACTGACCATTTTAAAACATTGAGTTATTTGGGAAATTATTAGATGGATAAGTGTTAAAGCCCTGCCCCCTTTTCTTTCTTTGTCTTTTGATGTGAGATTGCCGGGACAGAGGCTCCTCCTTGATGGACGGGACTCCAGCGCTGATCATGGCCCGCACCTGTGACACACTATTTAAGAAGCTTGTGGATTTTTATGAAATTTGACTGAAAATTCTTAGTTAAACATGTTATGAAACTGGATTTGAAGCAGTAAAATGATTGACTGGCATTATTAATAACCATGTTTACACTGTATTCTCAGAAATCCATGGGAACACAGTATGACTAATTGAGTCGATGAGCTTATGAGGGATGAAAATCATTTGTGCATTGGTTAAGCACATTAAATCATATCAAATTAATTAATCACAGCTCCTCTAACTGCTGGAAAACCTTTGAACATCAAATATCCAAGTGACTTGTAACTGACTGTGTTTATTTACGTTTTCACTAATGTCCTACCATACCCATCAACTCCCTCTGATGTCTTATGCAGTTTTCCAGAGCTGTGGTGTTTTGGACCTCTGGTGCATTGATAGTGTCACAATCATTTACTTGTGCTCCGTTTGGATGTGTTTATATGTCTCGGAGAAATATTCCCTGAATTATTCCTTCTGATTGCATACCAAAACATACATCTAAACACCCATGTTGCATATATATATATATATATATGCTGCTGAGTTGCTGTTTATGAGTCATTTTACTTAATTGTACATATTTCTGCATGAAACATGATACTGAAGGAGAAAAAATGAAGACAGGATTTGTTGTCAGAATGAGAATTCAAACAGCTGATAAAACATCACAATAATCCGCAAACAATTCACACGACTCTACAGTCCACTCCAGTTTAAACCATTGCTTCCAGCAAAAATCCATAATAGTGTTCTCTTCTGTCTTCATCTAAATCAATAGAAAAATCAAGATTGTGAAAAAAAGTTCTAAAAAATATGTCAGTGTGATGATATGTTGGGTGTGAGATGAAACCAGGGGTGGACTTTTCACAGTCACAGAATGAGGCAGTATTATGGAGTATAGGCTTGTATTTTGGCTAGAATTGACAGTTTAGTTAAAACGACTTGACGGATTTGTTTCTTACAAACACAGCCTTTCATGTCACAAGATGTTAATTGATGGACTGGAGATGTGGATTACTTGTGGATTATTGTGATGTTTTTATCAGCAGTTTGGCACCCATTCACTGCAGAGGATTCATTGGAGAGCAAGTGATGTAATGCAACATTTCTCCAAATCTGTTCTGATGAAGAAACAAACGCATCTACATCTTGGATTGCCAGAGGGTGAATACATTTTCAGCAAATGTACATGTTTTGGGAGTGAAAAAAGACAGCAAATTCTTCATAAGACAAAAAGCACAATTTTTATACGGGTGGATGGCGTGTTTATTTATATGCAGTGGTCGAGTCCATTTTATTCTGCTGTAGTTGAAGTGTTTATTGAAGTGGCTATGATAATATATTGAAGTGGCATGCACAATTTCAAGATGACATGTCATCAGGATTGACCTAAAAAAAACATCCATTAAGTATGAATAGAGCACATAAGCATGAAAGGAAGGCAAACAATTCACCTCAAAGCAATAGAATGACAGGCAGAAACCATTGTAATTGACAATAATACACTTCCAGTGTAAGAACATGTTGTTCTGCCTAATGGCACAGAAACAGGCTGAGAAAAGTGCCCAGACAGCTTATAGAAAAGATATACTGTTCACTAATACACTCAACAAACTCATACGCTTGCTCACATAGTGAGGGAGGGAGCCAAGCAGAGCAGTTTCTGACATGATTGTGATTCAGTCCTTTAAATCCACAGCAAAAGCAACTCAGCAGAACGCCTGTGTGACTAAAAGACTTTCAAGAAGAATTAACTGAAATGCTTAAAGATTTTTTTCAGGGGACATTTATAAAATCTATCCCTCACGAAACACTTACAGGTGGCTGATTTGATTTGCTGGGAAAAACGTAAATAGTAGCTAAAACCTAAAATCAGTCACGATTTCAACAGAAAACAACATTTGAAACTACAACATCTACTTTGCATTACAGATTTCAAACAATGACAGTGAATAACGTATTAATTTATGTTATTTTAGGTATTTTTGTCAGTTTCTGCCCTTCACCTTGAGACTGTGACCACCATAAAACATCCTTAGGACCTCCAAATCCAGCAGCCAGTGGATGAAACAAAGAGAGATCACAAAGATACATCCAAATCTTTTCATATGTTTTCAAACCTTAAAATTGATGCTAACTACTACAACCACCATCTTATTTAGAAGAACAAGTATTCTCTATCTCAACAGTGTAGTGCAACATCTACATTAACACAAACTCAGCTGTTAATGGACAAGTGAATGCATGCATCACAGTTGAACATCATGTTTGGAATTAATGTGTTCATAACATTGGCAGAAGTATTCTGGTTGTGGTTTGGAAAGTGAGAAATTCATTGGTAAAAGTTTCAAGCATGACTTCACCTCAAGGTACTTTCAGATTAAGGACCTTCGGCACCTGACTTCAGGTCCTCACCTGCGTGTTTCTAGATTTTAGGGCCCGTTGGTGCTCCAAGATATCAGCATCCCACAGCAATTCATGTTCAAGGCTGTTGAAATGGATTTCTGCTCCTTTCCCTGTTGCATTCTTATCAGCACAACCAGTGGAATATCACTTATCCGAACCTCTTCCAGAGACCTTGGCATTGACCATGGAGTGATTTGTACTTGTGATGGCAAATCTCCATATTCAACAGCCATTATTCCAGTGTATTTAGAAACCTTACTGCTCAAGAAATAGGCTATTGCTGATGTGCTGATTTTGTACAAGAAAGTGCAATAAGAAATATGGAAAACTTAAAAAATCTTAGTATTAAGACAATTCTTTTTAATTACTGCTAAAATAAAAAAATTTAATTGCTCACTATTAGTTCATTTTAATTGATGCATTAACTAAACCGTTTGAAGAATACAGTATTTATCTGAATGTATTTTTTTTTGCACATTTACATTCTTACAAAATCATTACAATTTCATACAGTGATTCCAAACTTTTTAACAGTAGTGCATGTTAAAACAGCTTTGGCCTGTACATGTTTATTTTTTAAACCAGCAAAATACTCACACAGACACATAATTCCAAGATAGCATCACAGATCATTGAACATAAATCAATAGTGACACTAAATATCTATGGAATAGATTAACTAGTGATGAAACAGATGATGCTCCACAAATGATAAATACTGAACACTGAAGTGTACGTATAATGGACATGACACTGATGGCACTGGGGGTGGACTAATATCTTCCAGTCATATTTCAAACCTGTTCAAACATATCTGTATTTTTTTTCCTTTGGGTGTGAGTCAATCTGTTTGTCAATACTGGCATTTGTACTTTCACAAACCTACAAATCAAATGTACAACTGTGGTGTAGTAACACTCTACATGCACCACACTGCCTTGAAGCAACACAAAATCATTATGAGTGATGAAGTTGAGAAGTAGATATGATATATTGATTGTTGCGTATGAGGCACACTGTTGTGAGCATGCAGTCTGAACTGAAGGAACTGTTTTGCATTATCATTAGTAATTTGAAAGTCTGGAGTTTCACATTAAAATCATATACATGTTTATGAACTTCAAAAGCTGATTCATTTATACATCAAATTAGCATTTTTTATTGGGTTAGCAGATTCTGGATTATTTATTTTTTTGTGCCTCAAGCACGTTTCTGTTGCTCCATGTAAGATATACCATTAAATTTGAAATCGTGGTGTCAGTGAAATGTCCAAAGTGGAATTAAATATGGCAGGATGTTTTTACACTGCCATCAGCAATTTCTTTCAGAAATTACATAATTGTCAACAATGCAAGAACTATGAAGAATGAAATTGATTAATTAAGTAGGTTATTTTGTGCAGCTTTGTTTTGCTGTAGGACTATTTAAATTCAATAAAGTAGGTCATTTTTGTTCTTAAACACACTGACAAAAGTGCATATGCCTTGTCATTACTCTAAATAACATTTTATATTTGATCTGGGGTCATCGGATGCGAAATTCACTTTTCCATGTTATTTAAACATATATGTGTGTCGGCAGTGTCTGTTTTTATACCTATAAATAAATCCTTTTTCTCAAATCAAGCCGTTCTCAGATTCTTGGCTGTGTGATGTCACCCCACAGAGGAGAGGAGTGGGGTGAGCAGAGCTCATTAACATTTAAAGAGACATGAAGCAAAACAGTTTGGTGTGTGCAGAGCTGTTTTTGGCAAGGTAAAAAGGGTGTTGTTTTACACTACCGTTGAAAATTTTAACCAAAGTATGTTATAGACTTTTCCTTAAGGCCCCTAAGAATCATATCAATTTGTGGAAAATGGGTATCCATTTAAATAATTAACTTTTCTGTCAGCTAAAGTAAATTGTTTAGTTAAAGCTGCAGTCCATAACTTTTTTTGGTTAAAAATGATCCGAAATCAATATTTGAGCAGGTACATAGCAGCCAGTGTTCTATAGCCTTAATTTAGACCGATTCCCAATGGCTTGTTTATAATAATATTTTCCAATTTTAGTGGTACGGGTAGGTTTTCGCAGGAAATTCAAGGATGGCACTGCGTCATTACATCACGTCTGTTAACATAAAGAAGTTGTCGCGGCTAGTATGCTATCGCACGTGAGGATCCTGCAGGTGGCGGCTCATTTATAGCCTTTTCTCAAAGCAGCTAGAATAATTAAATGTATAATTGTGATGGCTGATTGTAATCCAGAAAGGATTATGTATTTATGAAACACAGGTGAATTAAATTAAATTATATTCCAATTTTAAAGGGGACCTTTTATAAGGTGTTTTAACACAGTTGTGTGGCTTCGGTGTGTGAAAACCACCAGCCTGTAATGGTAACAATCCACCCACTCATTTTTGTATAATCTGAAAAAATCATAAACAATCTCTCAGAATGAGCTGTTTCGGATTCTCCCTCTGTCCACGTCACTGAGGGGAAAAGTCCTGCACATTTGTGATGCTGCCGTATAGACACAGCCCTGAGTGAGAAGCTGTGGTCCGCCTCCATTACTGATTACTTACTGTAGCTGCTGGAGATATTTATGGATAGTCAAAACAAAGTTTTAAATCTTAAAACGGCTTGCCATAATGTAAGCGCCAAAGAGGCTTTTCAAGTGTTATGTTTTGGAATTCACTAACGAACATAGGAGTCTCCATAGACTCCTCCATCTAAGCTGAGGACACTATGGTTAAGTTTCATTGTCTGAGGAAATGTCCTGGAAAACATCGGTAAAGTCCCCAATACACGTAGGAATCAATACCAACACTTTGTGCACAAACGTCAGCTCCAGACAAAGTAAGTGTCATGCGTTTGTTTTACAAATTGCCCTTCTGAAAGAGCTTCTTGGCACTCTGTAAGGCTAATGATGCTAAAGCTACATTGTCTCGGTCTGTTTTCACTGATGCTGCTCATGAATGGTCGTGAATAGGAATGTGGTAGTTAAAAGTTGCATATGAAAGCAATGTGAGTCGATCGCTTGAGTGTGTTGAGCTCATAATCACGAGTGGGACTTAGTTTGTGATAGCGTGTGACCAGCTATGTTTTTTTTTAATCCTGTGCTCCTTGTCTGTGTAATTCATAAACGCAAATGTATTATGCACAGTACAATCAGATGACTAACTTTGAAACAGAGTATGTTTTCTGTAAAGATAACAGGCTTGTACTAATCGTGAAATGTTTATTTGCAAAGGCTTGCACTGCTAATGCAGAGCTGGAGCTCTTGAAGCTCCGCCCTCTTCTCCGGGAGCAACAGCTCATTTGCATTTAAAGCAGCATACTCAAATCAGAGCGTTTGGGCTCATACCCTTAAAGTGGCAAATTCAACAAGCTATACAAAATTATATGTCAGGTATTTTGAGCTATAACATACACACTCTGGGGACATTAGAGGCTTATTTTACATCTTGTAAAAAGGAGCATAATAGGTCCCCTTTAAGTGTGTTTCTGATTACAGATAGCCTGGGACTACACAAGGTTTGTATTTAAAAGAAAACCAGTTCGAAGGGAGCATAGTTTGCTTTTTGGGTTTAAAAAATGTCTTAATAAAAAATTTGAAATTCAAATGGTATGGCAATTAGAGATTAGACTGTACAGAAATAGAAATCTACACGCTAATACACACTATATTCATAGCCACACAATGCTGATGTTGTTTCTGTGGCTCAGTGGTAGAGCATTGCGTTAGCAGCGCAAAGGTTGTGGGTTCGATTCCCAGGGAACACATACTGACAATACAAATATATACCCTGAATGCACTCACTGTAAGTCGCTTTGGATAAAAGCGTCTGCTAAATGCATAAATGTAAATGTTAACATTAATAATTTGAGAATACAGTTTAACAATAATAATGCTTTGCACAGTTTGCTGTGATATGAGCTAACTGATCGTTAGATTGAATTACCATTGGTAGCGTGGTTTTTGGTAATGCTTTTTTCCTCAGTTGGGCAGAACAAACGTGGCAGACTTGTTACTTGTTCAGATGGCAATATGCGGTGAAAATTCTTATTTGGGTCAATTATTCTAAGATGTAGGCTAGAATCTGTGATTGCAGAGTACAGCAAATATCCACACCGGTGCGTGACTGACTGCCACACATTCACCTCAAAACATTAGATTCCTCCACACTGAAGCCGTGCTGGATCACTGGATCAAATTTGATCGCTGGATCAAATTAAGTGAACCTACGCTTCCAAGACTCATGTATGAACAACTTTGAGAATCCATGTACAATTTGAGTTTTTTTCAAATCTCAACATGGAACTTGGACTGAATATGCAGCAAAAGAAAAAAAAGGTAGTTTCCTCAAGCTGGCACATGGCAAGAGATACTAACAGCACACAAACACTTGGAGCCCTGCTCTTAATTCAGATTGTGTAGTTCTCTTAGTTTGACATTAAAATATCAAGCATGAGCGCATGAATCTTTGTTCTTTATTCTCAAATGCTGTACAAGACAGTTTTCTTTTTTTTTTTGCAGTACCATGTCAGTTGAAGATGACAGAGTTCACATTTTTGGGTGAACTGTCCTTTTAAATAACATTTCACTTGAATAAGTCTATAGCAATTGTTATTAAAATGACAGCCCTGTCTTTCTATATTTTTTCCCATGTATCTGAAAATGTGTTGAATCTTGACTGTTTCACAGTGAAGTGTATTTGTGACCACTATTTGGTGCAACACCAATATTGCACAAGTACCTGCTCGTGTTTTCTTTTTTTCTGCCTGTTGATGTTTAAAGCTAAAAAGTTTTCCACAATACAAGCATTTTCAATGGTGCTTTACACATTGTTTACACATCGACTCACTTCGGACCAATCGACCCGTGGCTGGAATGACGAAGCTTTCACTCCTAAAGGAATTTATCAAGAATCTACACATTATAGAATGTATAGAATCTATGCATCTATACATGCACCAGGACACCTTACTTAGCATCAACAAAAACCAGTGCAAGTAATCGCTTGTTAACTATTTAGATGCGCTTCTAGGCTTCGACCCCTTTTAATTAAGATGATGTGGTTCTCTGATGGTTCTAACAGGTTGTAGTTAGCTGATGTATAAATCCTGCCATTACACTCTACTTTCTTGCGCACGAGCGCTCTCTCTCTCACACACACATCACACACACACACACACACACACACACACACCACACCCACACACACACACACACACACACACACACACACACACTCACACACACACACACATCACACACACACACACACACACACACACACACACACACACACACACACCACACACACACACACACACACACACACACACACACACACACCACACACACACACACACACACACTCACACACACACACACACACACTACACCACACACACACACACACACACACACACGTTGGGTTTCCATGTGTTATGGGGACACCATAGGCGTAATGTTTTTATACTGTACAATCTGTATGTGCTATTGCCCTACACCTACTCACCTAACTTAGCCCTCACAGGAGACATTCTGCATTTTTAGATTGTCAAAAAACTTTATGCTGCATGATTTCTAAGCTCACACACACTCTGGGGACCAAAAAATCCCACAAGGTAAAGATTTACTGGTAGTACTCTCTCTTGTGAGGACTTTGGTCCCATCTGATAAATACCAGCTCAACACTCACACACACACACTCTCTCACACACACACACCACACACACACACACACACCACACACACACACACTCACACACTCACACACACACACACACACACACAACACACACACACACACACACACACACACAACACACACACACACACACACACACACACACACACACACACACTCTCTCTCTCTCTCTCTCTCTCTCTCCTCCCCCCCCCCATGCCTTCTTGCGTTGGCATCTATGTTTAATGTATGTGTGTTTGTGTATAGTTCGATGTTGCATGTTCCCCAGTAGTGTAGTTTAATAAACATCCATATGTATTCACACTTGCTTGTCTGTGTCTGCTGCTCACAGAACAAGGTCACTTTAACGTCCGGTCTTGTTACATGCTCGGTGAGCAATGATAAATAATTATAGATAAATAATAATAAAAAATAGATAATTAATTTTCCTTAGAGTCAATAGACGATTCAAACTGTCCGCACTGCGGACAAACAAATAATTGTATTGTACTATTAATGATACAGTTAATTCCTGAAGATGAATATATATAATTGAAAATAACCCGTTATGATTAATTATGTTCATCTCACTTTGAGTAATTTGTTACAGAGGAATGTCAGACATGCCTAGGAGGCCTGGAGGGTGAGTAAATCTTGGACTAATTTTCATTTTTGGGTGAACTATCCTTTTAAGGTCAGATAAAGTAAACTGATTACTTGTGACAAGTTTAAGCAGTTATTATTTTTTTTTAACTTTGGTCCAACGAAACAATTTTACTTTTTCAGTGCAATTAGTCTCTTGGCTTGCAAGGATTCATGAAGGGGATTCGTCCTTCTTTAACTTAGCCAGATCATTTTCTTTACTATGTGCATATACTGCTTTGGTAATGGTTATGTTCAAGAATTATTTTAGATTCTCAGATGCAAAATTGACACTGCACATGTGGCACAGAAGCACTTGAAATTGACATTTTGAGCAGGCACAGAGCAGCCATAACTTGGCTGTGTATAGACAAACAACAGCACCTGTATCACTCTTCAACAGATGGTTTTGTTAATTGCAAAGTTTCCACACAAAGAAAGTTACAAAAAGTACTTCCATCCGTGTCTTCATATGAAATCAGCTCAGGAGAATGCTATAAAATTCTGAGATGGAAAAAAAGGAGGGAAGAAAAGCTTTTCCTTCAGACAGTGTTTGGCACATTTGAGGCTTCCAGTGCAGCTTAGATACATGCCTGTCAAAGAAAGACTTTATTTTTATAAACTGCCCACATATGTGATTCAAGTTCAAGCTGAAAATTTGGAAATTCTAGGAAGGCAAATTGTAGGTAAATGTGACAATTAATATTAGATACGGATGAAGTGAATGTATTGCATGAAAGGTTATGAGATATTTGAATATGGTTCACTTGATGTAAAGTATTAATTTCGACGGAAATGCTTATTAAAGAGGATTAATTTGGTTCCAAACACTCTTTATGTTTAGTTGAATTGCATTGTTTCAGGTGGCTAATTCCTTTTTAAACAGTTTAATATCTCAGTTTTTTATACGTTTTATTAAATGTTTTGCTAGACTGCGGGACAAGACAAAATAAGAAGGATTTCTTTACACCACTACAGGATCCTAATTTGCACACCCCATGCATGATGCCTCATGGATTGATGTGAAGATGAAAGTATCAGCAAAATGTACCTGGACAAGGCTGACCTACGCCTCTCCTCAAATAAAATCAACCTATGATCTCCTCTGTCCAAAGGACAAAAACATGGTTCTGAGCCACACAGTCAGAGATGTGAGAAGTACTGCATCATTTTCTCAATTTAAAAAATGCCCAAATCACTCAAGGAGTTTCAAATCATTGAGGTCTATCTGTCCGTCAATCTGCTGTCTATCCTGTGAATAATTACTTATTACCTCACAATCGAGCTCCTGCATATATATATATATATATATATATATATATATATATATATATATATATATATATATATACAACTGTTGTGGTTTAATCTTGTAAATGCAAAGAAACATGTTATGTCCATTTTGGTATGCAAGTTCATTTTAATAGCCCATGTTTATTCGTTTATTTTGTCTGACAAGATAAATAATAATCAATAAAGACAAAAGGCATATAAAGAGTATGTTAACTGCAATCTAAATATTATGTTATTACAATATAATTCAATGCTTGCAATAAACAAATATGCATTTGAATATTACATCATCCCCTTTTAGTCCAGGGGTAATTTGGGAACGACGAACAATAAATGGAGAGACTTTGAGGATCTCCAGCTCCCCAGGCCCAGAAAATCACAACCAACTACAGCTTTCATTTTTAACTGGCTGAAGCCTTTTATTTTAACTCATTCAAGAGTCCAAAAGAGAATAATATAAAAACACAGGGGAAAAGAAACATACAAAGTACATATTACCTCAGGAGGAGGACCCGAACCAAAAGAACCCAAAAACACCTCTACCTAAATGGGAAATAATTATTAACTTACCTAGACTTCAAAGAAATATAAACCAAACAACATATAACTTCCCTCACTCCCCGACTAACCTTTAAATAGGAGAAAACAAATGGGTATCCTCAACCCTACTTTACCCAAACACAACCATTAACAACATAATTAAAGAAGTCATCAACTCAGGAACATTAAAGTAACTCATCAAAGAGTGCAATAAGCGCTCCTAGGCTTGGAGAGCGGAACAACCTCAAACACTGTGATGTCTCTCGTCTTCACCAAGCTCTTTCTGTCACTCTTATACTGGAAACCAGCAAACACGCACCAATCAGGGCGTGGACAGAGCAAACAGGTGGATGAACACAGATGAGAGGGGGAGAAGAACAACAATACAAACACCAATAACACTCTTTTATAAATGGAAACAAATATGAATACGTCATTAGATGTAACAATATGATACATTGGCAGGTCATGGGTTTCCAAAATTGTGTTGTACTGAAAACAAGTTAATGTACTAAATGCTTTAAAATTGGCGAAATAGTGTCTGACTTTTATGTTATTAGCACAACCTTTTTGAACACTTTAATTTTAATCGTGAAAATACAGACTGTATATTCTTGAAATAGATAATACTGTGACGAGTGGGGCGGGGCCGAGAGCCGTGGGAACGGAGCGAGGCCGGTGGAGTGATTGCTAATGAATGACACCTGCGCCACTCACCGGTCTCGAAGAAGCGGAGACCGCCAGTGGCTGCCCGAGGCGGTGGTGCTGGGAGCAAAAGAAGAACCGGTGGGACGGAAGACTCGCTGCCGTGCTCCTGGGTCGAGGAGGGGTGGCTGCCATCCGAGAGGGAGCGGAGGAGTCGCCCCGTTCGCCTGGAGGCCGAAGCCTGCTGCCAAGCCTCCGCCATCCGCCATGCTTGGGGAGGAGCAGGGAACGGGGGGCTCGCTGCCGGCTGCCCTCGACCGGAGGAGACCGCCGTCCGCCAGGAGGCGGATCCGCCAGGAGGCGGATCGGGCCGTCCACCAAAGAGGTCGGGCCGTCCAGTACCAAAGAGGTCCAGTGGCACCGCGAGTGAGCCGCTGGCACCACGCGGAGTGAGGACCGAGCGGCAGTGTGTCCGGGACCGGACCGAGATGTTTTTTTTTTCCGAGCTCTCCCCTCTCTCTCTTCTCTGTCACTCCGGGAACCGGACCGAGATCATCCTTCCGTTTTTTTTTTTCTCTCTCCCCTCTCTCTCTTCTCTGTCACTCCTCATCCTTCCGTCTCCTTTTCTCTCGCCTCGTCTGTCCGTACCCCCAGATCGCCGCGGCCGCCCTAACGGGCTCCCCCCGGGGGAGGGGGAGGGGGGGAGTAGAGCGCAGTCTCGTGGGTACCCCCCGGCCTGCGAGGGGCGATGGGGGTATGTGACGAGTGGGGCGGGGCGCGAGAGCTGTGGGAACGTGGGAACGGAGCGAGGCCGGTGGAGTGATTGCTAATGAATGACACCTGCGCCCTCACCGGTCACCGGTCCCACGGAGGGCTATCCCACGGAGGAGCTAAAAGAAGGATTAAAAGAGGAGTGGAAGACAAGAGAGGACAGGCCTGGTTTTAGTTTATGTTTTGTGTGCGAGAGAGGACCAGGCCTGGATTTTTAGTTTATGTTTTGTGTGCCGTGAGGGGCTGCCGCTTTTCTGTTGTTTGTTTATTTTATTATTAAATGGGGCTGCCGCTTTTCTGTTGTTTGTTTATTTTATTATTAAATGTTTGTTGAATGTTCGCCGGTCCTTCCTTCCCATATACCTACATCGCCTCCTTCCTTCCCCATATACCTACATCGCAGTAGAATGAAGAAAACCTCTCCAATCATGCAGTAGAATGAAGAAAACCACAGGGCTTGGATTTCTCCAATCATGGTGATCCATTAGGGCTTGGATTTCTTGGTGATCCATTAACACTCGCTTAAAGACATTAATCACTGTTTAGTCCTAAACCCATCTGCTGTGGAGACCTTAGAGGATAACACTTTGTTAATGAACCATGCAGCAACTGCTAATGATAGAAGCACAACTTTATGAGAAGGGCTCAAGTCGTCTCGAAACTCCAGTCTGGAGATGACCTGGCAGCGCTGGTTTTACACAGTTCTTTTTGCTATGATTTTGGTAACAATCTCTATTGCTTGTTGCACATTTTGCTCACTTTTAAAGTGAAATATTCAGTGAGTGGCAGCAAAAAGCGTCTTCAGAATTTTCAAAACAGATGAACATGAATCTGGCGATGTTTTATTACATTGGTTATTATATCGCAGCAATTGAATATTTTTAAATAATGCATGCCACTTATAATATACCCTAAACCTAACCGATAGTTTAAAACAGATAACAACACTTTAAATGAAACAACCATGCCATTTTAGCTTGCTTCTACAAGTCTTTGAGCTCTTTTAAGGGTTTAGCATTGCAAATGGATTGCTGTACTAGGTGAACTACTGAGCAAGTTTACTACATAATAAAAGCCATTTATATGAAGCTGGTTGTGATGCAAACGTCAAAATATATCAGTTTACAAATGAAAACTGGGGTTTTGAGGATCTGGAGGAATTTTGCAAGCAACTGGAATAAAATAACTCTTCATTATTAATTGACAATCTGAATTGTAATAATAATTTGTGTGACAAATAAAAAGAACAGTTTTGGCGTTTTACTATATACACTGTTAGACATTTCAAAGGGATTTTATGCTAACTTTTACAGCAACTTGCAGTAATGTATTTTTGATAAATTGTGTAGCAACAAATGTGTTGGTCATTATAGGGAAATATCTAAAAATGAATTATTATTTAAAACAAGCTATTAAAGGGTTAATTCACCCAAAATGCAAATTAAAGCATGATTTACATCCTAGGTGTATATGACTTTCTTCTTTCAGACGAATCCAATCAGAGTTACATTAAAAATGGTCCTGGCTGTTCCAAGCGTTAGAATGGGGGTAGATGGGTGTTTTTGTTTAACAGTCCAAAAGTAAGCCAAGAGGAGACTGGTTTTTCATTGCTAAAGTATGCAAACTTTGCTTTCTGTGCCCCTGTAAACAAATGCACTATATGAATACATACTGTATGTCATCCACCGGAAAGGCAGTCTCATGTGAACGCGTATACGACAGTCAGCGGAAGTCAAACAAAACTGTTTATATCATTTTACATATGGATATTTAGTTTGACAAAAACGCAAAATATTCGCTACAGGAGGCCTTTATTCATCCATTAATATCCTTTATATATCCATTTTATAATGGATGCGCACACTTTATTTAACTACTTTTGGACTATTGAACAAAAACACCCGCCTACTCCCATTCTAATGCTCGGAAGAGCCAGGATCATTTTGAATATAACTCAGTTTGGATTCGTCTGAAAGAAGAAAGTCGTATACACATAGGATGCATCGAGGGTGAGTAAAACATGGTGTAATTTTCATTTTGGGGTGAATTTAACTTTAAAAGACAAATATTTGGCTGTAATACTGCTGCTACACTTTAACTATTAACGTCTCTTTGTCATCATAGCCTTTTTAGTAGAATGTATGTATGATGACGTTACTTTTCCATTAATTAAAGAAAACTATTGAAAATATTTATTTGTACTTAAAGTGTTTATGGATTATTAGAAACAGCTTGCGCTTTTATCCATTAACTGATAAAACTAGAGACTTTCTGCACCGCCATATGGTGCATATACTGACAAAATTAGAAGAGGATAATTTCCATGAGCTCTGTCCACTCTGAGGATTCATGGCACATCACTCACACTCTCCATGTAACACCACTCACAGCTCCCTGGGGTCATGTTTGGTCTCTTTGTTTTTGAGGGGTGAGAAATCTCCACTGATCATTTAAGCATTCTACTTACTAGACACGGCTTAAAGGCTTTATTTGAGATGCCAATGCAAGGCAGTTCTTCATGTAGAATTCACAAGGTGAATTTATAGAGAAATGAACAACTCTGCAATTATAGAGGAACATCAAACTAAACAGTAATAAACCACCAATACAAACAACACCGAATGGGCAACACTCTTATATGAATAAACTGACCGAAATCTGGACAAGGCTGCAAGTACACAATTACGTATTTGTGATTCTTCTGTGTTTATACAACAGGACCTGAATTAAAAACAGACAGAATAAAACAGAATGACAACAACTGTATAATAGAACAAGATCAACACTAGTCTATGACGAGCTGAGTAAACACAATTCATTACAATATATTCATTTATGACATCATGTCCTCTAGCTGTGACACCTTTACATTTATAAGCTGAATAGAGTTAGCTGTATATAAATTAAAAGAAGGTCATTGGCCTCTACAAAAATAAACACAATGGTATGGAATTATTATTATTATAATTATTCATTAGAAAATATATATCTTGATTTATTTTAATGTTTCTTATACCATTCACAAATCTTGTTTTCTTGTTTTAAGCATAAATATATTTTTTTTTTAGATTGTTATGCTTAAAAAACAAAATAATTAGTTGATTGGGCAATAAAATATCTAAATATCTAATATATAAATGGTGTAGATATTTCTGGCTGACAAGGAAAAAAAAATAATTTTTCAGTGAGTGCTAAATCTGATATTTCAAAATATAAAAGAAAACACGTTATGTATAATATATTTTTTGCCCTAAAATATGTGGAAAAATACCATATATCATGATAATTTCTGGTTTATTTTAATACAGCAACACTGAAACATGTCCTGTTAAATAATAAAGGTATTCAATCATAAAACCAAAATAATAGCTTTTCCTTTTGTGTTTAACCTCATAGCTGGCTTTGGATATCTGCATGTTCACATGTTCTTTCTGTAGCTTATATCCTCTGAACTATGACAGTCTGAGTGCATTTAATTCAGAGCTTAGTCATTCTCTCTGACTGTTGTTCCTATGTTTAAATACTGCGACAGCAACAATTAACCTTAACGTGCATATCTAATGAGAACAGAAACAACAAGAGGGGCAACAAATCACATCCTTCTGCTTACAGAGGAATATTTCTTTAGTCTCGAACAATACTGCAGGAAAAAAAACGACCACACACTTATTAGTAAGACAAATGACCTGACTCCCTTTTACATTGACAGCTATGCAAAATGCTGAATGGTTAAGTAGGTGAAAGCGTATCCACCCGGGGTAGTAATCTTTGCAGGCTTTAGTCGGCAGTCAGCTATAAGCATTTAGACCTGTGATTCTGATCCCTGGCAATGTGAGCTCCCCGAGGGGATGAAAGATGTGAACAGATTTAGAGACATCAGTTTCCTACTGTTTGCATATTTTATTTATTTTCATTTTTTTCACGGTACATGGAACAAACAATTAGGCTTTGAGATCCTGCTATTGTTGACATTATTCTAGAAATACTGGCAGGTTCTATGGAAGTGCTGTACTTTACCAATACACTGATAGAGGAGTATTAAAAAAAAAAATAAAAAAATAACAACAACAGTACATCTTGTGCCTAGAGCTACATTAACATTACAACTAAATTATGTCCAACATTACTGAGAAAACAGTAGTATGCAACCTATGTAGTGACAGAGGAGAAAACATTAAAAGAACATGAAATTGAGGATGGACGAAGAAGGATGGGGTGAAAATAAACGAAAAACAAGAAAATAGAAATCTTCATATATTTAAATCCATCAAAACCACAGCTTTCTTAAAGTATCATCAATAAACTATCTCCCAAAACCATCTTCTTTTATGAAACAAAACTTTGTTGCAATTAGCGTGATGTGAATCACACCAAATCATCAATTTTTATTTTATGCCAAACATAATTAGGATATTAAGTAAAGATCATGTTCCATTAATATATTTTGTAAATTTTCTACTGTAAATATACCAAAAAAATTTTTTATTGGTAAAATGCATAGCTAAGGACTTAATTTTCCCAACGTTTTGATTTTTTTGCACCCAGATTTTCAAATAGTTGTATCTCAGCCAAATATTGTCCTCCTGACAAACCATACATCAACGGAAAGCTCATTTATTCAGATCTCAATCTAAAAAAAATGACACTTCTTGGTTTTGTGGTCCAGGGTCACATATAATTTATGGAAAAAAAAAAAAGATGTAGCCTAAATCATGTTCGTTTTATAATGTTTAATGCTTAGAGCAATATTCAGATGTATGTGTTATGGTGTTGCTAAATAATGCACATCAATGTTTATTAGTCATTCAATTGTTCATCGAAAAACAAGGTTTAATGAATTTAAATTCTGTTTTACCACCTGTATGATGGTGGTTATCTGTAGTAGCCTACTTTAACATAAAAAGCAGAATTGATAAGTTCGGGTATGTTGGTGTAGCCTACCTTGTTAAATGCATCAGATTTGCCAGAGGTAACTGAGTTTGTGGTAGGTCGCTTCCTGCATGTCAATAACAGTGAGCTCATATCGCTCTCTCGTGACGTCAAGATGCCTTTATATTACACGCCTGTTGCGCGTTCAGCAGAGCTCGCGCACTCAGCTGGAATACTGAACGACGGGTTCACAGCTGGGACTGAGAAGAGAGAGCATTTTCCCTCTAGAATGCAGCAATGTGCTGACTAATAAAGTAGCATATGAACGGACACCAAACGGTCAACATTAATTTGCAGTGGCGTCGTTAAAAGCTGATAACAGTTCAGAAACTCTGATGGATACTGCGGACTTTAATGAACAGAACTGTATGACTGCTACTTAGTCAGTTTGCGTGCCTGTTTTGAGCGTCAAGCGAAGCCCATCTGTCAGCAGTCCAACGTGCTCTCAAAGGTGAAGCGCGCTGTCAGTGAAAATCATCATCATCATCATCATCTGTACCGAGTTATGATGCTGATGCGCCGCGCTGATGCGCTGAGGTGTTCATTAAACGAGAAACAGAGGCTCTTACCTCACGAAATTCAGCACTGACTCAAAACAACTTTCCTAACTATTCGTAAGGATGTTTTTCGAGCAGGCTGATTTAAACTACAGCTTTAACATGAGTGAGGAAGACCGGTTAACTCTAATGGACGGGGACTGGAGCGACTCGCCGGTGGAGACGCTCTCACGCGCGGGCTTCATCGCTCTGTCCGTGTTCCTAGGATTCATCATGACTTTCGGCTTCCTCAATAACTTAGTCGTTTTAGTCCTCTTCTGTAAGTTTAAGACGCTCAGGACGCCGGTCAACATGCTGCTTCTCAACATTAGCGTCAGTGACATGCTGGTGTGTTTGTTTGGGACGACCCTGAGCTTCGCGTCCAGTGTGCGGGGACGGTGGCTGCTCGGGAGGCACGGCTGCATGTGGTACGGCTTCATCAACTCCTGCTTCGGTACGTTGGTTGCTCAAAACACATTATTAAGGAGCTTACAGGGTTTTTGTTCACAAGTTGTAAGTGGTAGAGTTTCTCAACTCTCGAATTTGATCACACTTGTAACAGCTCGTCATTAAAAAACTTGTCGTTTTTGTGCTTTCATTAGGATGGCTATTTATGTTTGCTTTCATAAAACCATTGTTTCCAGCACAAGATTATTATGACATATACTGAGAACATTTCATTTAATCAACACACCAAATTATCATCTTTCGAGTTGGTAGTCTATCAACAATAAGGTAGTTCAATTCAAACACTTCAACATTTTCACAAACCGCATGCATTCTCTGGGAATCAAACTAAAGACCAGATGTTGCTAGCGGCATTCTCCACTGTATCAACTACACTCATACGTTTCCAAAATGGGGTTTTGCAAGGATGCCAAGTGAAGTTATTAAAGTAATTTAAGGAGGAGTATGCCCATCTAATATTCCAATTAATATCCGAGTATAAAAACAGCCTCTTACCATTTCTGTTGTTAGTTCTTTCAGTATCTCTCCACCTCCTCATCTCCTACTTTATGCAAATGTATTTCATTTATCCTTCTGTCTATAAGGGGGGCTATTGGAGCTTGAGTAGAAGTCTCTCTTAGCCCTCCATTGCAGACATCAAGCCAAATCCATTTAACACTATACCTAAGATTATATGGGCACAGGAACTCGTGAACAGGGGCGTGTTTAGTGTTTTGGGGGCCCTCAGCAAGTGTTCCCGGAGGGGCCACCCTCGGTGGATTTTGTGGTCGATTCTGGGGTAGGGATGGGTATCGTTTACATTTTATCGATACTGATACGATACTTATCAATACAGTTATCCATACTACTCTCTATAATTTGGTGCAAAAATAAATGATGTAAAAAGATGTTGAAAATTTCAAGTTATTTTATTACTGCAGTTTACAAATGCCTCCAAGCAAACAGAAAAAGGCACATAAAGCACATTTTTAAATAAAAAGACCCTTCAAAGAGAGAGAGAGAGAGAGAGAGAGAGAGAGAGAGAGAGAGAGAGATTTCCTCAGCATACCACAGCACAACATATTTGAACACCATGTGCATATGAGCTATTTTTATTAAAGAAATTTAAAATATTGACTTTCTCAGGGAGCGGGCGTGATTTCTCCTAACAGAGAGTGTCCCTCTATGTTTTAGAGGGACTTTTTTATCTCTGTTTTTATCTACATGATAAAAAAGGCTTCTTTTTAACATGTAGACTTGTTTATAGTTATTCTCCAATCAGGATTTTTACAGACATTCATTCAGGTCCCGAGTTTCATTTTTGAAAATGGGGTGAATTCCCCTCTTATGTTACTCTTGTGGGAGGGAGGATTTCTTTTTTTATTTGAGTGGTGGAGGGGGAATTTTTAGACCCCCCCCCCCAAAAAAAAAAGATGTAATTAAATGTTTGATCATGCTGTGTATTTTTGCTTTTACAATGGGGCAATTGTTGAGAGTGAACCTTGGAGAGTGCACGAGTGCTGAATAGTTTTAAATATTGGCAAACTTAAAAAAGTAATGCAAATTATAAACTTTAGTAACGATGCATGTAAACTGTGACAATTCCTGTGTCAGTCGTGCAGTGTGCAGCTCGGTTAGAGTGCAGACGCGATGTGGTGATATGAAGCCATTTGCGCATTTTGAGAGGGAAAGACAGAGAGCTCACGGAGAACTCATGCTGTTTGTAAAATTACGCCTCACAGAAAGTTATTTATTAAAGAAATATGAATTGTACCTCACTTTCAGAATTATAATTATTTTACATGCACCGGACAGACGTTGAGACTGTGCCGCTGCATATCGTGCCAAACCTCTGACGGAAGACAGCTTGAGATCGGTTTATGAGAACAGCTTCTAATTCGCCATTAACACAGAAGTACGGAGATAAAACAATGCACGTATCGATGAACAGTATTGTTTGTCCTCAAGCTTATCGGTAGTCCAGTATTGACCCAATTACGCACCGGTCCAAAAAATGCCGGTTCTCAATTCCCATCGGTAAAAATCGCGTTCCGCGGGGGCCCCCTGGAACCGCGGGGCCCCACGCAATTGTGTGGGTTGCGTGGTGCCTAAACACGCTACTGCTCGTGAAGTAACATTTTTGGTTTCCCAAAGAACCTTTAGGGAACATAGTACAACATACCTTAAGTAAGAACCCGTTAGTGTGAAGAACATTTTATAATCCGAAGGACCTTTTCACCTATAAAGAACCTTTAGTGCTATGGAAAGTTTATATGCATGTTAAATGTTCATGGCACCATAGATTCCAATAAAGAACCTTTATTTTTAAGTGTGTACATAAAAGAAAATCACCTTTGTCAAGTCTAAATAAACATATACAAACTGACACAAAACCCGTAATATTATCTACCCAGTGTTGTCAACCGCCGGTCTTACACCTCAAGATGTTGAGATAATGTGGTAAACCTACTTGGATGCATATTAAAGAATCTAAAACCTCCAAACATCACATCCTCTCTAAAATATCTATAAAATACTGGGATGCACCATTAGAGTTTTGGTTTACTCATAAAATATGTTGAAATTATTTTACTTAAAAAATGAAGTAACAATGAAGGTATCAGCTTTTTTTCAGCCGATCTATACTCACATTGAGAGTATAATGGTATAACTGACGAGCTTGGTTTCAAAGTACTAGCAGTTTTGTCCTTCAGATTCTTTTCTGCATTTCCAACATCACCAAGGTCATGAGTCTAATTATAATGGAATGCATGAAATGATAAAATCTGTAGTTTGAATGCAACATAAAAGTCTCCTAAATGTAAATGAATCTAATTGCATTTTCATCAAAGCCTTTATTGGAAATGTACTGGGGATTATCAGTCAGGAAGGATGTTAGCTAAATCATGTAATGGAAGCCTCAAGGGGAAATCTGGACTGGCAGCTAAAACATTTTTTTGTAAAGCATAAACATGTACAATTTAATTTCCCAGTAACATTTCAACTTGCATTATGACATGCTATTTATAGTAGCAAGGTTTATAATGCTGTTAGAGCAAAATACAAGCTGCGCAAGGCTTCTGTCACAAACTAAGGATTAATATCTACAATATCTATAGAAAAACATTGATATTTGAGATTTCTTAACAAAATAGTATTTTTGGTCAGTATACATGTGGTGATTTCTGTGATTGTGGCTCCTAATCAGTGGTTCCTGTGTCGTACAGTGAGAGAGGTTCAAAGACGGCCGTTGTCACGGTCTTGCGACCAAAGATAGCCTGCGATACAGCATGATCCATCGCACAGTGTGTTTGCTGCTACGATCCACGTTTACTGACCAACCAATAAAAAAGAGACACGAAATCAACGCGGCGCTAAAACATAACACTGCTGACCTCAAGCATTTATGCCTTCCTCTTTCGATGCTTCCATTTTTTTCAGCACACAATAAAAAAATACAACAGCTAAAGTGTGATTTATCATGCTTTTTGTTTACTACTAGCGTATGCTGATGACGTTTCATTCTTCTGTAGAAACGTGCATCATAGCCTACAAGTCAATAGATGTCATCATCATCGTACAGTCGACACACGTCATAGGCATAGCCAAGTTTATTAGATCCATGTCGCACAGTGTGACATGCAGTGATCTTATAGGATTGCTAAAATCATGCAGTGTGTTGAGGGCTTTACAGACCTAATAACCCCAAGACAGAAACTTGTGCATCCTTTACTGCACAGCATGTGTGTGGGTTTGTAAGAGGAGAACTCGTGCAACTCACTGTATAATTATGTTTGCTCTATAGTGGGAGAGAAAATAAATGGCAAGTAGTTTCCCCAAGGTTTTAATTGTGTTTATGAGGAAAACAGTTTACTACCAGTATTTAATGTAGACAGGCATGCATATTTATTATATATTATGTTGTGCTTTGGCTTTTTCTTGCTCTAGGTGCTTGTTTTTTTCAAGCTGTGATGCACAAAGACTATATGGCAGAGTTCAAATGGAAAGATGCTGTGTTTTGTCACACAGGGGTTTATGCCTTATCAGTAGATTCAGGCTGTATTCTGCAGCTTTGGCTATGTCAAAGATTGCATTTTGAGAAATACATTCCCATCTGAAATCAAATGTAGGCCACAATAGCAACATGTTGCATACATATTAATGTAACAAAAATAGGAATGTTTTCTATTGCAAAGTTTATGATAAGAATATAAAAAACATGCTCGAAGGTTTCAGTTTATGACTCGGATGCATATATACACTCACCCATGGGATTGTAACATGAATGGTCTGCTGTAAAAGTCCTTGTTATTCAATTCAATCTTATTTATTTAGCGCTTTTTACGATACAATCGTTGCAAAGCAGCTTTACAGGAAATTAAGTCTCTACTGTAGATTTATATATTGTAGAAACTTAATATATTTAACTTATGGCAAATTAGGTTTATTCTGTATACTTGTCTGATGGTTGGCTTCCTCTGAGGTCCTCCGAGGGGATGGCATCATCTCTTCTCAGGTGTTCGGTCATCTCAGATCATTTAAGGGTTGGATCCAGACTGAAGCTTGTGTAATTCCTAGTTACCACGGGATGTTAAACAGAGAAACAAATAGAGACATAATTAGCGTAGCTGTTGTTCCATCCAAGCAAAAATTATTTGTTCAACCCAAGCTAAAGCATAATAATGTGCGTTTGATCAGATATAATGCAGTACAATATTATGAGATGCATTATATGAACGCTTGGCTAAAGAGATGTGTCTCTAATCTATATTTAAAGAGAGAGTGTGTGTTTGAACCCCGAACTCTATCTTGTTATCTCACTGGAGCTCTATAGAAGTAGGTGGAATATATAAATCCGACAGCAAATATTTTACATCCACCTCTCAAGCTAAAACGCAGAGCTACCTTGCTGTGTAATTTAGCTATTTTACAGCTGCTGGTTTTAGGTGTGCTGAGCTGGATCAACCATTAATTCAATGGAAGAGAAAACATCAAGGCCAATTTTAATAGACAGAATCACTGACCTCTGTTTTGGACATGGGTTTTAGCACCAGATGCTAATGCCTCGAATGAAGCCTAATTTTTATTTATTTTTGTAGCAGTTTTTTTTCTTTTTCATGAATGACTCAGAACAAACGAGCGGAATAAAGGATTCAATGACTCATTCATGAAGACAGTTCCTGCATCTAAGTATGCCTACTTCATTAAATAGATAGAAAATAGTGAAAAGAGTAGTAGCCTATATGTGAATTCACTGTGTTCCCATGAAGCCACAGAAGGATTTATAAACAGCAGTAGGGCTGCGATTATGACAAAAATCATAATTGTCGATTATTCCCTTGAATTTGTAATTGCGATTATTATTTACGATCATCACAATTTAAATTGAATGATGTTTACAGTATACCATTGTTTGAAGCAATTGGATGCCATATTTTTAGATGAAAATAAACAAGCTGAAAACACTCTAACTGAAAAACTTCTATAGTATTAAGCCTCAAATGTGCATGTATGTGCAAACTATACATTGGATTGGTTTCTTTAAATAAAAAAGTTAAAATATGCATGGTATTTGAATGCTATACTAAAATTAAAACAATGCAAAAACTCTTAAAATGACTTGTAGAAAGAAAAGAAAACATCTTAAGCACACAGAATAACATATGTGGATTTTGAACGATTAATTTGCTGCTTTGAACGATTATGTAATTGTGGCTTCCGAAATTGTAATTGCAATTAGAAATTTGATTAATTGTGCAGCCCTAAACAAGTACTCCTCGCTGCAGACTGTAGTGCGGTGATGTCACGCGGTATGTGTTTACCACGCATGCACAAATTGACGTATGGTATGTCTAAAAAACGCATGCGCAGTAACGTGGTGACGTCACGTACCTACACTACGTATGTATTTACCGTACTTTGCCGTAAATATGCATGTGCGCGCCGTAGTGACTGGCTTTAATGCACATGCTCAGGTTAATTCACTTCCAGATGTTCGAAAGGTATGGTGGATTTGAGATTCGGTGGCAGTAAATGTACTTACTTGTGTTTTCTTAAAAATGTGCGTTTGTGTTAATGGCTTTTAATTGTAAGGATGCATTTGGTAATAATCATAGCGTGTCATAATGTGTGCGATTTCAAACATTTATGACATGTTTTAAGATATGTGTTAGTATTTAAAGTGACAGGGATTCTGCTTGTCTTTAAAGGGTCTTTAAAAGTCTTATTTCGCCTGTGTGTGTCTGAGTGTCTGTCTCTTCTCATCTTTCTGAGTTTGACACCACTGATGTAGTGCATTCGGATTTCATTCATACTACTCACAATCATAATATACAAATCCGTTTAGAACAGGGGTGTCAAACTCAGTTCCTGGAGGGCCGCAGCCCTGCAGAGTTTAGTTCCAACCCTGCTCCAACTCACATACCTTGTAGTTTTCAAATAAGCCTAAATGACTTGATTAGCTGGATCAGGTGTTTTTAATTAGGGTTGCATCTAAACTGTACAGGGCTGTGGCCCTCCAGGAACTGAGTTTGACACCCTTGGCTTAGAATGATCCAAAACTTACAGTCTGAATAAAACAAACACAGGCAAGCGGAGTGACACAGACAGTGAAATTTTACAATGCTGTTGGACTGTTATATCAGTGCTCTTGGAACACTGTTCGATCAGATTCGAGGATGGTCTAACTGTGTGTAATGTGTCTTCACAATGTCAAATGCAACTCTGAAACTAGAACGCGAGAAGTCAAGCTGACGCCTAGATTAAAATATTTACTTTGCAGAAACACAACTGGATGGCTGTCTTTATATACACTTCTCAAATTTTACACATTTGCATAAAATACTTCATTTAAAATGTTTAAAATCATATACACTTAAATGAAAGACTTGTATAAGAATGCTGTACTTTAGTATCTATTTTTGTCCTTTTGTTTTATTTTATGTGTAACTCAAATGATATCTTCCTGTCATTTAATTTCTTCCCCTCTATTTTCTTCTTCCATGCATTTCTTTGATTTCTAACCAGTCCCTGTGTGTTTTAATGTCTGAAACCATACACTGGTGCAAGTATTCAGTCATTCATAACCAGGAGTCTGCTATGAGAGATGATGAGAGGTGCTAGAGAATGAGACTCATTAATGTCTCTAATTCCACTCACACATGATCAGCCATGGAGACAAATCTGAAAACAGACTCAAAATACTCTGTACATCACCTCTTCATACCCTTTACCATCGGTGTAGCTTTTGTGTGGCATATGATATGAAAGGGTTGATCCTCACAAGAAACCGTCATCATTATGCACCTGACTGAGGCAAAATAATGAATCCCTGTAATTTTGTTATGGGATATTAATACAAGCAATATTTCACAATTCTTTCATGATTACACAATACAAATTTTAATTCAATTTAATTTGAAATACCTGCACAGATCAAGCACCACTCACTACTTAAACTTAAACTACAGTTTAAAGTGAAAATGGCTTAATGACAGATTTGTTTCATAGGGGTGTAACGGTACACATATCAAACCGAACGGTTCATGGGGCAGATTCCAAATGGAAGTGATCATCACTATCCCCTTGGAGTGGGGACTTTGGAGTGAACAGGGCACGTGCGTGCCATTATGTAGTCGTTTGGAATGCACTTGGCAAAGGGAGAGACGTAATATCCTCATTATCAGCAGCTGTGATGTTCCGTGACAACGCAGCATGGTGCAGATACGCTGACGGACACCGGCATAAAAAAATATACATTTTATATTTTTAAATGTTTTATACATTAGTTTTTATATAATATATAACAAAAAATAACAAAAAACATTTTAAAATATCAAATGTATGTTCATTTGCAACAGTTATGCTAACAAAAATATAAATACATTTATGCCATTAAAACAGCGACATCTACTGACGCACGCCGTGCTGCGTCACAGGAGCATCCCAGCTGAATATGAGGAAATTACGCCTCTCCCTTTACCAAGTTCATTCCAAACGACTACATAATGGCACGCACGTGCCCTGTTCACTCCAAAGTCCCCACTCCAAGGGGACAGGGATGATCACTTCCATTTGGAAAATGCCTGTGAACCGTACGGTTTGATATGCTTACCGTTACACCCCTAAATACACAGCTTTTCACTTCACAAGACAGTAATTGATGGATTGAAGTGGTGGCAGTTACTAGTGGATTATTGTGATGTTTTTTTTATCAGCGGTTTGGACTCTCATTCTGACGGCACCCATTCACTGCAGAGGACCCATTGGTGAGAAAGTGATGTAATGCTTCATTTCTCAGAATCTGTTCACATGAAGAAACAAACTAATTTTAAATATGCTGTAAGAATCTGTAAATTCTACTAGCATGATATTTCTGCATTTTTATTTAATTTATATATTTTTGTTTATTTGGTATTACAAGAAAAAAAAACGGAAACAAAATTATTTTCTGATATTCAGTTGAAAAATAATATGAAAACCTATTCTTAATCCTTTAAAAATCTTCCTTCTAATATGATTCAGCTCATAACTAACTCGCCTACATTGCTATTATATCTTCATTTAGAAGAGGTTTTTAGTTAAATGGCACATGAAAATTACAATCATAAGACATTCTCGTTGTAACTGAATATGCTTCCTTCAAAGAATGTTGTGGGAAAAATCTTCCAAAAGCAGCACATCCATTATTAATGTTGCTACTTCAATTTCTTTCCTAAAATGTAAAGATAAAAAGCCTGAATGACTTGCTTCTCGTATGAGAACTTAATACTCATGGGTGGCATTTTACTTTGAATGTTTTGAACGAGTTATTAATCTTGACTACTTGAGTGTGCATGAGAAATGACATATGCACTTTTGAAGCCCATGCTGCCTGCAGAATTTCTCCCAGTTGTCTTCCATTAACAATGCCAGAGGACTTTTTCTTGTAGTGCTGGAAGACCATGTACATTTCCTCCATGTACCAAGGACCCCCTAAGAGAACACAACACTTAAAGCAGTGGTCACCACTCTTCTTAAGCCCAAGATCCCTGACCTCGGCCTTTATGAAAGACAAGATCTACTTATGGAAGAATTTATTAGAAAAAAGCATCCCAGATTGTACTTCCAATTTGAGGCCTTATAATTAGTATTTTAATTAATTCTGTTGCACCGATCATAGCCGATTCAGAGTCAGATTTTATTTTATTTTTTTAATTATATCTTATTGGCTGATTCTGATACAGATTTTTAAAGCAAATGTATTTATTGGCTATTTGCTCAATAGAAAACAAACTGGCCTTAAAAAAAAAAAAAAAAAAATATATATATATAATAGCCATTTGAAATGAGTGGCAATCACTGCATTTTAATCTCAATACAAACAAAGATACAGCACACATGTAGCACAATAAGTTGTTTTTGATTTGAATTAGATTGTATAATTTCAGGATTTGAAACAAAAACAGAATGATCTGACTTTAGGTTTTATTTAATTTGATATTTTTGCTACATCAAACATTTACATAAAATAGCAGGTCTGAATGAGACACAGATTCATTCTCTAACAGCAGGTGGCACTTATGAACCAGCCACGTTCCCTTCAGTGATACATTAATATACCCCATACCCCCAATTCAGTATTCATATTTTCTTCCTATATTTCGACCCTCGTGCACAGTGAGCTATTGTTCTCTTTCTGTTACAGCATTTTCTCCTCTTTGCGCTCATCTTCAGCATCTCTGGCCTCTGTTAATATCCTGAGGATATTACTCAGGCGTGATGTGTTTTTCTTTATCACTGTCCCAGTAGCTATATAACAGAATATATATATATATGTATCAGAATATAATGGGGCTGCAGCTAACAATTATTTTTTTTATTGTCGACTAATCTATCTATTATTTTAAATTAATCCATTTATTATTTTCTCATCAGTTGATGAATTCTTTAGTTGAACTATCAATAAATAATAACAGTAACTTCTGCTATTAATCTTTTATTTTCAAACTATTTTTCATAATTAATACTTTACAAAAAATAAATAAAAACAACAACAACAAAGGAAAGAAAGAAAATAACAATAAGTAAAGAAAGATAATAACAAGAAAAGAGAGAAAAAGAAATAACAACAATAAATAATTAATAAAAAATAAAGATGAAAGAAAGAAAATAAAAATAAATAAAAATAAGAAAAGAGAGAAAAAGAAAACATTAATAAAAAAGAAAAGGAAAGAAAGAGACTCACAGGGCAGTGATATAATCAATAGAGATTATGCCTGCATTCACAGTTCTGTTTGGGACTGACAGCAGTTGCTCACAGGTGAGAGACTTGAAAGATGTTATTTATTCAGCAGATTAAAACATCTGCTTGAATACATATCTGTATATGAATGAACAGCTGAAGTCACAACCGCATTCAGGACACGAGAGCGACAGAATCAAAAATGGCGTCATAACACCGGGAAGTTTTATCACAGCTGACAGCCCGTTTTTAAATAAATGATCCCAGTCGAGCTTGTCCTCTCCATCACACACTTAAACAATGACTTTAAACGCTTTGTTAGCGAGTGCAGAGAGCATGTTTTGTGCGCGATCGCGCTAACGGCACTGACACAAGATGAACGCGAATCATTTCTCCGTCTCTGTGGGTGCATTAAACCCGTCATGATTATATCGGCAACTCGATGTCCCGTGCTGTTCCGTTCATTCAGCGCAGCTTTGAATGCGGTTGTGAATCCTGAAAATGTAAAGGCGTCAGTGTGGCTATATACAGTATATGCGGTTCTGACGGTCGTATAACAACAGAACGCTCTATTAACGCTCTGTGAAGTGAAGTGTTGCCATACTAGCCTTTCCCTTCTGCTCTAGAGTCTTGTTTGTGTTAAACATGGCAGAAAAACAGTCTTAAGTAAGGATAACTGCATGCTCGCGCAATGGCCGTGGCTAAAGGTGCGACGCATCGACGCACTCCATGCTAATCGCAGTATTTTTTATAATCGACGTAATCAATGACGTCGACGAATCGCTGCAGCCCTAGAATATAATATAACAGAAAAATACAGTACAAAGAATGGAGAAATGTAATGCATTTTTTTGTAATGGGTTGGCGACCCCTGATTTAAAGGGATAGTTGACCCAGAAATGAAAATTGTATTTATTTACACACCCTCATATTGTTCTAAACCTGTATTTTGACCTCCATTCTTCTGTAGAAGAATACAAAAATATTTTAAAGAACCAAACCATTTTGGTTACCATTGACTTCCATTGTATGAGACAATCTGTCATGTTCCACAGAATAAATAGAGTGAACTATTCATTTTAAGAGTGCAGGGGTATGTCCTTACAATTTGTACAGTACTGCAGTGGTGAAGTACCAGAAAGAGAATAAGCTAGTGTTTTTTGTGCCTGCTATCCATGTGTGAATAAGCTGTGCATTTTATTGCCAGGGTTCCTAGAGAATTGTGACAGGCATCAAATATTCTGCTTCAGCCCAATGCTTTTGTTATTCTATGGGTCACTGCTTGCCAGATTCACTTTCCTGTCTCATGTCAGTTCATATCAAAACAAGTTATTTCTGTGCTTTTTTGTCATCTTCCCACTCAATCGCTCCCTGCCTGACTTATACCTTAAACTCCATCTAAACTCTAAACTCCAGACTTGACTGAAAGACAACAAAGTTAAGCCTTACAAGACTAAAAAGAGGCTTATCTCACAAAGTTTGAGTTAAGTTTGGGCAAAACTGGAAAATGGTTTGGGTTCAACAACTTAACTAATGCTGCACTACAAACCTGCTCTGGGAAGAGTTTATATACCATTTAAATGTTTTCAGTAAGACTTTTAAATGTCTCTTATGCTTATTTAGGCTGCATTTATGTGATCAAAATACTTTAAAACATATAACAGTTTTTTTGTATACAGTATTTAACATATGATCAGTTACTGTACATGGTACATTTTATAACATCATACATGTCACATTTCTCAGTAAGAATCTCAGTGAGAAAATTTTACTGACCCCAAACTTTTGAAAGGTACTGGGCAACAGATTCCAAAAAGATACAGGATTAATCAGCAGTGAGCGAAGTCTCTTGAATAGATCATTGACGGGGGAATTGTAGTACCATTTTGCAATGTGACAAAACTTGAAACCATGAAAGCTTAATGTTACTCTACAAAGCCTTGATGCATTACAGGTGTGCAATTATGTTACAATCATTTTTTTTTATTTAAAATAATTTGAAAATGAATGTAATACAAATGCACACATTAGTATACATTTAATACATTGTATAACATTGATTGAGATCCTTTCCATGAAGATGTTTGATGTCTGTAGTGGCTAAAATTGCCTTTATACTGTTGTATGCTGGGGAAGCAACATCAGCTCAGATTGTTTGAAATGTTGTATCTTTCATCCAGATCCAAATCTAATCAAGAGGACCAGCTCTGTCTGTGGTCCCCAAACTCACTGGTCACAGTGAGATGAATGTCTTATTTGTGTGCTGGTGAAGATGTAAGATCATTTCATGTTTATTTAATGTTCCTCTGGTACATTTGGTGTATGATTTATTCATTGGTGATGTGGTCACAGGGTTGGCGATGGTCTGATATTTATGTGTATTTGGGGACTATTCTTCTCCATGTGGATTTGTAATGGAAATTACTAATTTCAAATCCCTTGTTTAGGGAAGTCATGGCCTAATGGTAGAGAGTCGGACTCCTAATCGAAAGTTTGCGAAAGTTCAAGTCTCGGTCCGGCAGGAATTGTCGGTGGGGGGAGTAAATGTACAGCTCTCTCTCCACCTTCAATACCATGATTAGGTGCCCTTGAGCAAGGCACCGAACCCCCAACTGCTCCTGGGTGCCGCAGCATAAATGGCTGCCCACTGCTCCGGGTGTGTGTTCACTGTGTGTGTGTGTGTATGTTCACTGCTGTGTGTGTGCACTTGGATGGGTAAATGTAGAGCACAAATTCTGAGCATGGGTCCCCATACTTGGCTGTATGTCACTTTCACTTCACTTCACTTAAGAAATGTATATATGACTTAAACTAAATACATTCAAAATACATGAGCTCTAGGGTGAATAAAGAGGGATGAATAGTCGAAGCAGAAGTAGTTATTAGTTTGCACATGTATTGTGTTTTTATTAACATTCAGACAGCTCATCTAACTGAAACCAGTGCTATTTTCTTGGACTTTCTTTGAACTTGGACGACTAAGCATTAATATTAATAATACTGTTGCAGTGTTTGTCTTGCTGCTAAGTGTTCTGTGCATTTGAATTGACTATTTTCTTTCAGATAATATCGGCCTTTTCTTTATCATTTGGTATTATTGCAGTAACTATAAAAAACTGAATCTGTACATTAACAATACACAACAAAAGCAGAAAATTCATTATTCTCCTTTAGAAATGGATAACTATGCATTTTATCCACTGGGTGCCATCGTAATGACTCTCTGCTTCTATTTCCAAAAGTATGGTGGGCCAAAAGTTTGGTGCATTTGCATGTAATAATATTAGTAACAATAAAATTTCATACACAGCACCAATGGCAATTTACAATGCTTCCACAGTCTATTTGCCATCCTACTGGTAATGAAACAAAAGAACTGCAGCATCTCCATCATCATCATTTGATTGGCAGCTTTGTTTACTGACCATCAACTGCAACTATCAGATGCTATTTTATTTTTTAGCTGTACTGCCATGGAATCAAATGCACACAATTGTGGGATTGTATCAGATAAGGGCATCTCAGTAGACAGGATGTGACACGGTCAAGGGATTCAGACTTGCCTGGCTGCCTTCCTTCCTCCGTATGCTGTCTACAGAGGCAACATTTTTCAGCTCCTCAGAAATTGAGAGCGTTTTAGCTGTTTGGATGTCATCAAGACTCCGCTCTTATTTTGTCACACTCTACATCAGTTTCACAGGAGTTCTGAGAGCATGCAGAGAGACAAACAGAATGTACAAACAGTCACAAACAGTGAACAGAAAGAAAGCGAAAGGATAAGGCAAGGAAACATAAAGAAAGAAAGGATTTGAGAACTAGAGAGGGATTGCTATGTGATGTTTTGCGTGTAACTGTATTAGATTATGGACTTATGTTAATCTTGATGTTGTGTTTTTAAATAGTTTTCTTTTCTTTTTTTGACAAAAAAAGGGCAGCTGCATTTTTAGTGCTAACTTCTCTATTGATGTGATGAGGTTGAATTCTTAGACTTGCTTTCAGCGTTACTTACCTAAAATGAGTTTTTGGAGGGTGGAATTTCTGCAAATTGAGGAAAATGATTTAATCATTTCAAAAGTAATCTTAAAATTGAAAATGAGTGTGAAAAAGTAATAATTTCTAATCAGTTAGCATCAGTCTTCCACAAAGCGTAGAAAAATGCCTTACAATAAATGCAGTGGGATAAAACTAAAAATAATGTGGAAAATCCATTTCAGTAATTTTCCAGTTGAAGCACAGCCAAACAATAATGACACCTATCAACCATGCAATGCTCCTGGATTAAAAAATTAAAATCGCCCAACTACTCAAAGTACAAGCACATCTTGCATTGACATGACATTCTGTCTTTGTTTTTCTGGCATTTAATGGCTAAATTAACAATTTGCATGTTTAAAATGACATCAAAGCATATTATGAAAAGAATGCAGCTCCACTTTCGATATATATATATATTTTTTTTTACACTCCCTTCACTCCCACATATTATTTTTCCTCACATTGCTAATATAAAATAACTTATCAATCTGAAAAAGTAGAACATCTGAACAATTAAAATTGACATTTGGCAGGCAGAATAGCACACATCTATAAACAACCTTATGGAGATCAAGATAAAAAGTGAAAAAAACCTTTACAAAATTCCAGTCAAACTTACTGGCAGCTCTTTCCTCTCATTCTGACTCATGTCAGTTCTAACCTTGAATTGGCATTCGGTTAGATGTTTTAATTAAATATGTTTCATGATGTGCCAATTGATTAATCTAATTAATGTAATTTCTTCTGTGAAACATAAAAGAAGATATTTGATATTTTGAGAAATGTCTCACCACCAAAACAGTGGATGTCAATGGCCATCAGCATTTTGAATGCATTTTGAAAAAGGTTTCAAAGTGCAAGTTTTGGAATCAATAACGCTATCATCTCATCAATACACTACAAAAACGTGTTCAATCTGTAGGTAAATGTGCAGGCACGTATGTTTATTTACAAAGTGGCATCGCCAGTTACTCACCTGGCATGCATAAGTGTTTTAGTGGTTTTCGTGGATCCATGTGAACAGGGATCGTTTTGACAACATTGTCATCTGTACACAAGACTTTTCAAAATGGCAAAAAATATAAAATAACCTTTCCGTTTTTAGTACAATTGTATTTGTGTAAACATACATTCAATTTGGTTGTCACCAAACTATTCCCACTTTCCTGCAGCTGCAGAAGCTTGTCTTGACAAAAAAATAAAAATACAATAAAGGCATTCAATCATTAATTTATTCATTCTTAATTGACAAGCACTGGCTTCACAGCTGCTCCCCATAGCAGAGAACAGTCATGCATCATGGCTATTCTCTGCTCTCTGCATTTTCATCAACTTTGCAGAATAATGCTTTAATATCAATCTGTTATTTCAGTTATATTTTAATATTATCAGATCACACAACCTTAATTTCGGATCTGCTGGAAAGTGTATGTCTGAAAACATACCTTTCAGAGAGGAGTTTCTTTTGTGTGTGCTTCCTCTTGTATAATTGACTAAAACACACTGGGATTACAGAAAAAAGATAAGAAAGATCAGGAATTGTGTACTGAAGAGTCCCCATGTCACAAACTGCATTATGTGCTTCTGACATTATCGGACGCACACTGCTGTTCTCCCCTGGTGATTAATTGTGACTAAGGTTGGACTGAAAGCAAATGGGTTTTGATAACATTTACAAAAAAGAGAGAGAAAAACAGAATACAAATCGATGAGAAGAGCAGCAATACATTTCTCACTGCAGGCAAGAAACGATGATTACAGATTATTATTTTTTTTTTTTTCAGTTCCAGTTTTTAATTAGCAATTCATAACAGACCATTTTAGCTGCTTGTTAGCACCACAATGCAAAGAAAGATACAGATAATGAAATATGTAGCTCCCATGATGCATTTGTTTTCGCTCGGGCCTAGTCAACTAAATTAGCTTTTAGCAAGTATGCCAGTGAAATCTGCTGTATTTCAGATATATGCATGAACTGGCATATATCACTGAAATAATTGTTCTGAGAAATCACATATGATTCTATCACAGCACTTGCTGTTTGCTTACATGTCTTTAGAGGGTTGGGTTTGGAGAGAAGGTAGCGTGACTGAAGCGATGGGGTGGTTTAATTTAGTGGCTTAGACCTAAGGCAGTGTGCCCTGTTTTTATTCTTAACATGCTACTCCAGCAAATTTATTAGCCCTGTCTGTTGGAAATAAGATTGTTTTTCTTACAAGTACCCAAGGCCGTTTTAAACCATTGGGCTAGGCGGGGCTGAAGCCCAGAGGCCCGAGCAAGGAGGGGCCAAAGTCATCATGATTTCCAATTATTAGTGCTGTTATTTAGTTGAGCTTTTCCGTAAATTTCATGCATCACCATTTGAGATTGAAGCGTAAAGTCTTAATTTTAATAAAAAAATGTCAGCAGTTCTGAGAGAGAGGGGCTCAATTTTTTTTTTTAAATAATAGCTATCAGGTTATTTTACTAAAGTTGATGATGGAGTGGAAGTTGTTGGAAGAGCGAGTGGATCGCGCACATAGATCAAGGAAAAAAACAGCGTCATCGTCCAGACAGATTTTAGGTTAGTTTGATTATTAACTGTGTGTATATTGGTTTTGTGTTTGAACAAACTGTGTGTGTGTGTGTGTATATATATATATATATATATATAGGCTATTAATTTAAGGGTTGGGAGGGGACTTGGGAGATAATCCGTAGAAACATATCAATCGTTTTGCGCGTCAAGATATCGGTTAAGCTTATCATTTAAACGCGTTTTAAGCAGGGTTTAAAACAAATGGTTTAAACTGTTAATGAACATTAAGCAGTGGGGCAGAATTGATTCTGGTAAATGCGTGCATTAAGACGGTTTCAGCCCGATTTAGCGTGGCGCGCACCTGCTTGTATTGCGACTGAATAAACTTTTCGCTCCTGTTATGCTTAAACATTCAAATACACAGTTGTGTGTCAAACATTATAGTTTTTGTGAGTATCATTATAAACACAGTTATTTGTGTCTTAAATTAACGTTAATATTTAAAGACAAAGCACGTGTAGCATTAGATATGAGACCCTTGATATGATGAGAGCTTAAAAGGATACTTCACCCAAAAATGAAGATACTGTCATCATACTTGAACTCAAATTGTTCTAAATCTCTATGCATTTCTTTGTTCTCCTCAACATAAAAAAAGATACTTTGAAAAATGCATTTTGCATTCATTCACATTCATTCATTCATTCATTCATATTCACTATGCAGAGTTTAGCTTCAATCCTAATTAAACTCACCTGAACCAGTTAATTAAACTCTTCAGGATCACTAGAAACTTCCAAGAAAGGTGTTTATACAGGTTTGCATTAAACTCTGCAGGACGCTGGTTTAGACGACTCAGTACTATGCTTTATACAACACGAATTCCGGAAATGTTGGGATGTTTTTCAAATTTGAATAAAAAGAAAACAAAGATTTTAAAATCACATGAGCCAGTATTTTATTTACAATATAACATAAATAACGTAACATGCTTAAACTGAGAAATGTTACAATTTTATGCACAAAATGAGCTCATTTCAAATTTGAAGCCTGCTACAGGTCTCAACATAGTTAGGACCGGGGCATGTTTACAATGGTTTAGCATCTCCTCTTCCTTTCAAATCGGTTTGAAGACATCTGGGCATCAAGGTTATGAGTTTCTGGGGTTTTGGTGTGGAATTTGGTCCCCCCTCTATTCTTGCCTGATATAGATTTCCAACTGCTGAAGAGTTCTTGGTCATATTTGATGTATTTTCTGTTTAATGGTGCACCAAATGTTCTCTATAGGTCAAAAATTTGGACTGCAGGCAGGCCAATTCAGCACCCGTACTCTTCTACTACAAAGCCGTGCTGTTGTAATAGCTGCAGTGTGTGGTTTTGCATTGTCCTGCTGAAATACACAAGGCCTTCCCTGAAAATAGAAACGTCATCTGGAGGGGAGCATATGTTGCTCTAAAACCTTTATATACCTTTCAGCATTCCTAGTGCCTTCCAAAACATGCAAGCTGCACATACAGGTGCATCTCAATAAATTAGAATATCGTGGAAAAGTTCATTTATTTCAGTAATTCAACTCAAATTGTGAAACTTGTGTATTAAATAAATGAAATGCACACAGACTGAAGTAGTTTAAGTCTTTGGTTCTTTTAATTGTGATGCTTTTGGCTCACATTTAACAAAAACCCACCAATTCACTATCTCAACAATTCAGAATTCTTCATAAGACCAATACAATTTTTTTTTTTGTGAATCGTTGGCCTTCTGGAAAGTATGTTAATTTACTGTATATGTACTCAATACTTAGTAGGGGCTCCTTTTACTTTAATTACTGCCTCAATTCGGCATTGCATGGAGGTGATCAGTTTGTGGCACTGCTGAAGTGGTCTAGAAGCTCAGGTTTCTTTGACAGTGGCCTTCAGCTCATCTGACACTGAGGAACGTTGTTTTTAAAGTATTCCTTTTACAGATTGGGGAGTAGAGATGCACCGATTGACTGGCCAGTGAACGCCAGTGATCGGTCGTTTTTTCGCATGACTGGCCCGTATCGGTGACCGGCCGGTCAGTGTCATGTCTTACCAATTCCGAGCCAATCCTTTTATCGCCAGCGGTGCAGGCAGTGACGGCACAGCCACGCCACACGTCGCTTAAAAATTCATTTTTTGCAATAATCAAATTTGATATGTTTCAGTGTATGACGATGCACATATATGTAAGTTTATGTCATGCCAGATGAGGCTTGCACAGCCTGAGTAAGTGTGTGAGAGAGACGGCACACACAAAGTAACTCACAGAAATGTATAGATGCAAACACACAGTGGTGTTTCGTTACTGAATGAATCCATGTTTTTGAACGAATCGAGTGAGTCAATAATTCAGTGGCCCATTCATAAGGACAGTCACTTGCCTAGTTTCTGAATGAAACAGCCGTTTGAATGAATCTGTTGAATTAATTAATAAATGACTCCCTCATTAAAACAGACACTTGCCGCCACCTACTAGTGGTTTAGTCATATTTAAAAGTATCATTGCATTTTTTCAACATTTATTTGTATGTTTAAAAAATATGTAAAACATTAATCTTATAAAATTACTTATGCATTTGAAATTTTGCAGTGTCACCTCAGCTTCATCATTCAGTATATGTAAATACATCTAATACTACTTCAGATGCAGCTTCTGTTTCCTCAGCAGTGGAAAGATAGAGTTTTTTAGTACTACTTTCATTTGAATGGTAACAACTCTACAGTTTCTTATTGTGCTAATTGAATTAATTGAAACAAAGCAAGAATTTGATGTGAAAGATGACATTTAATAAGGCTTAGGGGAATTTATAAACAGCGGGAAATTACATCTGCTTTGTTACATACAGCAACTAATTTTAAATTAATTATTTCTTCCTCTTTCCAGTCACTGAGCACTTTATTTTGAGAGTTGTTTAAGTGAGAGAAATCTGTAACTTATTCCAGATTGGGGGAATTGTAATGTTTAATAATTAATTTTATTATGTAAATAATTTTTGCATTAAAATTTGAATAGATTTTGTTTGTATATGCTGTTTGTTATAGTTATTAGAAAGAAAATCAGAATCAGCAAAAATCGGTATCGGCAGGTCACACTTTCAAGAAATTGGAATTGGTCAAGAAAATTGCAATCGGTGCATCTCTATTGGAGAGCCTCCGCCCATCTTTACTTCTGAGAGACTCTGCCTCTCGAAGACATCCTTTCTAAAGCTAACCATGTTACAGACCTGATGTCAGTTAACTTAATTATTTGCTAGATGTTCTTCCAGCTGAATCTTTTCATGCTTTTTCAGCCCCTTGTTGTCCCTGTGCCAACTTTTTTTAGACCTGTAGCAGGCATCAAATTTGAAATGAGCTCATTTAGTGGATAAAAGTGTAAAATGTCTCCATTTAAACATTTGTCATGTTCTCTGTTCTATTGTGAATAAAATATTGGCTCATGTGATTTGAAAGTCTTTTGGTTTTCATTTTATTCAAATTTAAAAAACGTCCCAACATTTCCAGAATTCGGGTTGTAGTTTTATTTAAAGCTGAGCTATTCAGCTCCACTATCCACATAATTTAGCTTGAACCCAAATCAAACACATCTGCCTGCAATAATCAAGTAATCCTAAAGACCTTTATTAGCTGAGTATGTGCTTAATTGAAGTTTAAACAGAATTCTCCCTCCAGGAATGAAATTTAATAGCTCTGGTTTAAAGCAAAGCCTCATCACCCTGGTGGTGGTGATGACTAAAAACATCCAGCCCCAGACAGCATGGAATTATGGGATAGGTCTTCTTAAGTAATTTCTGTAGTCCTATAAAGGTAACTCAAATCTATGGTTTTCTATAGCCTGCAGAATCAGAGGGACTGTATAGACTAACTGTGTCGTAACCTACTGAAGTCTAGTGTAATGATTCTCCAGACTGTTTTCCTGTGGAACTTGGCATGTCAAATCTGACTCTGAGCTTCCTTGTCTCTGCTCATCCATGTTTAATGTTTAATATACACGAGGAGCAGTACCTCGCTCCGGTGAGATTTTATTTTGTGCTGTGCTCCCCACTGTGAACACGTCAGTGAAATAGTTTTACAGCTTTTTAGTTGAGTGCAATTACTTTTTTTGGTTCTGAAGCCTCTCCACTACATGTTTTATTTCAGTTTTTCAGTAATTTACACCAGTAGTGGTGGATTAAAAGAACCCGCTCAAATGAGTCAGTTGTTCATTGACCTCACTGTATGTGTCGTGTGTTTGTTTTTGTGTGCAGCTCGCAAAGACATCATTACTCATATTCACAACTCGGGTAAATATTATTGGAGATTAAGCTCAGTGGAAACCCTGGCATAACTGCAATAAAACTGACATTTGAAAATTTATGCTACAGCTTTTTACTTTTCTTATATATATATATATATATATATATACATACAGAGTACTATTTATACATTGCTACAGACATTACTAGATTCTGATATATATATATATATATATATCATATATTAGTTTTACTTTTATATTACATCACCCATCATAGCTATCACCATTCATAGTATTGTTATGAGTAAGCAGAGTTGATCATGATCGCAGCTGAATGCCTTCTTTGCATTGCTGAATACTTGATGCTTTTGGCACTCTAAAGTAGAATTAGCCTCCATTAGTGAAGGCAAAATTCCAAATCTGATTGGCTGAGCAGTCTACAAGTCGCAAGGAGTTTTCAAGGAGTGCAGCAGCAATCACATACAGCCAGAGTCGGGAAACAAAAGCAGTGTTTACACATTCTGGGTATGCAGCAATGAGCACTTAAGAGGGATAAATACTGGATTTTAAAAAGTTTGTGAAGTTCATGGCACATTTAAACAGTTTATTTGTTTGAGGCACAGAGAAGAGTTCACGTTAGGGCTGTAGATATCAAATATTTTAGTAATCGAGTATTCTACCAAAGATTCCATCGATTAATCGAGCAATCGGAAAATAACTACTTTTTATTTTTAAAGAGCAATCCTAAATATACAAGAGAAAAAAAGACAAGTCTCAATGAACAAGTCATTTGTTTCCTTTTTAGAAAAAATTACATTTTTTATTGCTGAAATAGCATATATTAATAACTGAAAACTAAACCCATTTAGTGCATTTAATTGCCATATTATGTTAAAAATGCAAATACAAATAAGGTAAGGTACAAATAAGGTAAATATAATACAACCTAAAACTAAGACATAAATCAAAATAATAGTATTAAAAAAAATAATAAAACCTAAACATTGTGCAACTTAACTTCCACCTTTGATCCTAACTAAAGCTCAAGCATGATATAAGCCTTTACTGTCTTCTTAGAAGAATTGTGGCTTTTGTGAGAGGCAAACATTAGTGAACAGGAAGCTAATGTGGAACAAAAACAAGAGTCCATACACATAACATTAACACATTTTTCAGCAACATGAATGTAAAGTTATTTGGAGAATAAACTCTCTTAAATGTCTCTCTGCATACTGGTATGTGTGTGTGTGTGTGTGTGTGTGTGTGTGTGTGTGTGTGTGTGTGTGTGTGTGTGTGTGTGTGTGTAATCCTTTAAAGAAGCAGCAAACAGTGCTCTTTATGTAGTTACAGTAAATGGCAGGGATGCACCGAAGAAACAATTCTGGGCCGAAACAGAGAATTCTGGATGTGCTTGGTCAAAAACCAAAACGGAAAATGCTTTGTAATAATTATTTATTTTATTAAATACTATAAAGTAATTTTGTAAGACTTTGAATTTAACTCAATTTTAATGACACGGAATTTAAAAAAACACAAGCCAATAAAATAACCACACTTTTATTGAAAGAAAATTGGACAGAGAATATATTATTAAATATCAATGTATTATTTTTAGTCAGTTCTATGCAATAGAATCAGACATAACTGTTGTTGTTTTTGATTAATTATTAAAAGAATGTATAGTCCTGCAAACAGGCTTTTTTCTTTCTCAAAATGCAGCGGAGGTGGAGGTGGTACCATCCTGATCATGTGCACACAATGCACCTTCAACACTTTTTACATGCAATGTATTTTAGGTGTTATAATAATTATATGATTGAAGAAAATGACAATTATAAAGTTATGTTTTATTTTCTCTCACCTAATGTTTTGTTGTTTGTTTTTTAAAATGGTCAAATTAAATGTTTTCTTTTCCTCAGAAATTCTGTGTTGTGTATCTGGTTATCAAATGAAGGCATAACAAATAAATTTAATTTATCTTTATATTTTTGCAAACAAAGGGAATGTACTATTAAAATTAAAACATGTTGGAAATGTTGTTTGATCATTCCTTAAAAAAATAAAGTTTTCATCATTTTAGTAGTAGTGTTATGTACATTCTGCTGAACAAATAAAAAAAACCCGAACTTTTATTTTGACGGGTTGCTGTGAATACCTTTACATTTCTGTGTGTATATGATATGAGGATATGAAATGCTTTTACTCAATTGAAACGCTCATGAAGTGACTCTCAGAGCAGTTCTGGAGATGTTTTTCATGTGTTTATGTCCTCATTGAGACGTCACGCACGCTTCAGTGTGTGTGTGGTAAAGGAAAACGCACGTCTCTGTCATCCATTCACACAGAGATATGACCGCGTAATATGAGTTAGTGGTAATCAGATTGCGTAAATCAGTGGGAAATGAATAGAAATGATGATTTGGTGTAAAGAAACATCAAGTAAACATGTTTTATCAGTGAATGTGAGCAGATCAGTGAAGGAGATTTTACCAGCGTTGCCCAGTACAGCTGTACAGCATGTCACAGCACAGCAGCTCTACTGCAAACAGCAACAAGTATACTAACGTTACATAGACCTTTCTTGTCGGCGCGTTATTCGAGCGGACTCTGCTTTTCTGGTGAGCATGAGCGGTAACTGAGCAGAATGATAGAGCGGAGTGTCACGCGGCGCAGTGATGACGGCTGCTGGGTGGTGCGGTGCGGCATATATTTTTTGCTGCTGAAAATTCAGTGCATCCCTAGTAAATGGACAAAACGATTCCTCGAGGCACATAATTTGTCTCAATGATTTTTTTGTATTCGAGTAACTCGAGGAATTGTTTCAGCCCTAGTTCACGTGATTTAATTTGGTTAGTTATCATGACAACACTGAAGATTTTAGCATGGTAATTGATATGACAATGTTAATGTATTTGGTCTTGGCGGAATAGATCTGCATCGCTGCTGTTGCTGACTTGCTGCTGATGTTGGTTATTGCTGTAATTGTAGATTATTGCTTCTTCGGCAAGCAAGTACAGGAACTGCCAATACATACACAGATATGGTGCTGTGAGTATTTCAGACATACTGCTGCTTCACAAATAGCATATAGTAACCTGTAGCAGATCTATACAGGTGGAGCTGGGGAAGGTGGAGGGTTTCAGAGGAACTCTGAAAGCATGCTGCCAAATACTCAAGTGGATGCAAACCAGCCATTTAAATGTAAAGCAGCAAGCACATTGGCTGCTAATGCAACATGAACTAATCAGCTTGTGCCAAGTTATTTTACACTGTGAATATCATCAGTTACGCTAAGACCCATCAGCTTGTGCCATCTAGAGTTTCATGTAAGAACTAGATGTTTGTTGTGTCCTTAACATCTATAATGTCATATCAGGTGAAGTAACTGACTGTCAAGAGAAATTCTGTGGCATATGCAGGGAAACATGAAAGTACAGAAGTTCAAAGATGCTAACCACTCATTCGACTATAGAGCCCAGACCTTATGTTGTCAGGCAAAGGTCTGGCTACATGAGACTGTGCTGCTTGTTGATTTATCACTCTACATCTGGTTAGGCTATGTTGTAAAATCACCCTCTCTGTTCACCATCTGTCTGCTCTAACCTGAAGTTAACCTGGCATTGCAGTGACAGATTGAAATAATGTCTCCAGTGTCTCTCTTATTAGTACATTTCTTTTTAGTAACACACAACATTACAAACTGGACAAATATTGTTCCTCTGATTTCATTTTCAATAATTTTTACAAACTACACGGATCAACCCATTCTTACAAGTGACACACGGCCAAGTATGGTAACCCATACTCAGAATTCGTGCTCTGCATTTGACCCATCCAAAGTGCACACACACACTCACACACACACACACCGTGAACACACACCCGGAGCAGTAGGCAGCCATTTATGCTGCGGCGCCCGGGGAGCAGTTGGGGGTTCGGTGCCTTGCTCAAGGGCACCTCAGTCGTGGTATTGAGGGTGGAGAGAGTGCTGTACATTCACTCCCTCCACCTACAATTCCTGCCGGCCTGAGACTTGAACTCGCAACCTTTGTATTACGAGTCCGACTCTCTAACCATTAGGCCACAACTTCCACTCACTATAGATTTCAAGGTTAGTGTTACTGTTTACCTTTAATAATGGTTATTATTACTCCCAGCTAGGGTCTATTCATTTGTTGTTTGGTTGATAGTGCCTCTGTCAGTATCTTTTATCACAGTGAATGATGTGTAGAACAATTTAAATAGAGTACACGGAAAAATAAAAACAAAATCTACCACAGAGAATACTACTGTAATGATATACTTTAATTTTTAAAGGAATATATCAGCTTAAAATGTATCTTTATTTCAACAGAGACTCATTTTAATTCATCTCTCAAAGTATACAAACATCAAAAGAAAGCCACCAGAGAAAGACTCTTAAAATGGAAGATTATGGGGTGACCACAATAATCATTAATAATGTACAGTTTATATATCACCCTGTTTAAGTTTAATCTTGACACTTAACCTTAAATCATATCTAGCTTGCATTCATGTCTTGATTCAAAAATGGTTTGTCAAACCCAAGGGCAAGATATTCAAGATTTGAAATATAGTTCACACGTTTCATGATCCACTTTTATGATACTTTAATGGAATATTTCAGAATGTACGATCCATTCAAATCATACTATAGCAGGAGCTATACAAGACTGTGAAAAACTAGCCTCATTGTGTCCCTACCACTCTATATTTTTCTTCCCCTGTTCTGTTTTCTGTCTTTCACATTTTTTATTCTCCTCTGTTTCTCTCTCCTTATTGATTTCTACCTCATGTCAGGTATCCTGTTACCATTCTTGCCTCAGTCTTCTTCCTACCACCATTCTTATATAAATTGAACAGATCACCCAACTTGTGATCAGACATAATTCAGACAGAATTATATTCTGATAATGTATTGCTGATAAGTGGAAATTCTTCGAATACAGTAATACAATGTGAACTTGTAAGGTTTTTGTTTGTTTTTATGTTTTGGTCCCTATGGGAAATGGAAGTCAATGGGAACCGAAACTGTTTTGTTAGCAACTTTCTTCAAAATATCTTCTGCTGTGCTCCACAGTACATTTACCTTATACATTTATTCATTTAGCAGACGCTTTTATCCAAAGCAACTGAAAGAAACTACACAATTTGTTGCTTAATCATCTTCAGTACAATTTGCAGAACAACACATTAATCTCCCGTTCTACTGATTACGAGGGACCTGAACCCATTAAGCCTGCTTCTATAACATTTCAAGCTTATTACATCATTATGATAATAAGAGGGCATTTGTGCATACAATTTTTCATTTTCTGGAAGAATTATCCATAAGTACATCAGTGTTTATCGAGAGGTCTGTATGTGGACTGAAGAACGTCATACTGTGCTGTCTTGCTAATTAATTTTTCATTACAGATAAGATTAAATAAATTCTGTTGTCAAGGAGAGATAGGACCAATATTTCTGCTGTAACCGGGAGTGAAAGGACATAACAATGAACAAATGCTCAATTTTTAGAATTTTTTTTAATCGATTTTGACTGCAACCTTGCATTGATCATTTACTGCTATAGCTTTTTGAGCTCTTTATGGTTGAGGAGTCCTGAAGGACAGGAAATTTGGAACGGAGAGACAAGACACAAACTTTGTGACTAAACAGCAAAACAATAAAGAAGATGCCAAATAAGATTTGTGTGTCTGTGTGTATGTACTGAAAAGGTCTGAAGTTGAAACTGCTAAAAGGGATTTTTGTGGTGGCAAAAGCCTTGAAGTGACAAATATGAAATGGCAGTTCATGGCCCTATGTGCCATTTTCATTGAAGACCTCTAACAAAGCTTATTTTTCAGAGATACACATTCACTTGTACAACCTTCTGGACTTGGCCTTCATTGGTGCACTGGAGACAATATCTACTGTGACAAGAATCTACAGCGGCCCCAAAAAGTCACTGGACACCAGAGTCACACTAAAGTCTGAATGTCACAGCAAAATATCAAATCACATGGAATCAACAAACAAATGAGGCTATGTCTTTTCTAACTAACTTCACTTTTTGTTCTTAAGGCTGTTAGTAGGTCATAAGCTCTCCGTAAAGTTATGTATAGTAACCTAATATACCATTTACCCCAATGATCCAATAGCAGCTTTCAAATGCATGAGCAGAAGTTGTGTTGAAAAGCTATGAATCTGAGTTTATTCTTGATCTTATTTTGACTCATGTAATTAACAATAAAAATGTTTTCATTGAAATACAACACTACTTAATCATAAATATCATATTAGGTATTTTTACATATAAATAACATTCAGAAACTGTATTTAAAATGAGTAAATATCAATAAATAGTAAATACTGCTTAAAAAAAGGACATTAATTTATGATGACTGATTTTATTTGACATACACAACATCATCCGATTCACTTGATGATGTGCTGAATAGGTCAGGTTCGAGCCATCTACAGTTTAATTTATTGACAATGTTCTCTCTCTTAAAATGTAAACGAGTTTTAATGTCAACATTGTCATATATGTGACCCTGGACCACAAGGGTCGCTGGGGTATATTTGTAGCAATAGCCAAAAATACATTGTATGGGTCAAAATTATTGATTTTGCTTTTATGCCAAAAATCATTAGGATATTAAGTAAAGATCATGTTCCATGAAGATATTTTCCAAATTTCCTACCGTAAATACATCAAAACTTAATTTTAGATAAGTAATATGCATTGCTAAGAATTTCATTTGGACAACTTTAAAGGTGATTTTCTCAGTATTTAGATTTTTTTTTGCACCCTCAGATTCCAGATTTTCAAATAGTTGTATCTTAGCCAAATATTGTCCTATCATAACAAACCATACATCAATGGAAAGCTTATTTATTATTTATTTATAGAACTCGCAATTTAAAATTGACCCTTATGACTGGTTTTGTGGTCCAGAGTCACATTTGTCTAAAGGGTTGAAGTCTGTCAGGCAAAATAACTTATTGATGCATTTTGGTGCATATTACTCCTCATCAGATGCTTTTGTAAGTATTATGTTTAAATGTAGAGTTATATTTCAAATAAGTTTAATGATGCAATGTAAACATTTTTAGCAGTGTGTACGTTAGTGTCCCTTTACATCAAATCTAAGCTTGAATGCTGAACGAGGTGATTTTTTCATGGATGTACGAAGTCAGTTCTCCTCAAGCACTCACGGGTTTCCTATCACAAGTGTTCCATCACATTAAAAATGAACATGATCAACTAACATTTGACAACCAAAACTACTTAAAATGCATTATTGCTTAGTTGAAATGTGTTTTGTTTGAATATCTAATGCAAATCCAAAGTTCTGGCATGAAACATGAAAAGATGGCGCAGTCCAATCGGTCAAACTCAAGCTAACATAATGACACGTAGAAGCTGATTGGTTCTTTTTGTACTCGCAGCCAATGTGATTTCTTCTCAACATTCAAATACTTGTATAGTGCTTGCTGTAGCAGTGTGCTTCAGAAACCATCCATCTTCCCCAGCTCCACCTGTATAGATCAGCCACAGGCTGATTTACGTATGCTATATGGGGGTTATTTCATATATGACATATGTGCAGTAGCAGTATTTCTTACATGCTCACAGCAGCATGTTGTAGATGTATTGGCAGTAGCAAGTCAGAACAGCGTAACAGATCTATTCCACCAAGACCAAACACATTAATATTGTCATGTACATCACCATGCCAATCCCTTCGAGAGTCATTACAAAAATATATTTAAACATTTCTAAGTTTGACTAAAGTGCTTTTGGGGTCCTTTTGCAGTCTACAGCTGCTCTTCACACAAAAATGGGCCTCAGTTTCAGCTAAGTCCCACACTTACCCTATGTTACCCTACCCACTTACCCTCGCTCTCTCTTCTCTCTTATAGGCATCGTGTCTCTGATATCCTTGGTGGTTCTTTCTTACGACCGCTACAACACATTGACGGTGTACCATAAGCGCGGCCCAGACTATCGTAAACCTCTTCTGGCAGTAGGGGGTTCGTGGCTCTATTCTTTGATCTGGACAGTGCCCCCTCTTCTGGGCTGGAGTAGTTATGGGCTGGAGGGGGCAGGAACCAGTTGCTCTGTATCATGGACCGAGCGTACAGCCCAGTCTCATGCCTACATCATCTGCCTGTTTATCTTCTGCTTGGGCCTACCAGTGCTCATCATGGTCTACTGCTATGGGAGACTGCTGTATGCCGTTAAACAGGTAAACTGCGGTTCTGTGTTGTGCGTCAATACGACTTGGGATTAAAAGCTCCGTTCATTTCTGTTTGTAATATGTAAAGGCTCTGACAGGATCTCAAGATGTTTTGAAGATTCTGCCAATTTTGTGAATGCATACTGATTCATACAAACGAAGAGAAACTGAAGTGCTAATTCAGAGGAACTAGATTTTTTAATTGGTTGCTGGAACAAGAAACTGGTTATTGAACATTGTTAACTTGGCTTAAACCCATTTTTTGAGTCATGATGAGCAGGAGAAGAAACTTGAAGAACTTTCTTTCCAATGCCTTGCATACATTTACATTTAAATTTACATTTAGTCATTTAGCAGCCGCTTTTATCCAAAGCGACTTACAATTGGGGAATACATAAAGCGATTAATCTTGAAGAGGCAAACAGACAGAGGAAGTGCCAATAACACCAAGTCTTAGGCATTGTTCAAATAAATACAAGCTAGCAAGGGAAGGAGAGAAAGATAAAGAGAAAGATGAAGATATAGAAATATATATATATATATATATTTTTTTTTTTTTTATGAATGAAGTCAAGTAGTGTTGAAAGAGATGAGTTTTCAGTTGTTGCTTGAAGATTGACAGGGATCCAGCATCCCGGATGGGGGTGGGAAGATCATTCCAGCAGCCAGGAACGGTGAACGAGAATGTTCTGGAGAGTGATTTTGAGCCTCTCTGTGATGGTACCACGAGGCGTCGCTCACTAGCAGATCTCAGACTTCTGGAGGGGATGTAGATTCGTAATAGTGAGTGGAAGTAGGTGGGTGCTGACCCTGTGGTTGTTTTATATGCAAGCATCAGTGTCTTGAAGTCCAGCCAGAAGAGCATTGCAGTAGTCCAGCCTAGAAATGACAAGGGCCTGGACAAGAATTTGTGTAGCATGCTCTGTCAGAAAGGGCCTGATCTTTCTGATGTTGTGAAGTGCAAACCTGCAAGATCGAGCAGTCTTCGCAATGTGCTCTTTGAAGGTCAGCTGATCATCAAAGATTACACCAAGATTTATGACCGAAGCTAACTGAATCGTGAAATCATGCTGTAGAGTTGGAGTGGCAGGGAGGACAAGAAGCTCAGTCTTTGCCAGGTTGAGCTGTAGGTGATGTTCTTTCATCCATGCCGAGATGTTTGCCAAGCAGCCTGAGATCCGTGGAGCTACCGTTGGATCATCTGGTTGAAATGAGAGATAGAGCTGTGTGTCATCAGCATAGAAATAGTAGGAGAAGCCATGTGCCTGTATGATGGGACCCAGTGATGTAGTGTATGTGGAGAAGAGGAGGGGTCCAAGAACCGAGCCCTGGGGAACCCCAGTGACCAACTGATGTGCTTTGGATACCTCCCCTCCCCAGGCCACCTTGAAAGACCGACCAGTGAGATAGGATTCAAACCAGCGAAGTGGAATCCCAGTGATGTCCAGTGATGAGAGGGTGGACAGGAGGATCTGATGATTGACAGTGTCAAAAGTAGCCGATAGATCCAGCAGAATGAGGACTGATGATTTGGAATCGGCTTTTGCAATTCACAGGGCTTCAGTGACTGAGAGTAGCGCAGTCTCAGTTGAATGGCCACTCCTGAAACCTGACTGTTTAGCGTCCAGTTTGTTGTTCTGTGAAAGAAACAATGAGACCTGGTTGAAGACAACTCGTTTGAGTGTTTTGGCTATGAATGGAAGGAGAGAGACAGGTCTGTAGTTTTCTATAAGAGAAGTGTTTAATGTAGTTTTTTTTTTAGCAGTGGTGTAACCCGAGCCTGCTTGAATGCAGTGGGGAATGATGCCCAGAGAGAGAGTGGAGCAACGCACGGAGGACGCACGCACGCACGCACGCACGCACGCACGCACGCACACGTGTATTTACACGCACACACACACACACACGCACACACACACACACACACACACACACACACACACACACACACACACACACACACACACACACACACACACACACACACACACACACACACACACACACACACACACACACACACACACACACACACACACACACACACACACACACACACACACACACACACACACACACACAAACAGAATTATTTCCAGTTTGCAGTATATTCCAATATTCTGATCAAAAACAGCCAACTGGACAAGGTCGCATGTCCTCAAGACAGTTTTCTTTATTTTAACCATAGCAAAATATCCATATCAATTTACAGCATGTTCTGTACAAATGGCTGTTCATTGAACAACCTGTTAAGAGCTCATCAGGATTACAGTGTGATTGGATTTAGATGCTGTATTATTTGGGTGTCCCAGTCACTGGAGTGTAATTGAGTTAGTTCAGCTGGCTGCTGTGTGGAGGATGACATACACATTTGCACTCAGGCTTGACAAATTTATCCTTCCAAGCTAGTGTGACAGATCCTCATGTATGCAGTTTATCATGTTGAATTTCTGATTTAATATTAATCAATACATTGTCTCACATCTGTGACTTGCTGGGTGAAAATATAAAGCTTATATATGATGTTTCATGTATAATGTGAAGGGTGCATATAATAAATTGGGTACTTCAAGAAATTCAGACATTCATGATCCCATCTACTCCGCATCAGTCACATGCAGAAAATTTTGATTTCCACAGAGTGCTTGTAATATATAAAAGGGCCTAGAAGATCAGGAAGGAAGATGACTATCTGTAAATGACAGTTATAGTGACTGTAATTATAGAGCCTTGCCAATTTCATAAGTTACGTTTACATAGAGCCTAATAATTTGTTAAGAATTCAACTCACAGCTCAGCTGCAATATAAAATGTTAACAAATTTTAAGCTTGATCGAAATTAAATTGTATGCATTCTTATTTATGAATTCTTGTGTTAAGCTATCACCATGACAAGGAAGTTTTATTGGCATATTTTTAGATATTAAAGAGGTCATGACATGGAGTTATTATAATATATATTTTAATATGTTCCTTGAGGTTTCCTCATAATGCTAATTAAGTTTTTTGCACAAAAAAGTGAAAAAATATGATTTTTAACCCTCATTCTGACCCCTTCTCTAAAATGACCTGTTTTAAGAGGCTTATCAGTAATCGGCCACTATTATGATTGGCTAACGTTGTTGCATAGGAAACAGTATCAACGTCCCCTTTGCTATTGCACGTGAGTGTTTTGAAAAAATGACAAAAAATAAAACGGTCATTTCCCAGCCAAAGCATTATTAAATAATTTACTCACGGTTTGTGAAGAAGTTGCAGTCAGATCTAATACGGCTTAATCTTTCAACAAATGTTTCTTTGTGAACTCTCCATTACACCGTGCCTCATTTACAAAACAAAATACTCTGATCAATCTTCTGACAAGATCCGGGACGCCTTGGTCCTTACGCTGGGGTCTTTCTGATATCTGTACAAAGACGTGAACGAGCTGTTTAAACTAAACTCGTCAAAGCGAACGTTCTTTCACTCCGTTTGTCCTGACGACAGACTCAAGTGTGTTGACTGTGTCAGAAAGTGAACGCTCATCTGTGTACTGTATCCAGTGTAGACAAGATAGCGGCAGTTAGTGAGGTTACGTTCAACATCGAAGCTTTGAAGCTTGTATATAAAAACAACACATTTCACATTGAAGCACTGTAACGGAGCTTGAATAATTTTGAGAAAAGCACATGATTGTAGCATTGTTTTTTTCTTAATCATAATTTATATATTGAGCTCAAAAATGAACTTTGGTTATGAAATAACAGTCTAAGGCAGTGTTTCCCAACCCTGTTCCTGGAGGCACACCAACAGTGCACATTTTGGATGTCTCCCTTATCTGACCAATATATGTCTGGTCCTGGAGTCTCTACTAACGAGCTGATGAGTTGATGCAGGTGTGTTTGATTAGGAAAAGCTGGACAATGTGTAGTGTTGGTGTGCCTCCAGGAACAGGGTTGGGAAACACTTGTCTAAGGACTGAGGCAGAGTAAAAAAAATGGATCGTAAATTTTATTTATGCATTTATGTTTCATTTATTTTACTTATTTTAGTGCCAGTACACTGACACAAATTAATGACTTTGACAATGACCATTGTTTATATAAAATATTATAAAACAAAGAATCAGTTGTAGAATCAGACGTGAAACCACTGGCTGAAATGCTTTGGATTTATTTATTTTTATGACTCCTGGATGGCCACAGCATAAACCTTTTTAAAAGCTTCAAGTAATGAACCTTTTCCCGATACAATTGTTTTGAAAGCGTCGCTGGTTCATAATGCTTCACTTCGCCATGACGCGCCATAACCAAACAATATTATATATTTAATTTTTATTTTGTATGGTCTCCTTTGGCCTTGATAGCTTGCATTCTTGCTGCCATTGTTTTTATGTACTTGTCCACAGTCTCTGTTGTATTGTTTTCCAAATAGTTTCTAGCTGTTCCCAAAGACTTGCTTTTGATTACATTTTTGTGCAATCTATCTTTGAATCCATTACATCTAGGGGGTAACGGTTCACAAAATTCACTGTTCGGTTCGATACGACACAGCGGTGTCACAGTTCGGTATGTTTTCTATAGGGGGGGGGGGGACAATTGGTTACGTCGCAATATTGGAAATAATTCTGTTTTAAACCATGAAGGCGAGCTAGTGGATATCACACAAGCACACGTTTGCGCCAGGGTTTGCACAATGTAAACTAAGTGCAAGATTTATTGGTGAACATCTTAATCTGTCATTTCACTATAAGCAGAAAGTGAAAGTCAAAACGGAATGATGGAGTAATGACGGAGCTTTCGGCATCTGACGCTGCTTATTCTCTTAGAGACAATGAGAGACGGATCTACTTCAACATGCTGATAACGATATAGCCTATAGCTGTTTTCATTTATTCCCTTTATTTTTCTCTTTTGGGCTATACATACTGAACAAAATGTTTTTCAAAGTCGGTGCTTGAAATAATAAGCTTATTTTTCATTGATTTTATTGATTGTTAGTGTTAATATTTTAATTATAGGACTATAATTCATTGTAGGTAGCCTATAGCCTAATATACCTGTTTTAAAATATCTTAAAAAATAAATAATTTAATTGAGGAGTAAATAGCTTAATATTATCCTCGCAGCGCATCAGTTATGCGGTAATTATTCAGAATCAGAATTATTGCGGGGCAAATTAATTGTACCTTTAATTTAATAATAAAAGTAACTTCATAATAATAATAGGCCTAATACAAATAAGAATGTAACAGGCCTACATTAATTGGAAATTATAAAGGCTAGGGACAGAAAAATTGACGTTTCCATATAATGACCTAATAGAACATTAGGCCAATTTTCCCATCGCCCCTTATAGATGAACTAACATAATATATAAAAGGTGCAAAATGCATTTACTTACAGTTTAATTACTGGGAATATTTCGAACAGCCTAAAAAAGGAAAAAATAAGTAAAACATTAGCTTACTGGAGTGACAACCCCCCCCACCTCCTGTGCCCCCTCAAAAATAATAAGTGCTGACACTGAATTTCCATCCATTTGTTCAACATATTCAAATATTTATTCATGTTTATTTTGTGCTGCAAATATTAAATAGGAAAATATAATTGATTCACATGCCGCTTGAACTGAGGTGAATATAGTTATCTCACTACAAATTTAAGAGCATAAAAACACATTTATTGTTTGTAGTATTTTATTATAAAGTTGACAGAAGGCTGAGACTGAGTTTTTATATAAATAACAAAGCACAAAGGGTGGCTTGCATGCTACAAATGATGAATGGACTTGAACATTTTAAATATTATATCCAAGCAATACCATAAATAAAACAGATTTTGAATAGTCACGTAACATTATTTAGTTAAGAATAATTTACAATAATTAACCAAGTTGGAGCCAATGATGTTAGGTGTGGGGGGTGGTCTGTAAAAATGTTTTGGCCTACAAAAAATTGGTATTGATCTCTACTGGTTTTGGCCTACAAAAAATGTCATCCCTGTAGCACTCCATTTCTTTAGAATGTTCGTCAATCGATCAAATATATTAGAGTGTCTGTTTCTGTCTCTCTTTCTCAGGTAGGGAAGATACGGAAGACAGCAGCGCGAAAACGGGAATACCATGTTTTGTTCATGGTTATCACCACGGTGGTGTGTTACCTTCTGTGCTGGATGCCGTACGGCGTTGTGGCCATGATGGCTACATTTGGCCGGCCAGGAATCATCTCACCAGTGGCCAGCGTGGTACCCTCTCTCCTCGCCAAGAGCAGCACGGTCATCAACCCGCTCATATACATCCTGATGAACAAACAGGTAACATCACTAACTAAATCAGACCATTTTTTCCTCATATATATATACAGTGGGTACGGAAAGTATTCATTAAATTTTTCACTCTTTGTTATATTGCAGCCATTTGCTAAAATATTTAAGTTCATTTTTTTTCATTAATGGTATTGACATCAGATTTATTAAAAAAGAAAAACTGAAATATCATGGTCCTAAGTATTCAGAGCTGTGACACTCATATATTTAACTCAGGTGCTGTCCATTTCTTCTGATCATCCTTGAGATTTCTACACTTCATTTGAGTCCAGATTATACTGATTTTGATTAGGAAGCCACAAACCTGTCTATATAAGACCTTACAGCTCACAGTGCATGTCAGAGCAAATGAGAATCATGAGGTCAAAGGAACTGCCTGAAGAGCTCAGAGACAGAATTGTGGCAAGGCACAGATCTGGTTACAAAAAAAATTCTGCTGCATTTAAGGTTCCATCCATAATCCTTAAATTTTGGGACGACCAGAACCCTTCCTAGAAAACTGAGCTATCGGGGAGAAGAGCCTTGGTGAGAGAGGTAAAGAAGAGCCCAAAGATCACTGTGGCTGAGCTCCAGAGATGCATTCGGGAGATGGGAGAAAGTTGTAGAAAGTCAACCATCACTGCAGCCCTCCACCAGTCGGGGCTTTATGTTCTCCTCAGTGCAAGACACATGAAAGCCCGCATGGAGGACTCCAAGATGACAAATAAGATTCTCTGGTCTGACCAAGATAGAACTTGAATTCTAATAAAAAACCAGGCACTGCTCATCACCTGTCCAATACAGTAACACATGGGGTGGCAGCATCATGAGCTGCAGGACTGGTTGCAATCGAGGGATAGATGAATGCGGCCAAGTACAGGGATAACGAAAACCTTCTCCAAGTGCTCAGGACCTCAGACTTGACAATGACCCTCACACAGCTACAATAACGAAGGAGTGGCTTCACAACAACTCCGTGACTGAATGGCTCTTAATTGAGCATCTCTGCCTAAAAATAGCTGTCCACCAACGTTTACCATCCAACCTGACAGAACTGGAGAGGATCAATGGCAGAGGATCGGTGTGAAAAACTTGTTGCATCTTTCCCAAAAAGACTCATGGCTGTAGGCTTCTACTAAATACTGAGCAAAGGGTCTGAATACTTAGGACCATGTGATATTTCAGTGAAAAAATGTCAACAATTCTGTGTTTTTCTGTCAATATGGGGTGCTGTGTGTACATGAGGGAGAACCAAATGGCTGCAATATAACAAAGCTTTCCGTGTATATATACAGGTACATCAAAAAAAAATGTATATGAAAAAGGTCAATATTTTTGGTCACTCATTTCAGAAAGTGAAACCCATATATTATCTAGATTCATTACAGTGAAATATTTCAAGCCTTTATTTCTTGAAATTTTGATGATTATAGCTTACAGATAATGAAAACCCAATATTCAGTGTCTCATAAAATTAGAATATTACATAAGATCAATAAAAACTGATATTTTAAACAATTATCAGGCTTCTGAAAATTATGTTAATTTCTATGCATATTCATATTCTAGGCTTTGCTTGAAAGTATTCTCAAGCTTGCGGTCATCCCTGCTGCTTGTGCACATTTTCCTACCCAATTTCTTCCTTCCAGTCAACTTTGCATTTAATATGCTTTGATACAGCACTCCTTGAACAGCCCCCTCTTTCAGTAATGACCCTCTGTGACTTACCCTCTTTGTGGAGGGCGTCAATGATCGTCTTCTGGACCATTGCCAAGTCAGCAGTGTTCCCCATTATTGTGCTTTCAAAGAACAAGAGATACCCACAATTTATACTGTATGGATGGTCATTTATTTAAACTCAAATGTAGATATTCTAATATTTTGAGTCACTGATTTTTGACTTTCATTAGCTGTAAGCTCTATTCATCAAAAAATTTTGAAGTGTTTTACTTTACATGTAATGAATCTAAAATATATTAAAGTTTCACTTTTTGAAAGAATTTAAATGGAAAAATGTACCTTTTCACCATATTCAATTGTTTTTAGATGTACCTGTATGTGTCTCTCTCTCTCTCTCTCTATATATATATATACAGGTGTATCTCAATACATTAGAATATCTTGGAAAGATACATTTATTTCAGTAATTCAACTCAAATTGTGAAGCTTGTGTATTAAATAAACTAAATGCACACAGACTGAAGTAGTTTAAGCCTTGATTTTGGCTCACATTTAACAAAACCCCACCAATTCACTCTCAACAAATTAGAATACTTCATTAGACCAATTAATAAAAAAAAATATTTGACAGTGGCCTTCAGCTCATCTGCATTTTTGGTCTCTTGTTTCTCATTTTTCTCTTGACAATACTCCATGGATTCTCTCTTGGGTTCAGTTCTGGTGAGTTTGCTGGCCAGTCAAGCACACCAACAACATGGTCATTTAACCAACTTTTGGTGCTTTTGGCAGTGTGGGCAGGTGCCAAATCCTGCTGGAAAATGAAATCAGCATCTTTAAAAAGCTGGTCAGCAGAAGGAAGCATGAAGTGCTCCAAAATGTATTGGTAAACGGTTGCAGTGATGTTGGTTTTCAAAAAACACAATGGAGCAACACCAGCAGATGACATTGCACCCCAAATCATCACAGACTGTGGAAACTTAACACTAGACTTCAATACAAATATGCATGAATACAAGCAACTAACCCTAAACAAAACCCTAACCATGAACCCTATATTAAGTAAATGTAGTTAATTGAGATTACTCAGTATTTGTGCAATTACACTGTAACAACATCACATAAAGTGTAACTTTTATATAAAAGTATTCATAAAATACAAGAGATTTTTTCGTGTGCGCGCACACACACCACACACACACACACACACACACACACACACACACACCACACACCACACACACACACACACACACACACACACACACACACACACACACACACACACACACACACACACACACCACACCACAGAATTGTTGGTACCCTTGGTGAATATAGATCAAAGAAGGCTGTGAAAATAAATCTGCATTATCATTTTGATCTTTTATTTAAAAAAAAAAATATCACAAAAATCTAAGCTTTCATTGGGGAATAAGAATTTAATATGGGGGAAAATATAATTATGAAATAAATGTTTTTCTCAAATACATGTTATACACAATTACTGGTACCCCTAGAAATTCTTATGAGTAAAATATATCTGAAATATATTTCAATTCATATTCACAATTTTGAGAACACCAGCATGATTATGAACATGAAATTATCCAGCCATGGCTTCCTGTTTCACAGAAATATAAATAGAAGGGAAAACAAAGGCCAAATTCCAAATTAATCCCCCATCACAATGAGAAAAAACTAATAATATATTCCTGACATGCAGCAAAAGATAATTGAGCTTCACAAATTAGTGAAGTGGCTTTAATAAAAGAGCTAGAGCAGTGAAAATTCCCATTTCCACCATCAGGGCAATAATTAAATATTTCAGATCAACATAAAATGTTACGAAACTGCCTGGAAGAGGACGCGTGTCTATATCGTCCTAATGCACGGTGAGAAGGAGAGTTTGAGTGACTAAAGACTCTCCAAGGACCACAGCTGGAGAATTGCAGAGAAAGGTTGAGTTTCGGGGTCAGAAAACCTTAAAAAAAGATCTAACAACACCTACATCACCACATGTTGTTTGGGAGGGCTTCAAAAAATAAAAGAAAAGAAAATGCTTTCACCAAAAACAATCTCTAGCATATTCAGTTCTCAAGACACCACTGGCTAATGGGACTGGCTTGTGGCTTCTATGGTTCAATGTAACTTAAAAATTAGCTTTTTAGCATCAAACACTCAAGATGGGTTTGGTGAACACTGGGATACAAAAAAAAGTGTAAAATGAAATATACTGCTGTATTTTTAATGTTGTGGGCCTATATTTCTGCTGGAGGTCTAGGAGCCTGTACCATGAAGCTGGATTTTCTGGCTAGCCAGGTAAGTTTCAGTTTAGTTTGCACTAATCCTGGGTTTTAGGTACCATGAAAGTGGCTTGGCTTTTAGCTGTGTTCATTGCCATAGTAACTTACACTGCACGACTAACCTGCTTCAGTCCAAACTGAAATTGGACCAATCAGATGTGAGCAAAGGGACACATGTCTGACACAAAAAAAGTCACTCCCCCAGTTTATCTTGCTCGATATTAAAGGTCACTAGTACTTAAAAAATTGTCTGGCTTTAATGATAATTACTTATAATTATATAAATCATAAATTAACGATGATTTATTTTATTATTAATCCATTACACACAAGCAATTTTAGTTTAAGTTATTAGAAATCATTTATTTTAAATGAATGTAATATAAATAAGTTTATCAACAGATCATGCTTTAAAAATGACATGTGACCTTACGTCTCTATCGCTGTATATTTCCAACTATATAAACTAATTTAACAAGTTTCACTTGTGACTGCAGTGATAAAGCAAGACCATTTATTTTATTTGTCCTCTTTCATGAACAAGTACTTTTTTCATTGTAAATGCATTTAAATTAATCATATTCGTCAATCTCTTTAACCTTTAACCAAGGCTCGTGATTGGCTGTTTGCCAGTTATGTCACACATACACGTGCTCCACAAACTCAGGATCAAAGCCTGAATAAAGAAAGTTGATGATCAGCATCATGTACCAACAAAGCCGTATTGGAGTGGTTTGCTTTTGTCGATTCAAAACTTATCCTATCACTCTGAATTTGTTCATCTACCATCACGGTACAGACCCCTGGGCATCTTGTTTAGACACATGGCATTACTGATCAAAAAGTGACCGACTCCATTAGAAATCTTATAATGGGCCATGTTTGGATCTTCCAACCGGACAATAATCCAAAAACAAACCTTAAAAACAAAAATGGGTCACTGGGCACAAAACCATGCTTCTGCCATTCGAGTCCTCTGACCTGAACCCTGTAATAAATGAGTGGGGAATCTGAAGGATCTGGAGTGACTCTGGATGAAGAAGTGGTCTCTGATCTCTTGTCAGGTGTTCTCGAACCTCATCAGGCATTATAGGAGAAGACTCCTATTCTATTTTGGCAAATGGAGGTTTCAAAAAGTATTGAATAAAAGGGTACCTTTAATTGTGTCCAATGTGTATTAGAGAAAAACATTTCATAATATTTCCCCCATTTTAAATTCTTATTCTTCAATGAAAGGTTATATTTTTGTGATTTTTTATAAATAATAGATCAAAAGGATTAACAATGAAGATCTAATTTCCACGGCCTTCTTTGATCATATTTACCAAGGGTACCAACAATTCTGACCACACACACACACTTTGTATTTCTTGTATTTTATGAACAATATTCTGTAAATATGTCAAATATTTATATTTTTACAAAACCAAAGGAGACAAGAAATTGACAGGTAGCACACACAATGTTACTGGGTCAAGTAAAGGTCAAGGTTTTATTATCGAAACATTGGTCAAAAGAATACACAAATATTTAGTGGTTTAAAAATTAATTAATTGGCAGATGTGTATTAACATTTGGAGAAATAAACATAAAACATCCCATGGCGTTTGAAAGTGAACTGGTCTATAATAGACAACTGCAGATACTTTACAGTCTAAAGATCAAGACTTTTTCACAGACCAAAAAGAGGCTGTGTTGCAGAATTTTTATGAAAACATGTATGAAAAGGAAAAGTATGGAAGGAGAAAAGAAAGTATAGAAGGGACAGTGCATTTTAAACGCAGAGATCAAAGTTGGCACAGATACACAGCACCACAAATGTAGTACCATTCAAATATTTTCTCTCTCTCTCAGACACACACACACAGGAAAACAGCACATTTGGCACAGACCTCTGAACATCTACGACACAGCACTGAAGTTCACCAGTGATATCACCTGCATTTCCTCTTTTCTTTAAAAAAGACTGTATGCTCAAAACAGACTAAACCCAGAGACCCAGCTCACATTTCCCATTACAGACTAAATCCTAATGTTTCTAGAACTGCAAATGTATTTACCATGAACACTAACAAGCCCTGCGTTCGGTCACATGCTCTGTGCACCGTAATGTACATCCCCCACCCACCCCCTAAAATAGTCATATCACCCCATGACATTAAAAATCCAAAACTATTTACAGTAATCACTTCAAATAATACTCTTAAAACGGCTGTATCTCCGGTCACCTGGTCTCTTGACAGTGAGAAACAGGGATGGGGTTATGCCGCTGAAACACTTCTTGTTAAAGGCTTAAGAAAAGACATTCAGAGGAAGGACACACGACTCCGCCTCTGTTCATAGAGCATCAAAGACTAAAGAGAAACTAGAAGGCAGAGTTTTAGTCCTTTCATTAGGTCACATGACCAATTGGCCGCATTGATCAACAACTGTCAGGCAGAGCCGTGGCCTGATGGTTGGTGTACATTGCTATTCAAAATTCTGGGGTCTAATGTTTTAGTTTTTTTTAAATACACATTTTAATCAGCAACGACACATTAAATGGATCAAAAGTGACAGTAAAAATAAGAGTAATGTCACAAACGATTTCCATTTCACAAATGTTATCAATATTGATAAGAAACGTTTGTTTGAGCACCAAATCAGTGTATTAGAATGATTTCTGAAGGATCATGGGACACTGAAGACTGGAGTAATGATGCTGAAAATCCAGCTCGGCACCACAGGAATAAATATATCACAATAGAAAACGGGTCATTTAAATTGTAATAATATGAGACCATATTACTGTCAAATAATAGCAAATGTAACCGCCCCAATTGTTTGAACAGTAGCTAGTTTATATGCCCCCCCTGTCATTTCATTTCCATTACCTTGTCAATAAAAAGTGTTGAAAAAACCAAAACAATAACACGTAATTATCCGACTGTCACAGACTGGAGGCAAGTGCGATGGACCGTGATTGGTTACACATGCCCGACAACCACGGCCAGCCCAACATGGACTCATACTGAGAAGATGCTCGAAACATTTTTACATCCAAACCTAATTTCATATTCCACGTTACTCTTCAGTTCCATCTACAATCCCCCAACATGGGGAAACAGGACAGAGTAAAGGTCAATTATTAGCAAACACACCTCAGCCTATCATAGGACTAGAAGGAAAATGAAATATTTCACCCTGGTGAGAGAGTATCGTGAGCTCCTGAGTGAAATCATCAATTACTACTTTTACTTCTACGATATACAACAGCGATTAAAACAGACGTTAGCTCCCCTCACCAGATCTCCAGAAAAATCAGCTTGCGAAAGTGTTCGCTCTTAATTAAAATGGCACACATTGAAACAATGCAGGAGTAAATAAACCTTCAAGTTTTCCCTCCTGTAGAAAAGTCAAACCACAAAGTGAATCGCATTAAACTAACAACTGTACATTTAAGAGAAGACAACGTAATTCATTCGCTTTTAAAGACGGCTCCAGCTGGAGTCAAGAAATCCTCTTGACTTTAGGGGCTACGAGATATTAAAAACCTCAGTATATATTTAACTAATAATATCACCACTGTACTTGTTATATTGCCAGCAGCCTTAAAGTCCCAAATAAGATTTACAGTGCTGCAATGAGTCCATAATAGTACAAGCAATAATAACTTTTTTTGTAAACCACCCATCTAGACAGGTTTTTCAAAGTATAAAATGACTAGAAGAGAATTAAATGAACCATGGTCACATTTAAAAGCTCTTTTAAGCTGATTTGAATAACAGGTAGATGAAAGTACTCTGCTTTCGAAGAAACATTTACACAGAGTAAGAAAAACAACAACTATTGATTCATTTGCCACAGTTCTGCGAGACGTACCGGAAGAGCAAAATATTCTCAAAGAGACTTGTTAATGTGGCACAAAGTATATTTCAGCAGAAAACGACACCTAATTTACAAAAAAAACAATCATAGCATTATGGCAGGAAACTTTAAAATCTGTCATTATGTGAAAACAAATCTATGACAGATTTTGAGTCGTAGAATAAATCTAGCCTTCATGCTAAAACGTATTTGTGTGAATGATTTTATTTCCCCCAACAGTGTAGCTTTCAGTGTTTATGACTGCGTATACTTCCAACCCTGTGAAAAATAGTTCCATAAAAAAAAATCTATGGCTTTTAACACCACGAACATCCACAGATCCAAAAAGCTTTTCTCAGGACATATCTATTGCTGTTGTGACCATCTTTATTTAAGCTCAGGGAACACATTTGAGTGAACTACAGCAGAAGGCTTTGTCCGTTCTCAGTCTCGGTGCAGTCTGCAGACCTCTTCTGCTTTACAAAGGCCGTTATTGCATGTTTCTGTTCAGGGCTCACAGTGAACGTTCTTGAATCCGGGGAGCGTGACCTTGCCTTTCCGTTTGAGGTCGTCCTCGGAGCCGACGTTCATGCGCTGGATGAGCATCTTCTCGTAGAGCAGGGGGTGGTACGCTCCCAGAGTGCAGGCGGCGTCGTAATAACGCTCGTGGTAGTGGCACAGGTCCGTCTGCCGCAGTGAAGGAATGTACTCGTACACGTGAACCTCGTCACATAAGGACATCATCAGCAGGATGCCTGAAAGACACACAAACTAGACATTAAATCAAATATCAACATTACTGAAGTATGCAATTTAAAAAGAAATCCATCTAAATATAATTACATTAAATAATTAAATGAATTATAATACTAGTATATACACCATATTTTCCAGAATATAAATGGCATATTTATCATCTGAAATGTGCTGCGTTCTTTGCATGTCAAAGCAAATTAATGCAATTAAAGACAAGCATATTTCTCAAACGCTGATAGTTTCAGTATTGCTTCTAATAAACTAGTTTAGGTCTGGTCTTTGTAATTGTAGAGTGATTTAGAACTAAAGATAATAAACAAATACATTTTTGTAGTGTTTATAAAGTCAAGGGTTTCATTTTATTTAGTAGTATTTTACATTTCAGGGTATAATAATAAAATTGTACATAGCCCGATGCAACGTTTGTAACATGTTAAATGAGATTATATAATACATACCAAAAAAAATATATTTGTTCTGAGTTTATGATGTGAAGTTCTGTTAATGGTTACCACAACACATACATGGTTTTAACAGAGTTGTGAACTTGCAGTCTGAATTGTGTGAGATGAGATTGACTGGATGTCAAAAAAAAAGGATGCCGTGGCCCATGTGGGCTGCATGCAATAACAGAGAGCAGTGTGGTCCGATTCAACAGTGATGAACTGGTCAATCACTACCTCATACATTTAAACTGACAGTCAGTGAATGAGAAAACAAGAGAAGCAGACAAAAGGACCATTCAGGAAGCAGAATGTGTGATAAGATTAAAAAGATGAGAAAATTAGGCTTGTAAAGTGCAAATTTAAATTAATTTCGCTCATCCAAGACCTTTATGCTGCCAGTTAAGGAATCTATGGATGTCAGTCATTTTATGTCATTGTATTTTGATGAAATACTTTTCACCTTTTATAATAACGATACAGACAATTTTAATTTCAGGTTGACTTTTAGGCCTATTCACACGAACATCAAGAACAAAACTTTCACCAATCTCTAAGAAATGTCAGCATACAAAAGCAATATGCATTATGGTTTGAAATTTGCTTTAAGGTGCGATGGCATTTTGCTGTTGATCTGGGTAAGGAAATAGGAATCCACACGAGGACGAGAAAGTTGGTTTCACAGATTCACTGCATTGACCAACGTAAAAATGCATGGCTTGAAAGTGACTCTAAAAAATGCTGAGTGAAATACAACCCAGCGCTGGGTAAAATATGGACGAACCCAGCGATTGGGTTATTTAGAACCAGTGTTTGGGTTACTGCCCATAAAGTTGGGTTAAACATTTAACCCAACTGTTGGTTGAAAACAACCCAGCATGTGTTCCGTCCAATATTTACCCAGCGCTGGGTTGTATTTAACCCAGCATTTTTTAGTCTGTATGTAAGCTGTGCTAAATACATCGTCACACTATTGACAACAGACCTTTTTCGCCAGTGGAATGTCACTAATGTGACCACACCTTGATTTAATATTTTTTAAATAAATATTTTTGTGCTGAAAATTTGCGGTTTAAAATGCTTTTACATTTTTGAGACTGTTTTTCAGGTCTAAATTGCCCCCTCTTGTTTTTTGTTCAAAGTTCTACAGGTGTTTCTGCATCTTGTTCTGCTGTCAGAGTTCGATGCAGAACGGTCATTCCTCTATGCCCTCTAAGACCACAGTCATCCAGCTCAACCGTAGAGTCCACAGTAACACTGTTGCCTGCACCGCTCAGATCTCCACCGGCATCCACAACCACGACTGCAGCACTCCGGCCACAGAGAGGACCAACCCTCCAGAGGTCACCACCTAACCTGAGCCGGCCCAGCAGCAGTCATCACATCGAACATAACGTAGACAATGTGGGTGATGGTCAACCCTGCCTTGTTTCCTGCACTTGCTTCAGCAGTTGCAACAGTGAATTGTTAATTATTTAGAAAAAAAGTGGATAGTCAACAACGCATTTCATTGCCGATTAGTGCAGTTTTTTCGCTGTGCATGAAGAACGTTGAGTGATCACACTTTGCAGTACTTACACAACGAAACAAACACACACTTGAGAAATACCAGAGGCTACAAAAAAATAAATAAAGTACACAGCAAGAAGTCTGAAGCACAAGAGCACTATATATTTTATGCTTCATATGAGGCTATAAGCATATGTTCCATGTGGTCAGGCTGCCTCAAACAAAGAGTTCAATTCAGTTTTTAAACAAATTCATAAAATCTAAATTATGTTCTTTTATTAGAAATATTGATACAATTGTCCCAAAATGTATAAAATGGTCCCGACAGAAAGTGTTGGAAGATATGGATGTTGTTCTAGAAGAGAAGGACTGTATAATTCATGTGTATATCGGTTAATATTGTTACCTTTAAGATGTACACAAGTATACACACGCTACAGTTAAAAGGTTTGGGATTGGGGGGGGGACTAACTTTTCAGTAAGGATTCATTAAATCGAGCAAATTGACATTAAAGACATTAAATATTTCTCTCTCAAAGAAATGCTGATATTTTTAATCATTCTTTTCTGGCCGTTAAACATTCATATTTGCCATCGTATGAATAAATTACACAAAAATAACTGTTCTCTTGCTTTTCAAATGTGATGTGCACATTATATTGTAACCTTTGTATAGTATTTGAAACAATTTTTGCACAAAATATGAAGCATGCATTACTTTGATTTAAACTTAATTTGCACATTGGGCAAGACGTTAAATATTGGAGTAAGAATTTTAAATCCATTATTCAAGTATTTGCAGCCCTACTTTAATTTATTTTATATACATATACTTTCATCTTTTGTTGTCTTAAACTGTTTAAAATTATAATTCTCTCATTGTTCATGTTTCATTTGACTTCGTTAAGAGTATTGTATATGGTATTATTTGAAGGGTTTGTTGAATGTCATAATTTTCCCTTTGGTGAAGAACACTGATATTGCACTAAAAGGAAAGCAATATTTCCTTTGTGTTGAATGTGTCATACAAACTCCTAAGAAAAAGGTGGTTGAAAAATGTTGTTGCTGCATACTACTGAAGCTATTTCATGAATATATATATTAAATACTTGTGCTTAAGAGGATTTGTTCTCAGCTAGAACAAAATTGAACCATTTTTTGTTACCAATACCAAAGATAAAGCACTCTTATCTGTTCTGTCTTGCCTCTAATGGTCCCATTCCTCCCAGTTATGTTTCATATGGTGAGTTACATTGCTATCTGAGCCCATATCACCGATGTATAGAAAATGATTTTACCGATCCAGATCACTTCACATCTGTGACAACGACAGACTTTCAGGAACTACGCAAAAAGGAAGGAACTGTTTTCCCAAAGGGAGAACCTTCATCCCAAAAGACTAGACACCTTATGCATAAAACCGAGATGAACATCTCACTTGGGATCCAGAACAAGGAATTCTCAGAGGGATTTCTAAAAGTGTGCTTTTGAAATGTGCTGAATGTATGCCTGGGGTTGAATAGTGTCTCTAAGGACTCAATGACACTGCTCAAACTCCTCAATATCACTCTCGTCACCATAGTACTGGAAGGACCATGGATAAAGTGCCAAACACAACAAGGGGACCAATGTGAGCATTTCTGCATTTAATTATCTGTTTCTTTGTAAAGGTTTAAAAGAAATTACCCAGAAATTATCTGTAATTGTCATGACATTACAAACTCGATTTGTTGTGCCATTTGTTCATGTATAAATGCAGATCAACCGATGAATAGAGCACCACAGATTGATCTCAGAAGTCAATGAGTTACGAGAACCATGTGTAAAGTTTCTGTGATTTTTATAAATGGGGAAGGCATAAACAGCCTTAAATGATTGTGAATGGTCTTTTCTTAACAAGATCAGCGTCACATTTTGAATACTAAACCTTTTAAAACAAGTAATTATAGCTGGTTTCCACAGTGTACAAAACATCTAAGCAGCATCACATACTAGACTTGCCACATGATCATTTTTCCACTGTTATGATATTCAAGTTTAAGCTGATTATACCAGTATTAGTGCTGGTTGGATCATGTTTTCAATTCATTTCAAGTTTGGATTTGATGTGACAAATCAGGGGTGAGCGGTTTACTTTTTATATAGTTCTCTCATTAACTCCATTATTTATTAATTTGGGAATGTATAAAGTGTTCGAAAACGAGAGGCAGATTTAACATTACATGAAGATTTAACTATAATAAGCCAGTCATAGTTCAATGGATAAAAAGATGCATCCAGATGCCACACACACACACTTCTCTGTGGCTCTACATCTGGATGTGTCTGCAATTTGATCGGATATCTAACACCTGCTTAAGATCTGTAGCTGCAGGCAATTACTTTGAGCCCAAAGTAGTATCAATAATTTATATAGATCTTACAGTGAACAATTAACCTGCGCGTGTTGCTTCCTTTTTAAATAAATAACCTCACTAGGTTGAATCAAAATATCATAACTGGACCTTCTGGTAAAAATGAGATACTTCTCTGGTGACATGTGCCAGACTTCAATCATTTTAATTCACAAGCCAGCATTTGAATTTATTTCCGTCCTATCAACATCTGATCCACTCTACATTCCTTTTCGATAATCTGTTGCACTTGAATGTACATCACAATATGCAAGAAAAGATTTGTCTTGACTTTGTTTTAAATCGCAACTAATACATAGTCAGTGAGATCGTACATGTGGTCAGAGTGATTTTGTTGGCGCTGAAATGTGGGTCAGATTCTCCTTGGCTCTAGTTCAACACATGCTCCATTGCTGGATGAAAACATGGTGTGTCCATCTGCTCCTCTCTCTCCCTGTGGTTTCAGAGCAGACATCCCACAACCTCCTGACAGAGCAGAACACATACCTACTAACCCATCATGACAAGTCAATCTGCTAAAGGTCACTTTCCACACACCAGAGTATGACGCAAAATCAAGTTCATTTGACGTCAGGTCAGGTTGTTAAAGTTTGGCTTTTCCCCACTGACAGCCATTCTGAATTAGCCGTGTACAAAATTATTTCTGTCACATTCCCGACAGCAACAAGTGCCATTTTGTGAGCTGTATATTTTAGTTACAAAAACATGAGTAGAAATGTGAAGTGGACAATGCATTCCACTTGTAGTGTCTCGAGTTGTCAGCTAGCGGTGTCATTAATGGTAGTACTCACTTGATGACAGACGTGACAATTGAAAGGCAAATAAAACACTTGTGTTGTCTTTAAGCACAGATTCCTAAAAGTACAACCATTTTCTTTAGAGACAGTAACGAGAAGTGTGCAATTTCTGTATAACCCCCCCCAAAAACAAAGATTTGTTAGAACTGTCTGCCTGAGATTGAACAACTGACAATTTCACCTCAAATATGGGCAAACGTTTGGGTTGGGACTGTGAAAAAGGTTTGAAAACCGTCATTATTGTTGCAATTTTACTTGTTATTGTTTGTGCCACTGAAATTGCACCTTTGAGTTTTGTACCAGTAGCACAGAATGTGTGTGTGTCTCTTACCTATGAACCCTGAGGAGGGTGGGTTGGGCTGGATGTTCTCCAGATTGTTAGCCTGAATCACATCCCATAACTGCCAGATGTATCTCGGGTGCAGGATGTAGAAAGGCTGTGCGGGGAAGTGCATCCTGTGCTCCATATATGGAGTGAACAGGTTGTAGTCTGGATTTGAGTACCACTACAAAAACAAACACACAACAACAACTACATGAGCAAAATGGCTCCCAAGGAACTCAATTTGGATTCATTTCAACCAGTAATGTTGAAAGTGAAAGGCTGTCCTTCAAACTGTTAGTCCTGGTGCATTGAGAAAAACACTTTACAGTCCACTAGAATCATTTATGGCACATGTTCCTGCAGTAACCTCAATGTTTCTTAGTAGATACAACAGAAGACCTTCAATCTGTGACACTGTATTCAATAATCATTCCTCTACAAGGTTTCGCAAAATGGAGTTCATAAAGGTACTGAATGGGGTTGATGAAAAGCTAATCATTTATATACAGTATAATATTTCATTTTTTACCGGCAATATTTATTTATCTGCATGTAATATGACCATTAACAAACATCAAAGAGCCATTATTATGCAAATGTGTTAAATTATTGAAATACTTAAATTCTTCAAGTAATCTTCAAGTAAAGAGGGTAAGTTGTGAAACTGAAAATGACTGATTACTGTATACTACATCCTGTAGACTGCTTACGGTTATATATAATGGAAATCAAAAGTAAAACTGTCAGCATTAAACTGATCAACACAAAACCCATGCATAATTATTTTTTAAACATAAAAAACACTGGTTTGAAGAAATATAATTCCTAGCTTGTATTAAACTAAACCTAAAATGAATTAGCACAAAATTAATTCAATTCTGAAGGAAAACTCTAACATTTTGTACTTCTGTCCTCTGTACACAAAAAGCAGGTTCATTGTGTCAACTATGTTAATTGCATATTGTTCTCAAAATGTTCCACAGCATCGTTAATGTGCTTTATGAGACATACTATTGTATTCTTGAATTGCCGAAAAAAGAGCTTAACTATGAAAACCGACAAAATTGACTACAAAAATAACCACTGGCCTCGCACCCTACTTATAGACCCACCTCCTGCCAACGTATTGACCTTCCTGTAAAGAGAAACGGCTCTTTGTTGAAAAGGAAAGTGAAAGCTCTGCAGTTAAACTGGCTCTCAGGTGGTCCACATGGTCAGACACACATTCTTCCTTCCTTTTCTAAAGACTTGCTGTGGAAATGGTGCAATTGTCATGTCTCCTTCACATAATAAAGGGGTCATGAGATAGCACACATCATGAAGGAACATGCTGTTACTCTGTGGGAGTAGTCAGTCAAGGCAAAGCATCAGAGATGGCATCTACTCTGTGTGCATCTCGTGAATGCCCTATTTCAAGTCTACATTAATGGGGGAGGATGGCATTGGGAACATCAGAAATGGTGTTGTAAGGCGGTTTCAATGAGGTAAGGGCATAAAGGACAGATTGAAAGCATTTGTAGTAATCCGCTCTGATCTTTTTTTCCCTGCTATAGTGGTTTATGATTCACAGCGGTGTGTGAGCAGAAGCGCTCAGACCAGACAAATCAGAGAAACCTTGCCGCATGGCACCTGCACACACTCACAGCACTGCGCTCATCTGAAGTGCAAAAGTAACACGTCACCTGCTCTCTATACATGTGCAAGGAAAAATATATGTATCATTTCTAGAGTTGAGATGGTTTGAATACGTCAAAGCACCCCTTTTATTTGATTTTTTGTTGTTGTTCATAGGTGAAACCATTGTTCTGTGTGTGTTTAATGTGTTTTTGGGTAGTTAGTACTCACTTTGTGCAGGTTGAGGGTGTATGGAGCAGGATCCCATGCCACCAGCGTTACATTCTTATACAATGAGCTTGTGTTGAACTGATGCTTGGGATTCGCCAGGATCTGCGCACAAAACAGACAATGTGTTACACTGAGAAGAGTGCAACCAACTTCTTAGTTAGGCAGAAATCGTGATTGCATCTTGAAGAGAATCAGTTCACACTGAACATGCTGCATACAGTAGTGGCTCCGGACAAGAAATGTAGAGATTCTGGTCAGTATTATAGGCTATATGCAGTGGTCGAATTGTAAAAAAATCAGGGGGGATGGGGAGTTTCCTGTGGCCTTTTCGTCACACGCTTGAGGTATTCGGCCAATCACAACACACTGGACACCTGGCCAATCAGAGCACACCGTGCTTTTCAGAACGATGAGCTTTGTAAAAATCGACACGTTTCAGAAAGGCAGGACAGAGAGGAGCAACAATAATGTACAGTAGGTGGAAAATAATGTGTTTTATGAACCTTAAACCGTGTAAACATTGCATTACACCAAATACACAAAATGACATTTTTAGCATCATCATAGGATCCCTTTAAGAATTTGGCCCGCTAACTGACAATCTTTCAAATAAGTCCTCTAACAGACGACACCATTACACTAAGGATGATCTGTGCCACTTCCCATGTGTTCACAATCCTGCGCGGGACCGTAAAGACTTGTATAATGTTACAAATAATTTTTATTTTCATTTTTCTTACAAATACTGTTATTTTGAAAGTTATATTCGTCAAGAATATATGTTTGCATCATGGTTTCCACAACAATACTAATCAGCACAACAGCTTTAAAATGAAGACGAAAAAGAATAGCTGATTTTACTGATTTTTGATCAAATAAATGCAACTGATGACAGACCTACTTCAAAGTCATTTTTTTCAATCTTACCCCAAAACCTTTAAACAGTAGTGAGAGTATGTGGAGGCAAGATGGTCAAAAATGAATGCCCTAAATTCAGTCTGTTACCACTTCAGAGGACTTGGATCTGGGATGAATCATTTGGACCACTGTCACTGTACCTTTATAGAGCTTGTGTTCATTTCAGAGCCTAATAGTTCATGGTCACCACCTCTTTTTGTGTTCCACAGACAGAGTCACATGGGTTTGAAATGTCATGCAGGTGAGTAAATTACAAAATCTTTTCGAAGTGTACTTTCTCAGACACTTTGCAATAAACCACCAAACATCATTTCGGTTTATACTGTTCTGTCCATTCATGAAACTGACAAAGGACACAGCACATCCCACAACTTGAACGCAGAGCGGTCTCTGTTCTGCATAGCGTGTGTTTTTTACCTGGTGAGCTTGTGTCCACTAGGACATGATGACTCAGATCTAGCTGAATACACTCACAGCCGGAAGACATGAGCCAGAGGGTGTTCAAATGAAATCTGCTTCAATTATGTGTCTGATTCACAGAAGGTCACCGTACTAGCAGTAAGAACTGGAAACATCAAACACTGCTCACCTGAGAGTTGATGATGCGCATTGTGGTTTTATTCCCAACGTCTCTTTCATAAGTCTTGGTAGGAGCTGTATTAAAACGCAGCACTGCATCATGGGAGTCTGGAATTACAAAGATTGGAGCTTTAATCACATTGTGCCTTGGACTGAGTCATGATAACAATGAGTGAACAACAAAAGCATTTCACTCCTGCACATCTTCAGAAAGCAAGACAAAACATGAACTAAGAGAAAGAAAACATGCCCCAATCCATTAACAACACCTACATATACAATGAAAAAAAAAAAATTTCTTTCTCAATGAATGGCTGAATGAACATTGCAGTGTATTGGAGGAAATGTGAGGGCGCAGTGGTCACTGATCAATAAGAGTGAACAGCATTAGTAAACATGTTCCTCGCACCACTCAACCCTGTAATCTGTTGTTAGGAACTGTGCAAGCAGCTTGTTTAACAGAGAACAAAGTTAGACAGCATTTATTGCTGGGTTCACCTCTGGGGGCTTTTTATTGATTGAATATCTCCCATTTAATCTGCCATGAGATTGAGTGACTTTAAAGGTCACGCTGAGTTCACTAAAAAATGAGAACGGCCCTCCACTGTGGCTCTCAAATGTCATCCACATTTCCACAAATTCAAAATTGGTGCGTCACATTCAGGTATGACACGGGTGAAAATTAATGGTGTTTGGAATGAAAAGACAATTTTCATTTTTGGGGGTTAATGGTGCCTGTATGATGTCCTCTAAACTAGTTTTCACGCCCTATCAGTGCATTAGAGCAGGTCAAGTGATTAGGCAAGATTTCTCAGATGCAAAACCCTCAGTTTGTGAATCAGGCATGTGATTGTGATATAAATGCCAAACGAGAATCACATTTTATGGGATAAATAAAAGAAGAAACTTAATTTTAATGTGGAGTTAACTACTGAGTAATATTAGTTGACAACATTTACTCATTATAGGGTTAAGATTATGATTTAATTTAGGGTTAGTTGCTTGTAATTAGGCATAATTTATGGTTATTATTATAGTTAATGCATGTAACATTTAACAAAAGACACTGTAAAATAAAATGTTACCACAAATAATTAAATGAGAATAAAACAACTCAAAATAAAGTAATCTAACTTTACTAAATAAAGTAAAAATATGATAAGTTTAAATGAAAACCTAATTAAATATTAATTTAATAGAAATAACCATACAATCAAATGTATTTGGAAAATAAAAATCAAAACTAAATTTCAATTTATTTAAATGTATAATATAGTATTAAGTTGATTTAAATACATTTTATACACACAGGGATGCTATTTTAGCCAAATTAAGTCATTTTAAAATAGCATTCAACATTACAAACTAAAAACAAACTTATTCAGAGAATCATGCTGAGGTCTAAAACAGCAGTGCTCTCTAGTGGATGAACTGTTTACTGAGTGTGAGAGTGAGAGTGAGAGAGAGAGAGAGAGCAAAGTCAGTGAATAGCTTTTCCCCCGGACGTGACGATGACCGATCTTATGAAGGAAGCCCCTCCTCCTCATCCATCTCTCCGTTCAGCTGGCATTCCGTTTATTGGTCTTCATCAACAGCAATATTTTCAAAGCAGTATATTGGAGCATGTACCCACTATCTTGACAGGGACATCAATCTCCTGAGAGAATATAATTTCACACCAGGAGAGGAAAAGAGCCCACGCATGTGTATGAAAGAGAAATGGTCTCATATAATATCATACATAAATATATAATGTTTTATATATGTGGAGAGACATTGCAATACCACTAGGTGGCAGACGAAGACCAACAACTAGGGTACTAACGGTCTCATTGAAGCAGACCTTTAACAGCTCAAGGTTTAGTCCACATCGCAGTTTATTCTGGTAAAGTACCACCTACTTCGACTATCTGACAGACATACAACCACAAACACTTTTTATGCACCTCTTGAAGGCGGATGTATTGGAACTAGATGAAACCACAATAAAAGATGTCAAGAGACGGCCCACGAAGCACTGCTGAGGTACTGCTATTGCTTTACAGGAACATTGTTTTGCACAAAATATCGGTTTCAAAATCCATACGGACAATAGGAATTGCCATATAGCAGGAAAAAGCTAAAGCACGGTGGAAAAAACAGAAAAAAAACAACTGACATTTCTAAATATTTCAAACAGTTGAAAAGCAATTTAAAATGCATTCTATTTTTTATTTTAAAATGTTATACAGCAACTGTAAAAGACAATACTAACACTGTATTTTATGGCTGTCTTCACTTTCAAATGTTAAACAATCAAGCTTTTATTTTGCCGGAAAACCACAAGGACCCTTTAAAGCTTTTCTTGACAACAGTTGGTTTGTAAGCTGAAGATTGTTGGCACATGACGTGTTTTTTAATGAGCTCTATAAGTGGACCAAAATCAGAGCCCATGCAGAGATTGATTTTGTGTGGAGACGCTTTTACTGCGGACCAAATCGCTGCGAGACACTGAAAACACTGGAATCATGAGCTGCTCACGTGTAAAACGCAGTGTCGAGTTTCACTCCAATACATGCCATGCTTATATTTAATTAAATCACAACTCTTGCGATTAGATAAGTGAACTAAGCCATATCTTTCAATGCACCACCCTGACAAGCTTTGGCAAACCCAGTGACGTGTTTTTTTTTCTCAGGAGTGCTTGGTGAATTAACCCACAAACCTTACGCTGCATGCTGACTGATAAACAACCTGTGTGCTTTTACTTCCACAAGTCAAGTCAACCACAAGAGCTTGCAGGAAAGAGAAAATATTTTTCCCATTTTGGTGAGCAATATGCATCAGACATTCAGCAAACGGACTGTGGGTGTCCGTAGGCGTTTTGTCTGAGACTAGGATGGTAGACATATTTAGAGCCAAAAAAAGAAGAGAAACCGCCGAGAGATTGCACAGCATTGCATATGATAGCAGCGGTAATGTGAATCAAAGCTGAAATCTCTGGAAAAAACTGAGGAACTACAAACTACAGCGTTAATAACGGAGTGGCATTTCCCAAACAAAACACTGAGTGAACTGGATTAAAAAAAATATATATAATAACAATGGCCTTTTTAATGCATGGATGAATGTTCAGGGAAATAATACGGTTTAGATGAGCTGAGCCGGAGACAGGCTTCTCATGGAGAGCTCTGGCAGATCTGCTCTTGGCTGTGCTGTGGATTTGCTGGCTCTCTGGCTCGTCCTTGAGTATATTTGGAGGGCACACTAGGTTGGCACGGCTGATGGGAAATGTTTAGCTGAATTTAATAGACAGGCTGAAGAGGCTGTGGAGGAATAGAACCCGATCAAAACTGGCCTCAGTCTAAATAAAATTTAAGGAAAATCAATCAGGGCTCTAGAGTGCGACCAATTTGGTCGCACGTGCAACCTAATTTCTCAATGGTGCGACAAAAAAAAAAACTGAGGTCGCACTGGTGCGACCAGCCGTTAAAAAAAAAAAAGTCTCTGCTACTCTGAAAGTCTCCCTGTGGTTCAACAACAGACACACATTAGGCTCATATCGTGGTCTAAACCAATCAGAGATAGTGAAGGGCGGACCCCCCCTCTGATTGGCCGTGGTCCAGATATTCCTGTACGTGTGAAAATGCATGTGCTGCTGCAGTCAGACAGAGAGAGAGGTGAGTAGTAGAGATGCGTGCAGTGTTGCCAACTTAGTGACTTTGACGCTAGATTTAGCGACTTTTCAGACCCCCATAACGACTTTTTTCCAAAAAAAGACTAGTGACAAATCTAGCGACTTGGACAAACTTTAGCGAGTCCAACTCAGCGTGCCAGATCTGCTCTGTTCAGTGCGTCTGAGAGGAGCAGCCCGTTCACTAAGTTTACATGCAAATATAGCCGAAATCACAGCACAGATTGATATTGTGTATTATTTGATTTCATCAGACAATGGCTCAAAATATAAATTAGGATTTTTGTGCAGACTAGCTTCTTGAAAGGGAGAGCTGGTTATGGGGAGTCAGACTGACAAAAGAAACACAGTTTTAGAGAATTTGGCTGCATTAAAATACAGTATGAGCACAGAGAGACAATTAGACAGGCAGGTGAGAAGCACTGCACTAGAGCATCCCTTCAGACACAGTGGAAGATCTGATAAGAATCAGTGTAGAGGGTGAAGTCTGGAAGATGTTGATGCTAGAGAGAGTGTGGCCAGCTGGTTTAGCCAAGGCCAAAGATCAAGAAGGACAAACTACAGGAGTTGGCCATCCGAGGGGCATGTGACTGCAATGGAGGATAGTCCATAAGACATTGAGCCACGAGATGTTCAGTTTGACGCCCTTAAAACACTTAATTTAGATTTTATTTTTATTTCATTTATCTTGAGATGTTTTAAGTTTAAATCTCAGCTCAGTGAAACACTTTTTCAGTAAGTTACCTTTCTTGTAGAATTGTGCTTCAAATAAAGAACTTTATGTTGACCAGATTGTTAGTTAATTGTTTACTAGTCAATATTGCCTATTTTAAAATTTGGGTGCACCTAACTTTGGTGCTGGTGCACCTAAGAAAAAAAGTTAGGCGCACCAGTGCAAAAAGTTAGTCTAGAGCCCTGTAAATGCAAGACATATATTGAGTGAAGTAATACTGCTACTCTACAACAACTGTAACAAGCAGATCAATCAATACAGCTGCATGCAGCTATTACAGGGTGCAGTACATCAGTGGCATGAACACTATGATTTGTTTGGTCTTGGCAAACCTTGTTCCAGCAACTAAACAGCCAATATAATGTAAACTCATGAACAACAAAAGGTACAACTTCACAATTCCCTCAACGAAGTTTCAAACATGCAATCTTGAAGACTATTTCTTATAAACACAAAGCGTTTCACTTCACTAGATGTTCATTGATGGACTGGAGTTGTGTGGATTGTGATATTTTTATCAGCTGTTTGGGCACTCAATCTGACGGCACCCATTCATTGTAGAGGATCCATTGATGAGCAAGTAATGTAATGCTACATTTCTCCAAATCATCAAATCTTGGAAAGCCAGTGAGGGCAAGTACATTTTCAGCAAATTTTCCTTTTTGGGTGAACAATTACTTTAATTGTTGTCCATTATAGTAAAATGGCATCTAATTTTGCTAAACTAAATGCACCCCAATTGACCCTTTGCAAAGAGCTTGATTGACAGTCGATCTGACGAATCATAACACCGAATTTGCCATTTTAACGTCATCCATTCGATCCTTCAGTGAAATTACAGACTTCTCTCTGGTGATGAATACCACATGAATACCAGATGTGTCCAATAAATTAGTTGGCTTATTTATTTATTTAGTCATTTAGTCTTTTATCCAAAGCGTCTTACAAATGAGGACATTATAGAAGCAATCAAAACCAACAAAAGAGCAACAACATGCAAGTGCTATTACAAGTCCTGGTTAGCCTAACGCAGTACACCTAGGAAGGTTTTTTTTAGAAAACGAGTATATAGAGTATAGAAAAAAGAAACTTAGTTTTACAAGAAAAGCTAGCAGTTAGAGAATAAATATGCAATTAATAGAGGGTCAAATGTTTGTGTTTTTTTTAAATAAAAAGACAGATTATATCAAATAAATTAGAATAGAGAGTGCTAGAGTTAGAGGGTCAAATAAAGATGGAAGAGATGTGTGTTTAGTCGCTTATATCAAGTCCCCATCGTATATTTTTTCTCCTTTACCATAATCCATTAGACTCAAATTTGTCACAATATATGTCTCCACTCAAAATAACATGAAATACAGTTCAATGGACTTTAGAAAAAATCTGGCAGAATAAAAACACTAAGAGCTACAGTTATGTCTCACCTTAGCAGCAAAACATTTATAATATACACACAAATGCTGATAGCTCTATCATAACAATAGCAAATACACTTCAATATTGGAGGAAACTAAATTGCCCCACGGGGAAATTTAGTGATATTTAGTGCAATTATGAAGCAAGACAGAGAGAGAGGAAGCCCTTGAGTACAAGTACAAATGTAATTTGAATCGTGAGAAGATGGTTTGAAATCATCTACTCTGCAAATGACCGAATCTATTTGTCTCATCACCACCAAATGCTTTCATAAGACGGCACAGTCACCATTATCCTGAGAAACAACAAAAGCTGTGCCATCACCATGGAAACCCGTCCTCTTAGCCCACTACCGCTCTGCCACCATAGATGCCAAAGCTGGAAGAATCTGGGCTCTTTGTGTGCTCGGTGATACTCGTGGTTATGTAACCGTAAAGGGCATCGGTATCCCACTGACCCTTTCAGAGAAACTGGCATCACCACGGAAAGAAGAGAATGAGAGAGAACGGTTCCTAAACTCAACTAAAACAAGGCCTCTCTTCACCGGCCAGTTTCACATCTTTTAGCAGAATATTCTGGTTTTGAAGCAACTATGATGGAAAAGATTACAATGGAATCCCAAGCATCAATAAAACAAAACGAAAGAGACACAAGGAAAAATTAAGCTATTGACAATTTCTCCTTTTTAAAAGTAATAGTTATGACTTTGAAATCTGGATGAGTCACAACCAAAACAGCCTGACACCTGGCAAACATTAACAGCCTACAGTCAGGCTAATGAACTATATTAGAGAGAGACAATTATCACTCTGGTCCACCATTTTATAAAACCAATCAGCAGCGATAAACCACTAAAAAATCTGAACGATACTGATAAGCTGTATCAGTGATAGGCATTTCATTGATTATTTTATGGAAGAAATTATGTAAAGCAGACATCAGATTTTAAAACTATTCTGTATACATATATACACACACACACATATACATATATACACAAACACATTTTAATGCATCACAACATCATAAAGTACATTATATGCATCCAAATATTTTTTTTATATTGAGATTTATTACATTTGTATTTAAGGATTGATGGCAAAAGGCTAAATGTAAACAAAAACAAATAAAATGATATAATAATAATAATAATTATTATTAATATTATTAATTTAAATAAAAATATGATTGGATAATGTGCATGTTACATTTAATTTTTTATATTCAAAATAAGTATTACTTCGCTTTTTAAAGGCAAAGATAATATTTAGCAAGCTGTCAAATGTGCTTTACACAAAACAAAAACATTAAAACAAAAATAAACATGCATCATGAAATAAAGTAAAAACTACCCTAAAAATGTCTTATATTGTGCATGCATAACAAAAAGCCACTCAAATTTCCTGATCATTATTTTCAGCTTATTCATACAGAAATAATATGGTTAAGGGTATTGTAGATGGGTTTCCCCAAATTCAAATCTTTCATTTTTCAACTAACTCACCAATCTCCTTGCCAAGTCCCGAGTGAAGCATGGCTCCGGCAGAGGTGACCACAGCGCAGGTCTGGAAGCCTGGCCCGTAGAGCCGGGTTAAAGGTAAGGCAGGTACAATCTTCTGCCAGCCTAAATTGGAGAAAGGCATCTCGGCCCCATCCAAAGTCTGAACCTTTTTGCCCTTCTTCAGCTCACACAACAACTGTTGGCCGCTCTGTTGCACCTTCCGGTGCCCCGTGTAGGCCACGCCGTGTTTATTATTATTCAGATAGTCTTTCGCAGCTCTCTGCAGGCGAGGACTGAGCATGTCCACGGACAACCTTCCTTTCCACAGTCTGTGCACTACAGATTTTGACCTGGGAACGTAGTACTCATCCGGGTCAGAGTCGTCACGCACAGCCGCCTGTTTAGTCGTCCTCCTCCTGCCCTCATCTCCCCCTTCCTCATCTTCCTCTTCCCCGCCCACCCCCTCTTCCTCATCCTCTTCATCCTGTTGAAGTGAATCCTGATTATACTCTTGTCTCTCACGGTTGCGACTCACAGGGGCTGATCGGGAGCCCACGTCTTGGGTGCCGAATGCAGACCATGCCGCCAGGCTCTGAGGCTCGGGATAGGGATAGGCCTCCTGGCTGAGCGGACTGGGCTGGGGGTCAGCACTGGGGTTTTCCTCCTGGCTTTGTTCCTGTTGGGTATTGCTGGAGGCAGGGGGGGTTGAGGAGGTGGCAAGCACCAAATGAGTGGCCATAATGGTGCGGGGGTTGCCCTGCAGCGAGGTCAGGCGGCGCGTGTCCGTGTAGGAGAGAGCGGCCGCTGAGTGCGGGTCGTCCACTCGGGAATCCATGAAGTAGGAAAGGAACGCCAGGAACAGCAGCACCCAGACCAGCATGAGGCTGAGGGCGAGCCGCCGCCATCGTTTCAGACTGGACTTCATCTTTCACAAGTCCTCTGGGGCCCGCACACCGCTGCACTCCAGACCCAACTGGAGAAGGGTCAGCAGGAGGCCTACAACAGAACAGGAATGGTTAACCTCATATCCTCATTCCACAATTTCAGCTACAGATCACTAGCTTTGAAAAGAAATGAGTCATATGTTGACCTAATATTCAAAACACAAATTTACATTTTAATTTGATTTCCTACATCAAAATTAAGACATCACCGCTCATTAACCTTAAAATTACCGGTCTTAACTCTTGAATGAATTTGAGTTTCCACAATTTAATTAAACTAGATATTAAATTTCAAGAAAAACAGAAACTACATTAACTATTGAGAAAGTTCTTTTTTTTTAAACTTATTTCAAAAAGTGAAACTTTCATATATTCTAGATTTATTACAAGTAAAACATTTCAAATGTTTGTGTTTTAATTTTGATGATTAGAGCTTACAAGATCATAAAAGTCAAACATCCAGTCTCTCAAAATATTAGATTATTTCCTAAGATCAATCAAAAAAGGATTTACAAAACAGAAAAGATCAAGTTCTTTAAAGTATGTTCATTTCTGCACTCGATACTTGACCGGGGCTCTTTTAGCACAAACTCCAGCATCAGTGCGGTGTGGCATGGAAGCGATCCGCCTGCGGCACAGCCTTCAGCTCGTCTGTATTGTTAGAGCCACTGTTTCTCATCTTTCTCTTGAAAATATCCCATAGATTCCATATAGGGTTCAGGTCAGGCATGTTGGCTGGCCGATCAAGCACAGTAATATCATGGTCAGCAAACCAGTTGGAAGTGGTTTTGGCAGTGTGTGCAGGTGCTAAAGTCCTGCTGGAAAAGGAAATCAGCATCTCCATAAAGCTTGTCAGCAGATGGAAGCATACAGTGCTCCAAAATCTCCTGGTAGATGGCTGCGTTGACTTTGGACTTGATAAAACACAGTGGACCAACACCAGCAGATGACATGGCAGCCCAAATCATCACTGACTGTGGAAACTTCACACTGGACTTCAAGCAACATGGATTCTGTGCCTCTCCACTCTTCCTCCAGACTCTGGGACCTTGATTTCCAAATGAAATGCAAAATTTACTTTCATCTGAAAAGAGGACTTTGGACCACTGAGCAACAGTCCAGTTCTTTTTCTCCTTAGCCCAGGTAAGATGCTTCTGACGATGTTTCTGTTTCAGAAGTGGCTTGGTAGCTCTTTTCCTGAAGATGTCTGAGCGTGGTGACTCTTGATGCACTGACTCCAGCTTCAGTTCACTCCTTGAGAAGCTCTCCCAAGTGTTTGAATCGGCTTTGCTTGACAGTATTCAAGCTTGCGATCATAATTGCTTGTGCACATTTTCCTACCCAATTTCTTCCTTCCAGTCAAGTCAGTTTAGTTTAAAGTACGCAATTGACACAAGCTGCATAGAACAGACACCGTAACCTAGACAGTAATAATATCCTGTCAAAAACAGGAAAGACATTGTCTCATGACAGCTTTCTCTTTCGTTTGAGAAAACATCCCTCGGAGACCTCTCATGATACACCGTTAGTTATCTGTATTGTTTCACTATTCTCTATCTGCAGATCTCAATTTAGACATGAGAACACCTGGTGTCATAACACTTTCCATCGGCTAAAAAAAACATTGTAACTGGAACGGAAACCATATTTGTCAGTCAGAAAAACAGGTAAGAGCCCTTGAAAAAAAAATGGTAATTTCTGTAATCAAATTAATAAACTTAATTTGAATACACAATAACCTGGTTTATAAGAAATTAAAAAACATTTTAAACTTTACCAAATTGATATTGCTTTTTCCACATCTAGCCATGTTTTAACCATATTACTATTTAAATTGAATAAATGTAATTTTTCACAGTGAACAGATTTAATGCTGATAAGCCATTTAAATAAATGCACTTTTGAATAAAATCAAAGATGTAAATAGGTAATAACCTGTCATGATTGTAGTGCAGACCTCTTACCTGTTTCTTACCCATTTCATTTATGCATAACTGACAAATACATACATACCACATTAAGTTCATTGGCTTATTAAATGTTAGAGAGAAAACTATGTAATCAAAATGGATGGAAATTTTACAATCAGTTCAAATACATACATTTAGGCCGATTTTGATTGAGCTGATCATATTTTCTATCCCTTAACCCAACCCCTTCACAGATAGGAAAAAAGTACAAATTCACACACCTCGCTGTAGTTCCTTAAACCCATTTATCCTCAAACCGTTCGTCTGTCCCTGCAAGACAAAAGACAACAGCAATTAGAGACAATAACAGTCTTTTGAGAGGAAACTTGTATCATCCCAGCATAAGCTGGTTAGCTACACAGCCTCCTTCAGCTGGTCATCACAAAACCAGCTGATTTTTATCTATTTTTTTCCCCAATAAATGTGATGTCACTCAATAAGCTTCTAACCAAAGACGCTTCTGGACTTCATGAGTCACTTCCATAGAACAAACACTCACAGACTGGACATGTGGTTTTGGTTTTGTTATTATGTGCACTTTTGCCAGAAAGGTTTAGTTTGCAAGAGGAAGTGAAGTGGATTCCCCAACTTTAGTACACTACAGTGCTGGCTGTGGTAATAACATGCTTCTGGTGTGGCGGGACAAAACAAACCCTCCGTGGCCATCTCAGTGGAACATCTGGACTCTTCGCCCAACAACAGATCAGTGGATTAGTGAATCTAAAACTCTTGCTTTCAAAGGCAGATACACTTGTCCAATAACTGATAGACTAACAGTAATGAAGTTTGGTCTCTTGCTACAGCAATCAGAACAGTGCTTGTGAACCATTTCATCATCTTCAACAAAACATTCTGCTGTGGGACTTCAAATGGTCTGCACTGAGCAAATCTTCCATTACGCAGGATTCACAGGGTTATATGCGAGGTGTAGTGTTGAGATTAAAGGACAGTGTGTTGTGTATTTCTCAGAATGCTTCAAAAAAAAAAACACGGCTCAAACTTCGGGACGTTGAGAAATAGATTATAAATATCATGGTTGCACAAAATGTAAGAGTTCAGACTGACTTCATACTCCGAAAACTGACTTTTCCATAATGATAATTTGAAGTTTTGTATATCCCAAATATGGAATTATTCTCACATGTGGAGACCGACTAACCGACCAACCAACCAACATGACATGACATGGTAGAAACACATGACAACACTTCCTGTGCTTTAGACTTCCTTCTCTCGGTTACTCACATTCACACACGGACTGAACGAGAAAGTGTTCACAGCAAGGCATAAACAAGTCATAGCAATAGAAGAACATCAGAAATGAAAAATGAATAGACAAAAACGAAGCACGGTTTTGAATTAACGTTTTAATGATGTAATCTACTGGTGGTGGATGAGGAGATATCCCCCTTACTATGTAAAGCGCTTTGAGTGCCTAGAAAAGCGCTATATAAATGTAACAAATTATGAATCCACACATACTACTACAAAGGTACAGGTATAATTTAAAGTTAGGCCATGTGTTTTTAGACTCTTTTTACCCAGTGAAACACTGTTGTGGCAGAGAAAAATATTACTGATAAATCCATGTCTGATGATGATCAGTGTATGCGTCCTCGCATGTTTTTGTGGAGAGCACAGCAAAGGAAAGACAGTATGGCAGGATTTTCACATCAGTGAACAGTGAAAGTGTGATGCTGCAGAAGTACTAAGAGATAAAAGCAAAGGCGGAAAGACATTAACAGTTCAATGCTGAAGTGCAGGGTGAAATTAATGACAAAGGGACTGACACCACACTAAAAACGGTTGAGTCCAAAAATATGCACATTTGTAATTCTAGGCTTTCAAGCTTTAGAAGAGTTCAGACTCCTATCTGAATATGAGAAATTGAGGTATTGAGAAAATAGTTTCTAGTTAACTACATGATCATTTCCTTCTTAGGAGTTACACACAGGATATGGTTTGGGTTGATATGAAAAAAAAGTGTAACATATGGTCTGCCTACCACATTTCCTGTCTACTGAATCTGAGCTGAAACTGACAGACAAACATACTGTAACAGCAGAAATCTACATGAAACCCCAAGTGCAAGTCAATTCAACTAGGCCAAGACATGGTAAAAGAAGCGAATAGACCGAAATAGAGAGACCATACAAATAGAGGGACGGACATAAGGGGCAACGGCAGTGAAAGAGCGGAGAGAATCACTTTTTATTCCATTGCACATGGGAGTTACACGGCACATCACTTCTGATTACATTATTATGTGACATTACCTTGACTGGGAGTTACGCAATCCATTACATTATTCATTAGACTCGCAAGACCCATCAAACCGGGTGACTTCCCAGAGCTCTTTCAGGTCATTACGCAAGCCACTCTCTCACACTAAACCGCACAAGCCAAAACAAACACACACCTTATTCCCTAGAAACATCTGCAGTGGCTTCAGACGAATTAATATCATGTGTACAGCACCCCTTTTGTACCTGCACTGCAGTTTAACATGAAAAACCACTTCATTGGGAAAAAAACACTTCACTGCAAAGCTTCATTAGCTGGACCGGTTTCATTTGACAGCTTTAAACCATCAGACTAAACAAAACATCACTGGAATACAGGCCTTTACTTCCTCTTTGAAGCAAATAAATACATTTCCAAGAAGAGCATTTCAGTGGATATTTGAACAATAAAGCAAACATTTCACTTTGCAAAGCTTTATAACACAGAAACTCCAATACCACAGAAATATTCAAATATACAGGTAAAAAAAAAAACAATTCAGAGCTGTGGTCAATATTGTTGTTTCATTAGCATTAAACGGCATAATAGACAGCGGCAGGTCAATTACACCTGAAGCACAAATAGCTCAGATGCAATATTGTGTTGTCCTGCCTGTTTACTATGCATTCACCAAGACAAACAGTGACTGTTTACATTAAGGAAGCAAGTGTTTTTTTCTTCATGCATTTTTTGTGGTGTTAAATACAATTTGATATAACTACAGAAGTATGACTGATCTAAACCATAGACATAGCTTGACATTTGACCTTGAACACGTCGAATAGAACACACTATAAACATGTTTGTCAAAAAAAAGAAATCACAAAGTAGACTAAGCAAATCAACGAGTGAATTACCCACGGCTTTAAAACAAACCTATTTATATTCTGAAATCTATTTGCGTTTTGTTATGGGTGCATTACATTAAATTTGGATATAAATAGTCCTTTTTCTGACATACATGTAAAACACTGAGCCGCTACAACGAGCGTCCGGCGAATCACCTTTATGAGATTATCCGGGTCTGGAGTGGTCAAGCATCTGACTTTAATTTGGTTAGGTTCAGATTCCTCTGCAGCTGTTGTATGTTGTAAAAAACAACAAATATCCATTTATGCCATGCGTCTAGCAAGCAGTAGGTCTATCTATTATACGCCAAAACTTCTTACGCAAATGAGATTGGGGAAGCCTTTAATAAGATTATTAGTTGTTTATTTGTATTAATTTATTTACTAAATAAATTAAAATATATTAAATATAACTACATGTGCATATTTACTTTTGAGTTTAAGACATTAACAACAAATATTTAGTCAAATCTTTCAATCGTTTGGGGGGGGGGGGGACTCCACCAAGGAGTTAACTGGTGTTAACTAAATTTACAGTTAATACACGTTTATGTTAAATGACTAGAACATGTTCTTCCTCAGAAATCATGAAACCGTTTCCTATAAAATTGTGAGTCTTTATAGGAAAATAAGGGATGTTCAAAATATTTATACCACATCATGTAAATAAATTCCAAGTCTGCGGTTAAGTATATGTACACAAGGTGTATAAAAGGTTCTCAGAGAAAAACTCATTTGTTTGCTTAACCTAGGCTATTTATGTACAATTATACTAAAAGGAATTTTAATATCATACAAAAATGTCACACACATTACACACAAACCACTGGCCTCCCCTTTTGTTTTAAGGGAGCATGCAAGGGCTGCAACAAACCATTATTTTGATAATTGATTAATCTAATGATTAATCGACTAATTCACTGATTAATCAGTAGACTTTGATTATTCAGCTTTTGCATTTAGTTAAAATAGTAAGTTAGACATGAAGAGTAAAGATGCAAAAGTATTTTTTATTTTTTTGACTAAATGCCTACAAATGTTGTTTTGCTAATGTTTATTTCTGTATTATTGATAAAATGACTTTAAAGCTCTCCAGTACTTTCACTGTAATAGCAATGTATAGGTCCTTTTCTATGCAATTCAACTGAAATAACTGAACATAAATATAGGAGCATGAGATCACGTCAGCTTTAGAAAAGCATATTATGTAGCCAGTTTACAATTATTTTACAATTAATTGGTAACACTTTACAATAAGGTTCATTCGTTAACTACATTAGTTAACATGAACTAAGATTGAACAATACTTCTACAGCATTTATTGATCTTAATGTTAATTTCAGCATTTACTAATGCATTTATAAAAATCAAAAGTTGTGTTTAACATTGGTAAATGCACTGTGAACTAACTTGAATAAACAATTAACAACTGTATTTTTATGAACCGACATTAACAAAGATTAATACATAATTTAATAAATGCATTGTTCATTCAATTTAATTAATACATTAATTTTAACAAATGATACCTTATTGTAAAGTGTTACCAATTCCTTATACAAATAAATGTATTTGGCACACAAAATGAGATGCCAGACAGAGACTCTCTCACTGTATAATTAGCTAGATGAATTAACTGAATTACGTAATTCTGCCAAACATCTTTTGTAAGTCATACGGATAAGAAACAAAATTAGGCTAAATGATAAGATGCTTTGGAAAACTATTTTATTCACAACATAATGTCTTAAAATACCTTTATAGGGTTATGGTAACCAAAACAGTCCTTAGCTAGATCAAGCTTTCATCTCTGTAAACCAAACTATTACTTTAAAAAAAAACGTCCCTCTAATAAAAATATGTTATCACTAGATAGCTCCACACTGGAGAGCTGCGTTATAAAGAGAATCAAGTTGTAATTCTTACTGAAAGTGACACTGACTCTGGTTTTTCATGTTTAATACCTTAAAGCTGCTGAATTAAGGCTATTGCATGAAGTACTATATAAATAAACATGATATGACCGGTCTTTACTGGAGTACGTTACTGAACTGCATTGCTCATGCAAACATCCACATCGTTGTAATCAGACGCATTTTTTAACTCCTGCTTTCACACTGCTGTCAGTTTTTATTGTGTTTATTTTGTTATTGAGAGGAAAACACGCAGCATAAATTTAGATATTCATCCAAAATCCGCTCAACAGCTCCAGGTTCGTTCGGCCTGTTTTGAAGCACCCGAAACGCAGTCTTCTCTTAAACCGCGTCCAGGAGGGCTGAACTACAGTCTTGCGCTACAGCGCCACGCTGGCCAAACCGTAGTATTGCAGGCTCTTACATTGGGTCATATGAGATCAAACGACTACTCGACAGAAATATATGTCTTCTGTGGCTAATATTAATACATTTCACTTGATGGGCCCAGTGAATGTGTTGGCAGGGCATTAAAGCTACAGTAGCAAAAACGGTACGTTTCATTCTGAGGGTCATATAGCGAGAGCAAATCACACTTCTGGCGGTCCCACAGAAATCTATTAGACCATTTTATTCTCTCACGCTGACAAACCCACAAGCATTTCATCAATTTCACCAAAGACAACATTTGCACTCAAGGCTTGTTCTGTCCTTGTGGAGGGCAATCAATATACAAGACGAGAAGCAAAAGTGAGAACAGAAGAGATACGAAAGGGATTTCTGAGAAGACAATTCAGTCCGTCTCTGGGTGACCCTGTTTCGTGTTTACAGTGCTCTCCATTATGATGACCAGGCAAGTGCCCTCTAAAAGCCTCACCGTCGCAGTGCAGCGATGAGGGGAAATCAACACAGAGGTAATTTGACTGCATGTACATGGAGAGCGGATTGATGAGCGAACATGCTCACTGCTACACACTGAACCCATTAACCTGACCCCTTCATCTACATTGCTAATGCACTCCGGTATCCCAATCCACCGCCAGGCATTTATACAGTCGCGCAGGATTCTTGACGTCACAAAATCCATAGTCTTCTTCAACAGCGCAGCCATGGCATTAACCCGAGCCATGAGGTCCGGCCACATCCTCTACAACATCGGTGGAGAAAAATCTCAGCTGCGCCTCTGACCTGGCATCCATTTAGCATTGCACAAATGCACATGAGCTGTTCAAATGTGCTGCCTTCACCCAGCTGGAAAAATGTCTTAAATAAACCAACACAGATTTCACCAGCAACCAGAAATAAAGCCACCATCTGGACCATGTCCCTGAGAAAGAACAGAGACAGGCAGAGGAAAGGACAAAGACGACAGCAAAGGAGGAAGGTGTTGAAGAGGTTCTCTGTGTGTGGGCAATTAACAAACTAACTAAATAATTAGCTAACTAACTAAATCAGTCATGATATTTTACAATGCTGAATAAACTGGGAAAATGGCACAGCGTTCACAGAGCGAGCTGCTGTTTAAATTAAAGCATTTTGCATTAAGCGCTTCAAAGACTCTCATAAGCATAGTTTCATGTGGGTTGCCATGTCAGGTGCTTTGACAGATTGTTTTTGCCGTTTAATGGAGTAAGAGATGTTGTTTTCTAGCACATGACTGTAGCTCATTTCACCAAACAGTAAGTCACATGAAAAGGTCTTGACCGAGTGAGCAAGCGCTCATGCACATCAAGCAGACGGAGCGCAACCGACAAAGACCAACACTAACAGTGCAGCAGGACAACAATTCTGAACAAAATATCCATTACAACCAAATATTTATTGTTGGATGCTACATTGGATGAGAGTAATGATGAGAAAAACATGTAACGTAACATGTTCAAAGGAGGGAATGTTTTGAAGGTGTGAATCTATGAAAAAAGGTAGTTAAATCAACAAATCATACAAAAAATATTTATATAAAATCCACATGCACTACTGTAAGATTCAATACAAAATAAATAAATACAGTAAATATTTGAATTCAAAATAACGTTTCTATTTTAATGTAAAAATGAAATGCATTTTTGATGGTAAAGCTATCCCATACATCGATGTCAGATAAACTGATTTGCTGTTCAAGAAATATTTGTTATGATCACTGTTGAAAACATATTTGCATTAAAATTGCGGAAGTGTGATACATTTCATTTCAAGATTCTTTCATGAATATATATTTTTTGAAAAACCATAAATTAAATAGAACCTTTTGCAACATTACAACGTCTTCACTGTTACTTTTTAATTTACTGCTTCCTTGATAAAAATTATTAACACTCCAGTGTTATTTTAGTAACATTGGTATACTATTATAGTTTTCACTAATATCCTTTCATATTTTATTATATTTGCATTCTATATTTGCTATATTGTAATTAACCACAACAAAATTATAAAAAAAACATCATTATCATCATCATGTTTTATTGTAGTTAACACTTATTTTAGTCAAGTAACAAATGTTCTTTATGGTTTTACTTTTAGGAAACTATTAATAATGGATTGTTAAGAGTTGTTTGTTGGAGCTCAGATTGTGGGCACACATAAACAGTCACTAGCGGCTCAAAACTGAAACCATTATTGGAAGAGGGAAACGGGAATGGTAGACACGAATGAGGGGTGTGAAAGCACTCATTTGAAATGATGGGAAAAGGCCAGCTTGTAAAAGTTCTGCTTGAATTCACACCTCCCTTAGCAACAAACCCTGTTCCCACATCCATTAGTCATAGATTTCGGTCTGATGCCTCTCCAAACGTTTAACAGAATAATCTACGTAATCTAACAGAATAATATAAACTCTGATGGGGAGATACATTTCTGGACTGTTGGCAGGCTTTCGTAACTGCTAAGCACCTTTAATTTAGACCCTGTCATGCACTTTAAAGTAAGATAAATAATAATTTCTTCACACGTATGCTTAAAGGCTGTGTTCAGGAGGATATTGCTCTTCATCCATTTTGTCACAGGATTGTGAAGCATCCATTTGAATAGCTAATGTGCGAGCCTAGCCAGCACGCATCACAAGACGCTTCAGAGATGGAGGATATGGGCTGCCAGGGGCGTAAACATTTGCTTTTATAAGGTAATTAGAAAGCACTCTCTCTGGAAGGTATGAGACAACAAGCAATTTGATTATATAACAATACCTGGATGCATTGTTTTAAACAGATGTCGACCTTGAGAAATGAGCATCCAGATAAAAATGTAATGGATCTCATTTGGACCGTGCTCTTTTACGAGATGCCTTGCGTATGTACTTTGTAATGGATCTCATTTGGACGGCACCACTTTACGAGATGGCATGCTTATTTACAGGCAGGCAATTCTACCCGCACAAGAACAAAACGTATAACAGGGAAATAATTGGGTTCTACGACAGAAAGAAAATGCTTTATAACACATACTCTTGCGTCTAATCAGTCTAGACTTTGTGAAAGGTCTTTTAAAAGCAGCAAGCGTTTATAACATTAAAGTCAAATCTGATGTTTCCAAACGTGATGCACAATTTCCCCAACTGTGTGTAGCCAATACTAACGAAACCGAGTGGGTTGGTGGATGTGCAGATGTCTGATAAAATACAGCTGATTGCCATATTGTGAAACCCGAAAGCAACATTTGCTACTTTCAAAAACTTTTAAGCACAGCGTCATAGTAAAAACTTTGAAGACAGTTGCCATCTATTTCTTTTCTCTAATCTGTTTTTACCATATTGGGACTCGACGGCGTGAAAATCTCAAGCATTTGCAAAAAAAAAAGAAAAAAAGTGAGAAATACAAATGGTGTGTGTGTTAACTGTAAAATGTATTCAGGAGCAACAGTGGAAATAAGTCATTTTATGACATTTAAGGCATCTTATTGTATAACAAACGTCTTGCATTAAAAGGTCTTAATTTTGGGGTTGGGAAAATAGCAAGCGGGAAACCCTCTGATGGTGTTATTAAACTTCTAAAGCAGTTATTTCATTAAATATGAGAGCTGCACTTCAAAGTAAAACTGTTCAGTTCTACATACTCTTGGTTCAGAGCAGTTTGCAATCAATGAATAACATGCATTTATGACAAGCAATGATTAATTCTGCTGTTAGTGAATTATGAGAGTGTTTGCTTTTTAATTGTAATGTTGTATACATGTTGTTAGAGTGTACAGGGCCAATTTGGTCGGACGTGCGACCTAATTTCTCAATATATATAGCCGTTCGATAAAAAAAAAAAGTCTCCACAACTCTGAAAGTCTCCCTGTGGTTCAACAACAGACACACATTAGGCTCATATCGTGGTCTAAACCAATCAGAGATAGTGAAGGGCGAACCCCCCTCTGATTGGCTGTGGTCCAGATATTCCTGTACGTGTGTGTGCGCGTTGACAAATGCGTCACGTGTGCTGCTGCAGTCAGACAGAGAGAGAGGTGAGTAATAGAGATGCGTGCAGTGTTGCCAACTTAGTGACTTTGACGCTAGATTTAACGACTTTTCAGACCCCGATAGCGACTTTTTTTTTCTCCAAAAAAGCTACTAGTGACAATCTAGCGATTTCTCGGACAAACTTTAGCAAGTCTCTCAGAGTGTCTGTGTGATCGCCACAACAGCGCGAGATCAGCGCGCACGCAGCTCTTTCTCTGCATCTGCTCTGTTCAGCGAGCGTCTGAGAGGAGCCCGTTCAGTTAAAAGAGATATCATTGCTTCTCTGAGTTTACATGCAAATATAGCCGAAATCACAGCACAGGAATTGTCTTGTCTTATGTTGTGTATTATTTGATTTCATCAGACAACGGCTCAATAAAATTATAAACTAGGATTTTTGTGCAGACTAGCTTCTTGGAGGGGAGAGCTGGTTATGTATTCTTAATTGATCATGTTTCAGTCATTACTTCCTATTTATCCCACTGACTGACAAGAGAAACAGTAAAATATATAAAGTAAAACAGTTTTGAGAATTTGGCTGCATTAAAATACAGTATGAGAACAGAGAGACAATTAGACAGAACAGAACAGTTATTTTTCTTTACTTTTAGTTATTTAGTGGATGCTTTTATCCAAAGCGACTTACAAATAAGAAAAAGTTACTAAAATTAAAAGTTAAACTATAAATAATATATATACACATTTAAGATGATAATTAAATAAAAACGACAAATGCATACAACAACATTTCAAAACTAAACATTTAAATGAAAACAAAAAATAAAGCTAAACACAAGTCAAAATATTAAATCAAGAAAAGGTATGAGTATAATAACATAATTCTAACATAACACTAAAGGCCTAAGTATACTTATTTTTTACATAGTAAGAATTGGTTATAAAAACTGTAAATACTTTATATATATATATATAGTTTAGTGCAATTATTTAGTAGTCTGAGGTGGGATAGGGCGGCGATTTTTTTTATAGGTTTCGGGGGGGGGGGGGGGGTTTGAGAAGCACTGCACTAGAGCATCCCTTCATTCAGACACAGTGGAAGATCTGATAAGACTCAGTGTAGAAGGGTCAAGTCTGGAAGATGTTGATGCTAGAGAGCGTGGTCAGCTGGTTTAGCCAAGGACAAAGATCAAGAAGGACAAACTACAGGAGTTGGCCATCCGAGGGGTATGTGACTGCAATGGAGGATAGTCCATAATACATTGAGCCATGAGATGTTCAGTTTGAAGCCCTTAAAACACTTAATTTAGATTTTATTTTTATTTCATTTATCTTGAGATGTTTTAACTTTAACCACTAACACTTTTTCAGTAAGTTACCTTTCTTGTAGAATTGTGCTTCAAATAAAGAACGTTATGTTGACCAGATTGTTAGTTAATTGTTTACTAGTCAATATTGCCTATATGAAAATTTGGGTGCACCTAACTTTAGTGCTGGTGCACCTAAGAAAGGCACCAGTGCAACCAGAGCAAAAAGTTAGTCTAGAGCCCTGGTATATATTTCAGCTTATCTTCTATCCCTTATCTATATTAAAGGGCAGCCAGCAATACATTTGAAAATAACAATCTCAGTGTATGCATACATTATAAAACTGAAATATTAAAAAACTAGAGTACTTTTTGTATTATACGACATGGAATCATTTTGCAGGTGCATGTCTCATATCCCTTCATTAAAGAGAAACACTATTCGATACAAAGTTTGCTTCTACATTTTTAACTTAGGACTATATGTGCTCCTTTGGAAAAGTAAGCATCAAGCCCTGCATCTAAACCACTGAGAAAACAGAAGAGAACTGTACAGTGTTTTCTTTTTTTAGTATGAGTTTCGAATATACATAACTTTACATGATAAATCTCCCATAAACATTGCTAAGTCAGGGTCAAAAGGGGTCTGTAAAAGCCAGCTTCTTGTGGACATTTGTGCCTTAACAGCAGATCACTTAAGTGCAATTAAAAAAAATCAATAAAAAATATGCATTATATATTTCATTATACAACCTACAGTAGCAATCACAACTGAAGTGCACAGATGCCAGGTGCACAGGATGTGATTTGGCACATAGAATTTTTGTTTTATATATATGCATAAATTAACTATAAATGGCACCCAGTGAGAAAGAAAGATTGACATTTTTTCATATAGGCTTTACAGTACAAAAAAAAATACATACAATTAAAAATAAAACAAACATTTGAATCAGTGCAACTGCTTTCTGTGTTGTGACTGATCTTCAAAAGGATAAATGTCCATAGTTGTGACCAATTAGGCTACAGTTTTAATTTAAATAAACCGCTTTTGTTGGTTGTTTTAAAGTAAAATGAACATATCAATGAATATTTACATATCTACATATTAGAAAAACCACCAAGAATTGTGTTATTGTCATGCATTATGCCAAATTATTATTTGTTTTAACTGAACGAAAAGTTGACCAATACTATCTGCATATCTTTTAATATGTAAAATAATTACCATTTGTCATTTTCACCCTTTATAATATAGGTTTACAAATATTTACTTTCGTAAAAAAAATAATAATTGACAATTAGACTACATCCACATGAAGCCAGAGCTTTGCCTAGTCGATCTTTTTTTTTTTTAACCTCGTATTAATAATCACACAAAACAATGTAATATGTATGCCAGACCAGTATGTGGCGCTGTAATTCTGCCAAAGAGATACACTAAAATGTTCAAGGTTCTTTTATTCATCACATACTCAATTATACAGGATATAATCAGTAGTGAAATGTAAATCAGGACAGGTCCACTCAATGAGCAGTGCAAAAAAAAAAAGAAACATAACAAGAGAATATATTTAAATATAGGTAAGAATAAAATAAAAATAAGAAAAAAACGAGTCACCTTTATTTATATAGCGCCTTTAACAATACAAATTGTAACAAAGCACTGCACAGTATCAAAATAGGCAAGTTGTGTCAATAATGTAAAATGATAGGATTTAACACTCAATTTTCAGCTGAATGCATTTCATTATAGAATTTAGTGATGGCATTGTCCAGCTCAGTTCAGTTTAAATAATATTTGTGCAATCAAGTCGATGATATTGTTGGAAATGAAGATTCCCCAACTAAGCAAGCCAGAGGCGCATGAGTAAAATGTGCAATGAAATAAAATGTGCAATACAGTATACTGTGGACTTAATACATAATAATGTAAACAAGGGTGTGCAAGAAGAATGTGCAAACAGGTTGTACCGGGTATGTACACATTAAATTGAGTCATGTAAATGTTATGAATGTTATGAGACTGAGTTTGTGTTTAGGAGCCTGATGGCCTGGGGGAAGAAGCTCCTCCTCAGTCTCTCAGTTTTTGCCATCATGCTCCTGAAGCGCTTGCCAGATGGCAGTAAACTTTTTTTTTTGCAGCGTTTGAGGTAGATGACCTGCAGAGAGGGGAGAGCAGACCCTGAGATGCGCTCAGCTAAGCGCACGACTCTCTGCAGAGCTTTGCAGTCCTGGTTTGTGGCATTATTATACCACACTGAGATGCACTGAGTCAGTACGCTTTCTATGGCCCCTGAATAGAAAGTTTTCAGGATAGCTGGTGAGACCCTGAATTTCCTCAGCTGTCGCAGATGGTACAGTCTTTGCCTGGCTTTCTTGACCTGTGTTTGAATGTGTGTAGTCCAAGTCAGGTCCTCGGAGATGTTTACACCGAGGTACTTGAAGCTGCTCACCCTCTCCACAGGGGTCCCACTGATCATAAGAGGAGTGTAGGGCCGCTGCTGTCTCTTCCTGAAGTCCACGTTCAGAGAGAGACAGTTGTCCTGGCACCATGATGCAAGTAAAAACAGAGAAGACTTGAACTATGCGCATAACCCTTGTGCGCTGTATAAAAACGAACATGGAACAATATACTCATTAATCTTTGTAAATGTTAGTTAATAAAAGACAATCGTTCAGTGTTTGTTCATGTCGTTGGTGCTGTTACATGACATAGCGGTGTCTGACTAGGGCCGAGACGTGGGGTGATGACATCATCGATTCACAAAATATACGGATTGGCTGTACATATGATAACGCAAGGGTATCGTTTTCAGAATTATCCACTCTGGGACCCGGTTTAAAAAAATAGCGGATTCACTCTAGCGGACAAAACGCCTATACGATACAATTATTTTTTTGCATATACATCTAAATCACGTCTCCATGTGGATGGAGCTTTAATCATCAAAAATACTAATTACAGCCCTAGTCACTGTTATGAGTGAAACAACCAAATGAGCAGGACATCAATGCTTGTCGCAGCACTAAAGTAGGGCCCTATGAAATCCATTAAATTTTTTCCCAAATTCAGTTTCATTTTTCCGTTTTCCGTTGTATTAATTAAAAAGCATTAATTTATTAAAAGTGTAACACAAATGACATGTTTAGGGCCATCTGAAATGTTTTTTTCTCTCTCACTTTGTTTTATTTTTACAAAATTCTGTGTTTTATCATGTCTAATTATTTGAATGCATACAATTTTTATTTATTATTACAGTAGCCTTATGAAATGTTTTTCCCCTCTCAGAAATTGTGTTGTGTATTTAAATTTTACAGGTTATCAAATGAAGGCATAAAAACATTGATTTAATTTATATTTTAATTAATGAAAATTAAACATTTACATTTTTGCCAAATAAAGGGGATTTACTATTAAAATAAAAATATTTTGTGATTATTTCTTAAAAATTTTTTTTACTAAAGAACCAGAATTTTACTAGTTTTATTATTTCTCAACAGCAGTATTAGTATTACGTACGTTCTACTAAATAATAGTAATATAGCCTATTTCTGGCACAATGTCTTTAATACGTTAAACCATACTTTTGTTATTTATGTCCTTATTGAGATGGAAGATGCTAATATCACCGTGAGCGTGCGGTGTATGTAACGTTAAAGCATGGTATGCGCCATTCACACAGAAATGCACCATGCACGTGCAGGATTCATATTTAAACCTACTTTAGCTGCTTAATATTTACAGATACTAGTCCATATCGTGATTTTATTTAAGTGTAATGACATACTTTTGATTAATTCATCCAAACTTTGACAAATTCCGTGACATTCCGTGTTAAACTAACTGTAAGTTCAGTTTTTATGACTGGATTCCGCGATTCAGTCCATGTTTTCTGCATCGCGGAAATCATAAAGGAGCAACACTTTCATTAGAGAGCTGTAATTCATACACTGTATTGATCAGTCTGCAGTTTATGACGAAGGAAACATGAGCGCCTTCAAATCAGAGTCAAAATTAGCCAAACACTTGAGCAATTCAATACCTCAGTGGAAAAAGAGAAAAGAGGGAGAAGAATGTGAGGCGGAAGAGAACCTGAGTGAAAAGAAAAATCGATCCAGAAACGAATGCCTAATTAAATAAATAGTTCAGCCACAAACAAAAAGTGTCAATTTACACTTGTTTTTCAAAACCTGTAACTTTGTTGCTTTTTTGTAAAGTAAAAGTGAAAGTTTTTTGAAAGTGAATGAGCGCTCTCAAGCAAGACTTCAGACATTCAGGCCAACATTCACTTTGATTATTATGGAAAAGAGCAGCATGAACATTCTTCAAAACATCTTTTGTGTTGCACGGAAGAAAACACTGGTTGAAAGTCTTGCAGACGAGTAAAATTACATTAGATATTTAGGTCAAATAACTCCTTTGAGCCAAGAGAGTTCATCTTTTCTTTTGTTTGAGTAGTCACCTACATATAAAAGGACGAGGAGGAGAACAATCACACTGCTATTGAATCTCCCACCACATGCTCCCCTCTTACCCGAGGCCCTGTGGAACATGAGATCCGACTCATAATTGCACACGTCACTCAAGAACCCTCGAATGAGGAATGATTCATGTTCATGCATGATTTAATACCATAAAAAGGAACAAAACAACTTGATAACAAAAAGCACCACTCACCAATGTTAATGTTTTTTGATGTGCGTCTTGCAGGTGTGTTAGTGCCGTGGAGTGGAACATTTAAAGTTGCGCTGCCTACCAAACAAAAAAAAAACACTTATATACACACTGCTCCTAACCTCTGCTGCAGCTGATCCAGAGAGCCTCACAGGCCCTGGGAAAAGAGGGCAGGACAGGACCCCTATGAAGTCGAGTCAAAGGGGCTTTAAACACTGAACATGGACAGCTGTGAAGCGTTCCGCTCCCATTCCGCCCTCTCGTTTCTCCTCTATCTGTCTGAGAGTGAGGGATCTCTGGTTTCAGCACTATTTTTGATCAGGACTAAATCATCACGTTTAAATGAGTCTGGCTGGGCTCTCTGCTTCTGATCCTCATATTGAAACTGAACAGAAGACTGAACAGGAAGGGCTGCTCTAATCCACATAAACTGCAGTGTGACCTAAAGGCTGGCAGTAAAACTAGAACCCTGACATCTGAACATACTGATCTGTTCCAAAACATAGTGAGCCTATGTAGGCAACATTAAAGGCATCCTAGGCATGATCATGAGGTAAAAAAATAAAAAACAAATAAAAAAAATAAAAAAATCCTTAAAGGGACAGTTCACCAAAAAAATGGAAGTTCTGTCATTATTAGTTATTTAATCACATTTCAATTCAAACAATAAGTGTTTCATATTTACACCACAATCAAGTTTGTTCTCCCGTGGCACAAAACCACATTTGTGACCCTGGACAACAAAACCATACTCCAGTCTCTGGAGTATACAGGTGCATCTCAATAAATTAGAATATCGTGGAAAAGTTAATTTATTTCAGTAATTCAACTCAAATTGTGAAACTCGTGTATTAAATAAATTCAATGCACAGAGACTGAAGTAGTTTAAGTCTTTGGTTCTTTTAATTGTGATGATTTTGACTCATATTTAAGAAAAACCCACCAATTCATTATATCAACAAATTAGACTATGGTGACATGCCAATCAGCTAATCAACTCAAAACACCTGCAAAGGTTTCCTGAGCCTTCAAAATGGTCTCAGTTTGGTTCACTAGGCTACACAATCATGAGAGAAGACTGCTGATCTGACAGTTGTCCAGAAGACAATCATTGACACCCTTCACAAGGAGAGTAAGCCACAAACATTCATTGCCAAAGAAGCTGGCTGTTCAGAGTGCTTTTCCACGACATTCTAATTTATTGAGATGCACCTATATTTGTAGCAATAGCCAAAAATAAATTGTATGAGTCAAAATTATAGATGTTTCTTTTATGGCAAAAATAATTACGGTATTAAGTAAAGATCATGTTCCATGAAGACATTTTGTAAATTTCCTACCGTAAATATATCAAAACTTAATTTTTGATTAGTCCTTTGCATTGCTAAGAACTAGGGGTGTGACGAGACGCGTATCCCACGAGACGAGGTGACACAAGACTGGGTTCACGAGAACGTGAAGAGATTTTTAGACCCTTTTTTTTATTTAAATCCACAATAATGAAATATAGGGAAAACTAGTCTTATTCAACTGAAAAAGAAGAGACTTTTTAAAACATTAGAATAGATTAGAGATCCCAATTTGAACACTGTGTGAATGTTATAATAAATTTATTAATAGAGCTGTTGTAGGCTAATTATTATCATCATTATTATTGTCTTTGTTAGTATTTTAATGTTCTGTAAAATAAAATATTTATGAATGTTGATGGAGCTTTTATTTTGGCAGAAACCCGCGGGAAGACCTCAGTGTTTCTTTTTGTTGACAGCATATTTATAAATGATTCTGATTAGTTTGGGAAGATGTTTGTCGCACGTATCGCAAATGTTACCGAGCAGCTGACGAGCAACAGTGTTTTAGCGCAGATTTTTCTCGCGCTTTGAACCCTGGCGCCGCGAGCTTGTGCCATGCTGTTTGACTAACTTGCATGCAATTTGTGTGTGTATTAGAAAACATAACATTCTGCAGTTTATTTACTAATCGTTTGAGGCCATTTCGCGAATTCAATCTTCATACCAGCATCATCCACCCTTCCTCTTCTCATCGGAGACATGAGATTCAGTGCTAAACAGTCTCGCAGTCGGTGCTTCGAGCTTTTAATGAGTTTTGCGTCTTTCTAACAGTTTTAAATACTTTCACACTGCAGACACGTTTGCTGCATTAGTGTGCAATAGGCAGCTGAATCGTTGTCATTCAGGAAAAAGATTGCGTGGGTGTTTGAAGCAAGATCGCAATTTTTTAACAAATAATTGTGCAGCTCTAATGTAAACACTGCAAAAAGTTTTGCAAGGATATCGTCACGTTCTCGTGAGACCAGTCGGATCTCGCGAGATCTCATGCCCCGAGATCTTGTCACGTCCCTACTAAGAACTTCATTTGGACAACTTTAAAGGCAATTTTTCTCAGTATTTTGCACTCTCAGATTGCAGATTTTCAAATAGTTGCATCTCAGCCAAATATTGCCTGATCCTAACAAACCATACATTAATGGAAATTTATTCAGCTTATTTATTCAGCTTTCAGATAATGTATACATCTCAATTGCGAAATATTTAACCTTTTGACTGGTTTTGTGGTCCAGGGTCACTTTTGAGTTTTCACAAGTATGGTTCTGCTTGCTGTCTGTGATGTGCAAAAAAAGGCTAAATGTAACCTGGTAAATCACAAAGTGATACAGGGATGCACTACAGACAGGTATTATATTGTTAATTGGCTGATATTTAAGATAAAAAAAAAACTTAATTGAATATATATTGTATTAATTGTGCTGCTCATTTCTCCTGTTGACATTTACCTTATCCATATCTAACATACACTTAGTTCATAAAAAAACGAATATATTAAATGTCATCTTTAGTAAAATGAATCTGTTTTTCACATCTAAAAAGACTGATTTTAATTTAATGAATTCAATGCATTTAGCAAAACAGCATATATTTTTAATACCAATTATTTATATTGAAGAATAAATATTAGAGGTATTTGCTTGAATCTAAACATCTGTGCACCCAAAATAAAATAAATAAAAACTGCAATAAAAAAAAAAATCCAAGATGGTAGAGAGTTTAATTGTTTGATAATTTCACTCCGTTCTGAGAAGAATTGAACACCACAATATAATGTAATAAGCACATGTTGTGTCTATGTAGAGCAGGGCTCTGTAACTCCAGTCTCCTGCTGAGTCCAGCATGAATCTTAATGACACACTCCTGAACAAGCTAATCAGTGTTCAGAATTACTTTAAAATTAAAGACAGGTGTGTTTAATTAAAGTTAAAGTGAGAGCCCCCCCATCCCCCCAGAACTGGAGGTGAAGAGCCCTGATGCAGTGCTCCATATCAAACACTTATGCGGTTTTCCTTTAGTAAGGCGGTGCCGTTGATGGCAGCTACCTATCTAGGCAGTAGGTAGTCCACTAGGTTTGGGAACAGAGCTAGTATCTGTGTGTGTGCGCCAAGTTGGCGCTCAACACGAGGTATTGCACTAACCCTGCACGCGACCGTTTCGGTCCTCATTCCAGCCATCTCACAGGCTGTCAGTCTCTCACACACACACACAAACACAAAATGGCAAGCTCCCTGCCTGGTTTTAAACCAAGTCCTCCATAAGGGCTCTCCTCAGAGTGACGCACAGCAACTATCTCAGAGTAAAGAAAGCAAACAGCTTTGGATCATGTCAGAGCAGAGAAAAATAAAACTCTCTTGGGACTCTCAGGGATCTCTAAACAAACAAAAAAAACACTGTCTCCTCTATAGGCTCGTATTGATGATATAGCTACAAATGTATCATTTCCACAACTAATGAAACCGAACGCTTGGGATATCTGGGAATTTAATATTTCAAATCATTTTAACTTGGCACACTGTCTTAATGTGTAGCACACGATGTAATGCTCCATTCACACGAAGCCAGAGCTTTTCCTATCCGATCTTTTTTTCCCCCTCATCTTAAAAAGATATCTAAATACACACAAAACCATGAACCAACACAAAACGATGTAGTATACATGCCAGACCAGCATGTGGTGCTGTAATTCTGCCACAGATATACAATAAAACGCCGGTATACAAACGAACATGGAACACTACATTTATTAATCTGTGTTAATGTTAGTTGATAAAAAGACAATCGTTACGTGACGTAGCGGTGTCTGACTAGGGTCGAGACGTGGGCTGATGACATCGTCGTTTCAGAAAATATACGGATTCACCGTACACGAAAATGCAAGGGAGTCATTTTCAGGTTTATCCAATCTGGGACCCGGTTTAAAAAATAGCGCTTTCACTCTCCCAAAACGCCAGATTGTCTCATTGGTTGATTTTGGAAATGACCAACATATTGTTACAACTTGTTTTTGAAACGATAGAAAAAAAATCTGTACACTGTTATTCTCCCTTAATTCAAAAAGTTAAAATTGGCAACGTTTCGGTCAAAGACCTTCGTCAGGCAAACACACACACACACTTAACACAAACACCCGTGTTTGCCTGACGAAGGTCTTTGACCAAAACGTTGCCAATTTTAACTTTTTGAATAAAGGAACACAGTGGAAAAGTGTTTCTGTGGCTCAGTGGTAGAGCATTGCGTTAGCAGCGCAAAGGTTGTGGGTTCGATTCCCAGGGAACACACATACTGACAATACAAATGTATAGCCTGAATGCACTGTAAGTCGCTTTGGATAAAAACATCTGATAAATGCAAATGAGAATAACTGTAGATGTTTTTTCTATTATTTGATGTACCTTTTGATCTTGCACCTGGCCATGACATTTTTGGATGTGCATGCTCTGACCCTTCTTTTATGTACAACTTGTTTTTTGACCAATATTAGAGACTAAAACAGCTGGTATTGGCTGATATTGAATCATTATTATTTTAGTATCACTGAGATGCTATTAATTATGCAGAGGTGGAAAGTAACGAATTACATTTACTCGCGTTACTGTAATTGAGTAGCTTTTTTGTGTACTTGTACTTTTTTAAGCAATTTTTTTTATCTGTAATTTTACTTTTACTTAAGTATATTTTGTGTGAAGTATTGTACTTCGCTACATTTTAAAATACATTCGTTACTGAGTAAAAAAAAAATCGCTCCATGGAAACAACTGCAGTAAATAATGGGCGGAAGAAGAAACTGGCGCTAAAAATCACAAGAAAGATGCAGACGGTCAAGACAGGCGTTAATGGTGCAGACCCAGCTGAAAACCAAACCCTGTCGTACTCTGCTGAAGTTGAACTCGAAGGAAATGAAGTGAACCCCTGGCCATATATTCATGCTCTATTATGCAGTGTAAGCTGTGTTTGCCTAGAGAGACCAAACTAGCAGCTTATAAAAATCTCGACATCAACCCTTTGCAAGCATATAGAGGTAACGTACGTAAGGTAAATACTTGAATCGTTGCATTGGTGGTTAAAATGAAGCTTTAACAGTTTAACAAAAGGTTTTGCACAAATGAGCCAAAAAGACAGTGGTGCAGGTGTGCAATATTGTCTGCAATAATATAGTAATTGTTGTTTTAACGATGTGCGATTTGACATTATCAGTATTTTGCCAAAAACCAAACAAATCACTCTAAACAGTGTGCCGTGAAATCTAGTAGATTATACTAATCCGCGAGCATTTGGAGTGCTTTCTTTCACTGCGTGATTCAGTCTGTTAACATGCGTTTAGAATGATTACAAAATTGAAGATATAGAAGCAGAAAATGTATATATTTATATCATTTCATATAGTAAGTCAACATCACATGAAGAATGGCGTTTTTCTCAAAAAATCACCATGATTACATAAGTTCAAAAAACAAGAAGTTAATTAAGAGACTTACGTTTTTAGACACCATATTGCCTGTTTTTGCTCTATTTCGACAGCAAAAATAATTCCAAACACAGCCACCATACACAGTTTTGCGTCTCTGACTCTGAGCAATGACGTTTCATTCCTTGAATTAACCGTTTAAATGATTCCGTTCAATCGCAATGACTCACTTATCAGTGACTTGCTGACACCTACTGGTGGTTCTAATTTAACATTTCAAATACCTTTTTATTTATTTATTTTTGAATTTCAAATGACTATTTAACATTTGTGACCCTGGCATGGAGCACAAAACCAGTCTTAAGTCGCTGGGGTATATTTGTAGCAATAGCCAACAATACATTGTATGGGTTAAAATTCTAAATTTTCCTTTTATGCCAAAAATCATTAGCATATTAAGTAAAGATCATGTTCCATTAATATATTTTGTAAATTTCCTACTGTAAATATATCAAAACTAAGAGCTTAATTTGAACAACTTTAAAGGAGATTTTCTCAATATTTGGATTTTTTGCACCCTCAGATTCCAGATTTTCAAATATTGTCCTATCATAACAAACCATACATCAATGGAAATATGATTTATTCAGCTTTCAGATGATGTATAAATCGCAATTTAGGAAAATGGACCCTTATGGTTTTGTGGTCCTGGGTCACATTTTATGTCTTATTTATCTAAACATTATTTCTGCATTTGTAACTGCAGGCTAAATGCATTCATGTCAGTGTGTAAATACATCTATGCCACTTCAGATGAAGCTTCTGCGTTTCCTCTGCATTGCAAAGATGAATTTTGTTGAAACTGATTTAATTTGCCTGGTAACAGCCCAAATGTCTTATTATTCTAATTAACCGATTCCTTTAATTAAAAACACCTAGTTTGAGATGTATAGGCCCATATCCCAGGTGTGTCAAACTCAGTTCCTGGAGGGCCACAGCCCTGCAGAGTTTAGTTCCAACCCTGCTCCAACACTCATACCATGTAGTTTTCAAATAAGCCTAAATGATTAGTTTAGCTGGATCAGATGTGTTTAATTAGGGTTATATATACACTGTGTAGGGCTGTAGCCCTCCAGGTACTGAGTTTGACACCTTTGGTCTATCCCATTTTTTCCTCCCTCCCATTGTTAAAATGTAACTAAGTAATTTTTACTCTGAGTAAATTTTAAATGAGCTACTTTTTACTTTTACTTGAGTATATTTTTAGACTGGTACTTTTACTTGTACTTAAGTAAAATTTCAGTAATGTAATGGTACTTTTACTTGAGTAGAATATTTTTGTACTCTTTCCACCTCTGTAATTATGTATATTTTGAAGGTTTTTTTATGTTTTCACTTTTCAATTTCGCTGAGAGAGTATCATTTGTTTTTATATTTCTATATAGTTTTTATTTTAATTTCAGTTTTAGCTATTGTATAGCAAAGTTCAACAATTTTAATGAAAAATTGCCAACTTTGCCTTGCCAACTAGCTTTAATAAAGTAATTAAAAAATAATAAATGGGTTAACATTTATATTATTTCAAGTAATACTGTTTTAATGGTCTTAATTTTGTTGCAATTTTTTGTTAACTATAATAACTCTACTGAACTTTGTTCTGGGCTGTTCATTTCCCGTTTACATTTACACCGTGTCCTAACTACACGCAACATTTCTCCCAGACAGTCTCCCAACTGTTCTGATGAATAGAAGCCAATTCTCACATTCATGACTATTGGCAATCACACCCAAATTGCCACCCACAAATACACCAGTCCACTACTACAAGAATATATTGAATACACACTCACATGAATACACATGCAGGGCAGATTGAGGGCTTATTATAGCATTGTATAATCAAAGGGATAGTTCTGACTGACTGACTCCTGCAGGTCACAAAAGATGATAATTTGAATGTGTTTTTTCTTCTTCAGACAATGCAAGCCAACGGAAATCAATGTCATTTAGAAGTTCTTTAAAATGTGTTCTTTTGTGTCCCACAGAAGTTTAGTTGGAGCAGTATCTGTAAATATAAAAATGGAGCAGTATCTGTAAATATTTTACCGCTTAATTTGAGTAAAACCAGCGTCATAACAGAAATTGTATTCACGGCAACCCGTCAAAATAAAAGTTTGGTTTAGACATTGTGCCAGAAATATATTAGGGTACTATTATTTAGTAGAATGTATTTTATACTACTACTACCACCACCATTTAAAACATTTATACAATTTTATTTTCTAATAAATAATCACAATATTTCGTACGTGTTTTAATAGTAAATCCCCTTTATAATAAAAAAAAAAAAACAAAAAAAAAAAAAAAAAGTAAAAATTTAATTAATTAAAAGACAAATTCAATTTGGCTGAAACTTGTTTACGGTTTTCCATACTTTTATTACTTGTGGAAAAACTTGAAACTACACAAAGAATGGCATTGATTTTTGTAAATTTTATTTTAGTTTGACTAATAAAAATGGTAAGTTTTTTAATTAGCATGGTTTTGTATTTTACTTTGGTACTGAAATTGGTATGGAGAACCGTGGATTTTTACTGGTATCGTTACCGAATACAGAAATTTTGGTACCATGACAACACTACTACAAACTATATTACACCGACCCCAAAATGTTGTTAGAGCACACACACACCACTGCATATGAACAGTGTGATGCAGCCACAACGACAGCCTTTTGCAATAAATGAGTAAGTAGTATATTTCACAATTCTCCATTGCGCATCCTTGATTTCTTCACATTCAAGATTAGGTTGAATCGTGACCACAACACACTTGCTTCATAGAGGGGAAACAGCAGGAGTAACATGGCATGCAATAAGGGATTTTCTAGATAATGCAAGCAGAGAAGCAGCAGGGATATCAGAGGAACACTTTACAAGTGAAAACGGTACGAATTATATGCAAGGATAAAAATGTGCAGATTGTTCACATATTGAGGCAGGGAATGTATTGTATAACTGATGGAACAAATAATTCACTGTCTCTTCAAACATGAGGATGCAATCAGTGTGTTGCTGAATGTGCTCTTTTGTCGGAGCGGTGTGCCAAGTAATGGGTGGCATTCATGCTACAGGATGGAGTACAGAGGCAAGTCTGATAACAGAGCCAGACTTCCTGATTACTTTAGGTTCAAGGTTCTTTATTATTTGTCACATACACAATCATACGGGGTATAATCAGTAGTGAAATGTAGGTCAGAACAGGTCCGCTCAATGGAAAGTGCAAAAAATAATAGTAACAATAAAATAGAAAATAAAAATAACATAAGCAATAAAACAATGAAACAACACAAGAGAATATATATATAATATAGTGAGAATGAAAAAGGGAACAAATAATAAAATAAAATGAGTAAGATGTGCAATGAGATAAAATGTGCAATACAGTATACTGTGGATTAATAATATTAATAAAAAAACACGGATGTGCAAGAGAATGTGCAAATAGGTTGTACCGGGTATGTACACATAGCAGCAGTGTGGATGATGGAGAATAATGGATGTGTTTACAGTTTATTAAATTGAGTCCTGTGGATGTAATGATGTTATGAGACTGAGTTTAGGAGCCTGATGGCCTGAGGGAAGAAACTCCTCCTCAGTCTTTCAGTTTTTGCCATCATGCTCCTGAAGCGCTTGCCAGATGGCAGTAAACAGAAATAATGGTTACCAGGGTGATTCGAGTCCTTGATGATTTTTGCTGCTCTGCTTTTACAGCGTTTGAGGTAGATGTCCTGCAGAGAGGGGAGAGCAGACCCTGAGATGCGCTCAGCTAAGCGCACGACTCTCTGTAGAGCTTTGCAGTCCTGGTTTGTGGCATTATTATACCACACTGAGATGCACTGAGTCAGAACACTTTCTATGGCCCCTGAATAGAAAGTTTTCAGGATAGCTGGTGAGACCCTGAATTTTCTCAGCTGTCGCAGATGGTACAGTCTTTGCCTGGCTTTCTTGATCTGTGTTTGGATGTGTGCAGTCCAAGTCAGGTCCTCGGAGATGTTTACACCGAGGTACTTGAAGCTGCTCACCCTCTCCACAGGGGTCCCACTGATCATAAGAGGAGTGTAGGGCCGCTGCTGTCTCTTCCTGAAGTCTACAATCAGCTCTTTGGTTTTGCTCACGTTCAGAGAGAGACAGTTGTCCTGGCACCATGATGTGAGTCTCTCCACCTCCTGCAAGTATGCGGCCTCATCATTGTTGGAAACGAGGCCCAGGACCACAGTATCATCAGCAAATTTGACAATAGAAGTGGAGCTGTGAGAGGACACACAGTCGTGTGTGTAGAGAGAGTAGAGCAGGGGGCTCAGGACACAGCCCTGTGGGGCTCCTACGTTCAGGGTTATGGAGTTGGAGGTGAACTGGACGACTTTCACCACTTGTGGTCTGGCGGTGAGGAAATCTTGAATCCAGTCACAGAGTGAAGTGTTTAGGCCGAGGTCTGAGAGTTTGACAGCTAGCTTGGTGGGGACTATAGTGTTGAAAGCTGAGCTATAGTCTATGAATAGCAGCCTGACATAGTTGCCATTTTTACTGTCAATGTGTGTGAGGGACGAATGCAGGACCTGGGAGATGGCATCATCAGTAGACCTATTTGGCCGATAGGCAAACTGAAGAGGGTCCAAGGTAGCAGGGATGGAGGAGCAAATGTGTTTCTTTAAGAGTCTCTCAAAAACCTTCATCACTGTCGATGTGAGGGCAACTGGGCGATAGTCATTCAGGCAAGAGGGTTTACTGTTCTTAGGCACAGGGATAATGACAGATTTTTTAAAGGAGGTGGGAACAACAGAGGTAGCAAGGGACTCATTAAATATGGAAGTAAACAAACCAGCAAGCTGATCAGCACAGGACCTCAGAACATGGCCAGTAATCCCATCAGGTCCTGCTGCTTTCCTGACGTTCACTCTCCTTAGTTCCCTCCGAACGTCGTCCTCTGAAAAGGTGATAGCATAATCATCGCTGCTCTGTCTGCCGCACTGATCGGCAGAGTTGCGCCGCCGTTACATTCAAAGCGGCCGTAGAAGGTGTTTAGCTCTTCGGCCAGCAATGGGTCTGCTCTCACCTCTGCGGAGGAGTTATTTCCAGAGGAACAGATGGTCTTCAGTCCCTGCCACATGCGTCGAGAGTGATTGAGCTGGAAATGTGACTCAATTCTCTCCCTGTATCCGAGTTTAACAGCTCTAACTGCCCGACGGAGAGCGTAACATGATGTTTTGTATTCGTTCATGTTTCCCGACAAAAGTGCGACAGTGCGATGGTTAACCGCATCACGGATTGATCTGTCCACCCACGGTTTCTGATTAGAAAATGTCCTTATTGTTACTGTTTCGGTGGCTTGGTTGGTTAGCGTGTTGATAAAGCTTACTGCTACATCCGTGAATTCGCTGACGTCAGATGAACTCGCCCGGAACATGTCCCAGTCGACGTCATCAAGTGACGCCTGTAGCATAGCTTCAGAGTGGGCGGACCAGCGCGTAACTTCCCTCTTCACCGGCGGTTCATGAATGATCCTTTGTATTCCGGTGTGAGGAAGATGGCGACGTAATCTGATTTGCCAAAAGCCGGCAGTGAACGAGCTTTGTAGGCATTCTTAAACTGGGTGTAGCAATGATCCAGTGTATTCTGTCCTCTAGTTGGACAGGATATATGTTGGTGGAAGTTTGGCATGACTTTTCTGAGGTTGGCTTTGTTGAAGTCCCCGGCGATTATACATGCAGCGTCAGGATGTTTATTGATGTAGCCGCTTAGCTCATCGTGGAGTTTGGACAGAGCCAAGCTGGTATCTGCCTGTGGTGGTATATAAACGGCAGTAACGATGATCGATGTAAACTCCCGGGGCAGGTAGAATGGGCGGCAGATAATGGAGATGTGTTCCAGATGAGGCGAACAGGAACGCGACAGAATGGAGATATTCCTGGAGTCACACCATTTCTTGTTAATAAAGAAACACACTCCACCACCTTTGTTTTTTCCGGCCTCGGCTGTTCTGTCCATCCGTAAAACAGAAAAGTTATCAGACGGCGTTACAGCGGTGTCCGGGACCGTCGGCGTGAGCCATGTTTCGGTCAAACAAAAGATGTTACAGTCCCTAATGTCCCGTTGGAAACTTATCCTGGCTCTAAGATCGTCCATCTTATTCTCCAAGGATTGGACATTAGCGAGCATTTTATCTTTCATGCTGCTGACCAAACACACTGTGGTAAAGATGGCATTGGCCACAACAGACTAGTCAAACACATACATCAGCAGACTGCAAATACACACACAAAAAAAAATAAAAGTTGCGCAAATTAAAATTAAGGCAATCAGCTTTAGCAGATTTTTGAGTTCTCAACTTATTTTTGTAGGAGATTTTGAAGTTCTCTCACTAAATAAAAGTGAATATGTGAAGGACTAAATCTGGTAAAATGTTACACATTGCTCTTTGTATTGTTATAAAATACATTAATGAAAACAAGTAAATGTACTTATGAATATAAACTACAAAATTAAATACATTTTAAATGTATAGCACAGTAATGAAGGCAGGGGCATAGAATTGGAGGGGGGGCTAGGGACGTATCCCTACCAATATCCAACCACTACCAATCGGTCATTAGCAATAATTTCGATCAAATAATTAATTAAATATATGTATTTGTTTTTGTCATTTCAGATGCCTCTGAAATGTCATATCGATATTACCTAACAAGTTAAAGTAAATACATTAGAAAACTGTGTGCTCTCAAGGACGCGCATTTAATATATGTGCGGAATGTAGTCACACACCGGACGAGAAGCACAGCGCTCACAGGTATCGCACCAAATTCAAGACATCAGTACAAAACCGTTCATATAAAAGCCCACTTCAGGAATAAACAAAGTTGCATCGATGAGTTTGAAGTGGAGTTTGTTTGACAAAGTAAACGGAAAGAGAAAGTGCGATCTATGGCTATTATTAGCTCCCTATATAAAGCATACTGACAGAAAGACAAACGTTGTGCGGAAAGATACACAATCTTTCAGCCTAGTATAAAGTTATGAACATCAACAATAATTTGGGACAAATATAATGCGATGTCTTTTTTTAACTATGTAATTGGCATTCTGTGGTGCAGCAGGATTTGGAACCGCATCCTGAGTCGCCGCGGATAGTCTTTAACTTTAAATTAATGTTGTTCAACTGAATATACAAATCAACAACACCGATATAAGAGCGTGAAATGTATCTGTCAATCAGATGCACACAAGTTTCGTTACTACAGCAACAGCAGAGAATTATTTCAGAACCACCGTGGGTCCAATTAGATTAATATTAAAATAAAGTGATGTGTGGCTTTTATATCTCGAAAGCAAACCTACGCTCTTGAATGAATGCAGCAACATATGATAGAGGAGTCCCATCTATCATATGTTGCTGTCTCAAATACATTCGATTATTACGAGCCTTGATAGGACAGAACAAGAAACGCTATAAATAATCTTTCATTGCGCAAAAGTATTATAATACGAAAAGCTCCAAAAGAGAGCGGCACAAAGCAGTTATGCGCTTCCCGTGCGCAGAATAATGCGCTTGAAGCAGCACAGAGTCACAACGCACAGCTCCGGATAGAGAAGTTCAAAGTACTGAGGAAAGAGATATTAATGCGTAGCTTATTAAATATGTGCAATAGTTTACTAAGCCTTTTCTTTTAACAGTTTCAAACCGCAGTTACTGTGCGCTCTTGAAGAGAGTTTGACTGTCATAACCGAACGTGACAGAATGCTGAACGGAGGATGACAGACAGACACAGCAGAGAGAAGAGTTTACATGAAGTTGAATTTAACAACCTAAATCTTCATCTGTACCGCAAATTAAACCATGGAACGGCTTCAGAACACTTGGACTTTGACTTTATAGTGCTTTGTAATATTTTCGTAGGGCTTAACACTGAATAGTATACGCACAATATCGGATTTGGATCGGTCTCGTCTCACCGATACCCGATCCGCAGAAAATGTCAGTATCGGAGCCGATATCGATCCAGAGTATCGGATCGATGCATCCCTAGTCCAAACGCACTTCTGCAGTAACAAAAGATTACTGGTTATATAATTTAGGTTATCACAAAGCAAGAGTTAATTATTAGTCATGACTGTACATATCATACACGTCTGTTTAAAAAAGTTTGAGGTTAGGTTCTAGCTAGTCGGGTCCTTCTGGAAAACTACATGGTATTAGGCATGCAGTGATTAACCGGTTTTACTATTAACCGCACTTTAAAACGTAACTGTTAATTAATCGTAAAGGTTCCGCTACACCAAGTGTTTATGTTGCACGGAACATACCCGTTGCAACTTGCGCAAAACGAAAACAAAGTTACACTAGCGGCTGTGCACCAGCTTAAAATACAGTGCTTATCTAAGTCACAGAGGCTACTACACACACTAGATTAACTATGACAGAGGAACCAAACAGCGATCCTTTATTTACACCAGCGAATGTCTGAAGTCGATAGTGTGGGACCATTTTGGGTACACCAGGGCGTCATTTAAATATTGCCATGAAAATTACTGTTAAAGAGTAAATATAAGGGATGATGCACGGCTAGCCAACCTGTTCTTGTTGTGAAAAACTATTTTAATGCACGATGTGAAGACAAGGACCACCTGACACTAAGTTCATTAGCGCTAGCATCCTGCTCTCTTCAGAGAGAGATGAGAGAGAGAGAGAGAAGTGACCGTTGCGTGTGTGAATAAGCATACCTGCATCTGCACATCACTACAAACAATGAAGATTTGAGTTTAGTTATTTAAACAGTCGTTTACCCCCTTTTTGCTGATTAATATCCAGTATCTAAGCCAATTTATTAATGAAAGTCGCTGGTAGCGTGGACAACAAGTTTCTGTCCTAAATGTTTTGGGTGGGCAGCTCGATCTCGATCTCATAAACCAAAATAACATGATTTTCTCAGTCCATTTGTAAAATCAGATGGATAAAGATTATTAAGATGAATAAGTATGGATGACAGTTGATTACAATAATAGTTTAGTTTATTCCACTCATTAGTAACAGTGTCCTCAGTGTGATAAACAAAGGTAATATTAGTCTCATATTAATAATACTTAACATTGTGATTTATCCTCACTGTTATAGTATTATTCATAAGTCAAAAAAAAATGTTCACCATCTTTACCTCCGGTCTAAAATAAATGTAGGAAGAATATACAAAATGAAACCACCAAATACATTTGTGATCTATTTCCATTTGTTATTTTTAAAAGGGAAATAATGACTGATGTTTACAGAGCAGAGGTCACCTTTTAATTCCAATAGGAGAGATGGACTTTCTTTTCTTAAGCATTATTATTTTGTGCTGTATTAATGGGTTAATGTTATTTCTGTTTCAAAAGCCAGCAATAAATAATACTAATATCTAAAGAGTGTTTGTGATTTTATGCTGTGAAATGAATAAATGCATAATAATGAAAACGTGATTATTCCTCCGACTATAATCGCACCAACAAAATCTATAATCGTTGCATCCCTACATGGTATGCGTGTTGGAACTAAACTCTGCAGGGCTGCGGCCCTCTAGTAACGGCGTTTGACACCCCTGGCCTAATAGATGTGTAAACTGAAAACTATGAGCTTTATTAAAACTATTTGCACTGATTTATTGTGTTGGATATATTTTGTTCCTTTGTGCAGCGGCTTAGGAGAGGAGTCTTTTTAAATGTCAGCAAGCTGAAAAAAATTAAAACCAAAGTTTTTCCTGAGTGTGTAATCTTGTTAAAATGTATTTCAGAAAATTGGTATCGAAAAAAGTATCATTCAGGAAAGGGTATTAAATTCAAGGTATCGGTATCGAAAAATGGTATGATACCCAGCCCTATGCGCAAGAAACATTTCTTGTTATTATCAATGTTGAAAACAGTTATATACTGTACACTGCAGTGTTAAGACAGCTGCAGACACTAATTAATTATGGCTTTACAACAATAACTGTTGTATGAAGTGGCAGCATGAATAATGAAGTAATTATGGTATTTTGGAATTAACTATGGTTGCCATGGTGAATATCTTGAAGGGCATTTAGTGTACCTAAAACAAGTCTTGATAAATTCAATTATACTTGTGGCATTTTAATTCCTTTCTAGATGGTTTTGGCAAAACCTGCTGCTACTGCTCTTAAATATAAATAAATGTATTTATTATTCCTGAGAAAAAAAGCCTTATACGATATTATATTATATGTCAGGATTGAGTTGTGTTGGTTTGGGTGTTTTGGTTTCTTTTCTCTGTGGCAGGTTCTGTGATTTATATATATATAAAAAATATATATATTTATAAAGGAGCATTTACACCAGATCAGATTGTTAACTAAATGCATTTAAGCAAAGAAAACATTAACCCAGTGGTTAGCAATAACATCTCAATTACGATATTTAACCGTGACACACAGGCAACTGGATAAGAGGGGTATTTCCAGAAACACAATGGCAAAAGATCAAATTAAACGAATGTCAAAAACAGAGCTGAATAAAAAGTTCTCAGGAAGTACAAACTGAACTTCACAGTAGTCATCTCTGACAAATTACTGAGAGCTCTGCGTCTCAAAGACAGCGTTCTACCTCTGCTAACAGCAGGATGATCACTTCTCAATAGATTCCTGGGAGCAACAAAGGTCTTCACACAGCACTACATGTCATCCAGCCTACACATGACAAGTTCCCCAAGATACGTCTAGGTGAAATATCTAATACTCCTGCCTGTTGAAATCAGGGAGGTCTGTAATACCTGGAAAAATCCATCAGCATTCCCATATCAACAATATCTGCGTGGTTTGCATAGGCACAATAAATAAAGCCTATCGGATTACAAATATAAAAATTCAATCAAACTGGGTTGCCATATCAAACATAATACATCATGAAAGTGACTAATATGCAAGAAAAATGACATAAGACTCATTGTACCAACAGATACTTAATGCTTTAACAAACATCCTCTCTGCAAGCGCATATAAGTGCAAACAGACACATGAGTGCATGAGTTTGTGCATGCATTGACAAACAGTAATGTCGGTCACCATTAACCACACCTTTGGAGCAAGCTGCCAACTCACTGATCTGATAGCTTTTGGGCCGCATGACATGCAGAGGTATTGTGCAAATGTAAAAATGTCTCAAGCAATTTTCCAAAAGTGTCTAATGTCCTGTAATGTGGTTTTGCGGTTATGCGAGAACTGCTGTACATTTGAATAATATGTTTACACGCACCCAAATAATAGTTTATAATTTGATTGATGGCTCAATCGGACTGAAAAGCCTTCATGTTATCTTCATGCACCTCAATCCATTCAAATGAGCTCAATCTGAATGAAATTTCGATCGGATAGGAAGGGATGGTGTAGTCCTGAAATATTTTGATCTACAAAAAAATAAAATAAAACTTGAATCCAAATATTTTCTCAAAGGAAAAATGTGTTGTGTCGTGATGTGCGTGAACCTCATGCGTTATGAACTGGTTAGTGGAGGAGATTGAATATTTACTAAATGTGACCCTGGACCACAAAACCAGTCATAAGGGTCAATTTTTGGAAATTGAAATGTATACATAGTATCTCAGCCAAATATTACCCTATCCTAACAAACCATACATCAATGAAAGCGTATTCATTATTTAAATATTTGGAATCTAAGGGTGCAGTAAAAATACAAATATTTGTTTTATTTATTTGTCTAAATTAAGTTCTTAGCTATACATATTATTAACCAAAAACTAAGTTCTGATATTTATGGTAGAAAACTTACAAAATATCTTCATAGAACATGATATTTACTTAATATCCTGATTTTTGGCATAAAAGAAAAATCTATAAATTTGACCCATACAATGTATTTTTGGCTTTTGCTACAAATATACCGTGCTACTTATTGAGTGGTTTTGTGGTTAAGGTCACAAATATTTGCTGAACTTTTGACTTATGTCAGCTTTCTTTGGAGATATCTCAAGGAAAAATGGCAATTATTTCTGCAGTAGCGCCGATGACAATACTGCCATGGTCTTCTCCATTTCTAAACATTCATTTCGGCTGACGAAAAGATGTACGTGATTATTACAGTGAATAGCAATCAAGCGTATAGCATTAGTTCTGGCAGGTCACGCGAGTAAAGCTTGCATCGGCTGACTCTTAGCTGATCACATCTACCCATCATGGCATTCCTGTATAAACGCTATTCAGTATTACTCAGCAACGTTTTCCCTTACACCGGAGCAAATTACCCTCCACCAACCCCAGGGGTTATTATTGCTGCTCTCCCTGCTCATTCGTGACAGGCTGCATGGATGAGCTGGGAGTTTTTTGCCCAGAACAGAACCAAACTGTATGCTAAGTGCCAATCATTTTGACAATAGTGCTACTGACAGAAATTAAGTTTAGAAACGCAAGCAGGGACTTCCTGTTGCACTAAAGAGGGAGAGAAAAAAAAACTTAACTTTTGGTAACACTTACGCTTAGGGAACACTTTTCACTATTAACTAGTTGCACTTATTAGTGTGCATATTACTGGCATATTGGCTGTTTATTAGTACTTCTTTAGCACATATTAATGCCTTATTCTACTGTACATGACCATATTCTGGATCCCTTAACTAGAGATCGACAATTTTTCCCGAATTTAAGCATTTTACCATTATCGGTTTTTATTTTTTTTTTTTTTTGTCACACACAATAAAGAGTATAACGAGCAGTAAATGTGTTCTCTGTATTTGACCCATAAGCACAACACACACACACACACACACACTAGCTGACACACAACACACATCCACACACCTGGAGCAGTGTTCTCAGGAGAAGCTCCAGCACGGCCTCCGCATGTATTATACAAGATTCACTCATTTGAAAACACTAAATATATTAACATTTCTATAGAACCATTATTTCACCAATAAACATCTAAATAAATACATCTCTATCGAAATTTATTAATTCTTTTCTCTCCACAAGCGATCGCAGTTATTGTTCTGTGTAATAGATAAACACGCTGTCAAGTTTTCAAATTTAGAACAAAAAACATTGTAAAATCTGATAAACTGCCAGTAAGAAATGCAATAAAATAATGTTTTATTTGTTATAGCTTTATTTAGAGAATTTTTAGTGAATTATTCTTCATCTTTAGTCTATTAAACAGCGTTTAAACTAAAACTTAGTTTAAAATGAAGCATATCCTGTCCTTTATTTTCTCCATTTGAAAACATTAGACATGCTTTTGCTTATGTATATCAGTGTTGCATGATGCTTTTTATAAATAAAATGTTTTTATTGTTGTAATTTTAAGATTACATTTTAAGAAAATTAATTTTCAAAGTTTTTGGTTGTTAAGATGACAGAGGGAAAAACCAAAGTGAAGAATTGGACTGTACTTCATCTGTTATTTATTTACTTTAGCACAAATATATCGGTTCTGCATTTCGGTTAATTCGTAAAATAATCGGTAGCGGTTAAAAAAAAAATTATATCGTCGATCACTCTTAACCCCATTCATAAATCTAACTACTATAGCAGCTGCCTCACAATCAATTAGCAGAAAATTAGGGTTTATTGAGAGAAAACAAAATAAAAATCTCTGTATTTAATAGTGCTTTATTTTTAACATAACATTTAATTAAATATCCATTTAAGTATGCATGCATGCAGGTCAAAGATTAAAAAGGGTTCAGAAAAAAAATCTTGCTAGGCATAATTAAAACAAGAATCTTTAGATAACTTTAAAGGCTCAGAGTGCAGCCTCCAAAACCAATTCATCTTAAATCAATTAAATTGTACCAATTGTTGCCAGTATCCTTCAAACCACTATAGGTTGTACTCATTCATGTGCAAGAAGCTTTTAAATCAATACAATTAGGAATGATTACTTTTATACATTTTAATTTATAATTAAAAGGTTATTGAAAACATTAGACACTTTACTAGCATTTAATATGCTTTCAATGCATATAAAATAAAATAATTTCTGTAAATTTAATTTGTTGCAGACACCAAATTGGGGCATCTTTTCTTTGATCCATGTGTGTATGCATTTATAAAAGTATAAAAAAAAGAATCTAAGATCAGACATAAAATTGCTTTGCTGAATTTCTATATTGGTCTTTTAGCCCGGATGTAGAGTCATACACACACGCTTCACACCCACTGCAGTCTGCAAGTGTTGTCTTTGATCACAAACTTGCTATGTCTGCAAGGCAAGTCATCTGCGCATGGTATTTTTGACACTGCAGAATTAGCAATTACCTGAACATGCCACCACAGCGACCTACTCACACCCAGCTCAGGGGTTTACAAGCTTTCCCTTAGACTCTATTAGACTCGCTTTGTGTACTTCTAATTGAAGTTCATTCAATTTCATTGAGGTCCAAAGCCCACCCCAGATAAATTTACCCTCTTGGCGCTCGGAGGTCTGACCCAGAACCTCAGCGTTTACCTGTCATCTGAAATTACACTCCTGTCTCCCCTGGGCCAGAGTCTGGCTGGTGTTATGCAGCGGATGGCCCTGACACCTGACAGCCCATTAGACAGCACCACAGAGAGCAGTGTAAAGCAGCGACACGCAGACCTGTGTGAAAGCCATCCATCCCTCAGTCACCGTAATGGACGGCTCGGCAGCTCCATGCTCCACCAGCCACCAAAACAAGGAAATATGCACTGAACCAATACAAGACAAAGTTATAGGGGATGCCAAAAGTACCAATACTTTGGTAAGACAAAATTTAAATCAATAAACAAAAAATATGAATCCAATATTTTGACCGTACTTCTTTAAAGCTTTAGAAAGAAGTATTGCACAAGAGTATAGTGTCAAGTAAAACATTTAAATGGGTTTAAAATAATGGCTCATTTTGACCCACTTTCCACTCTCACTGCGAATATTATATTAATATAATCAGGCCATTCACTCCCTCTATACGAATCCTAAAAGGATCTTTATGCACTTTAATTGTGGTTAATATTTCAGGAGTGTTGCGTGAAGACACCGTATGAGAACATTACATAAGGATGCTAAATAAGCATTTCACATGTTTTGGATCAATTCAAATAATTACATTAAAGTGATAAATCACAAGCATCAAGAATTGTGAAATTTCACTTCAAGTCTGCGAATGACAGACAACATGAAAACATATCCTGATGATAATTAAACACTTCAGTTAAAACACTTAATGCAATTAAAGATGTGCTTTGTAAAAGTAATAAAAGTATAATAGCTCAGCAATTTACAAATATCACTTCAGTATACTTATTCAAATGCTATCAGGAGCTCAGGTTTTCAAAGATGCTGTATTTTATTTATATTAAATGTTTCATTTGTTTGGTGCATGTTTAATTTAATAAATGTTTAAACATTTTTCAGTAAGTTCAGTTTGGTGCTAAAGTTTGACCTGTTTTAGACTACCAAACATTTAACTTTTTATTAGGAATGTAACTATTCACTCAACTCAAGATTCGAGTCACAATTAATTGTTTTACAAAATGAGATTGAAGACAAATTATAAACTAAATGTGTCCTTTAATTATTGCTTGGACCAAATGCAGTTCAAATTGCAATGCAAATGCAAATTGAAATAACATTAAGAATATACTAATATAGCACTTGCATTACCGAAACCAGGTACCAATATGACACCAGTACCAATGTAACCGGTATGTACTAGAACCGAATCAGAACGCAGATTTCTGTGCCTCATGTCATTTCGGTGCCATGCCTGAGCGATCGGTTGAAATATATGTCCTTTGTTTCTCCAAAACAGACGTAAAAAGCATCATCACCGGCACCACACGTGACAAATTATTTCCCTTAAATCTTTGTAGTAACGCGAGTGTGCCGTTTTCACATTCCGACTTAAAAGCACAGCTCAGGAATTTAGAGCATCCGAGGAGCGCGTGAATGCAGTGATTACACTTGCTCTGACGACAGCAAGTAGCCTTCCATTAACTAGCTAAACTACTACTACTCCCTAGGCTACCAATACATCGATTAGCAATGGATTATAAATATACTTAATTACTCAGTTACAGCAATGCTTTTATCCATATCCTGGAGCTCATGAGTTCCGCTACTTCTGTGACTGGATCTGTGGATTTCTGTTCGAGGGCGCCCTCTGGCGTCCAGTATGAATGAAAAAGACATCATCCTCCGGTTTCACAGACCAGGCTTGAACCTTGTCCTTGACTGAAATGTAACTCTTAGCTGTTTTAACTGAAATAAACTTGCACTGACTGATCCTAAAATATATCAGTGCCTTTGTTTTGTCTCAAGATGCAACCCAGTAATGTTTTTTTTTCTAAGCACATTTATAAAAATTACTTAAATGTCCTAATTGAACTATGGCCTAATCCTGGCTTAGTCTATAGCCTTGTCTGGGAAACCAGGCCAATGTGTTTAGTGCTAATGGTCACTCCAATTATTAATTGGTAATTATTTTTTTATAAGTATCGGTTCAGGCACCGGTACCGTTTTAAAAGTATCGATTTGGCACCGGTATTGAACAAAACCCAAACGATACCCAACCCTATTTGTAAGTCGCTTAGGATAAAAGTCTATGCTAAATAACAAAACTAAATTTAAATTTTAAAACAAGCTCCAAATCAACCAAGTAAAACAAATATCTTCATATAAACAAAACAAGGCTTTGTCTGTGCTCTTTCCATTTAAAATGAGTCAACCACTGCATTTTAATCATGATCCAAACAATGATGCTGGCATACATGCAACATGAGCAGTTTTTTATCTAAATTAGATTGTATTATGTCTAAATATGAAGCAAAAACAGAATGGCCTGACTTCAGTTTTGTGAAACTACTGTATACATAAATATCTGCATGAAATGAAACCGCAGACTCACTCTCTGCCAGCAGGTGGCGCTTAAAGCGTTCCCTTGGTTTCCGCTGTAAACAAAGCAGCGCTGCACTTATGAACATAAATATGCATTATACAGAGGCAAGATGAAAAAAAAAATCTACACTTTTCTCAAGACAGTAAGTTTAGGGTTTTTAGAATTAATGCAGGCGTAGAGTAGAGATAATCTCAAAGAACAGATGGAGATGTCAAAGCTCAGAAATGATTGACAATCACACTCCTTGCATTAAGACCAGAGAGACTATGACTCACTGCCACAAAACACAGCGTTGAGTTCAAACAGACACTGCTTTATCATAATTCTTCAAAGTGTGGGACTTGAATGAGACGGTCAACGGTTCAATTAAACGGTTCAACCTCAGAGACAGGAACGCTATTGTTAACGTGCAATGATTTGTTTCGGTTTGAGTCTTTAGAAGTCTCTTTCCAGGGTTTACAACAGCAGGAGCTTTTCATTTCAGTTCTGGGATTTTAGATGTGCACAGCTCCTGAAATTGTTGAGATGTTCATATGAACGGAATACTTTACCAGCCGCAAGCAAGTTCAGATTCATGTACTTACAGCTTATTGTTCTCTGTATGTCCTATACAACAGACTTTGGGCCGTAGCTTGAAGGTTAAAGCAGAAGCTCAAGTCTAATCCCAAGCAACGGTGACCCAGGAACTCAAGACTTGCGGTGATCAAGATCTAGCCTGTTCCTATTGTGCAGTACATTTAACCTCAAGGTGCTCCATGGGACGCTCTATAATTAGCATACTGGAAGTCAGACTGGATGAAATGCCCCAAAACGAAACAAGCACTTGCCTTTTATGAGATAGTGACCAATTCAACCATCTCTACCACATATATGTTAGCTGTTAACAGGACTGTATATAGAAATGCTAGCCAAAGTAATCAGGATGGCTAATACATTTAGTCATTTTGCAGGCACTTTTATCCAAAGCGACTTACAATTGGGGAATACATAAAGCAATTCATCTTGAAGAGGCAAAGAGACAGAGGAAGTGCTCGTGACACCAAGTCTCAGACATTGTTTAAATAAGTATGAGCTAGCAAGGGAAGGAGAGAAAGGTATTTTTTTTTGTTAAATGCAATAAGATATGCAATAAGATATTAAGACCAATTTTACACATTTGTGCCATTTTGTTACATTAAAAGGCGAGCATGTAATGGATGCACCATTAGCACTATGAAAGGTAACTGCAAATATAAAATGTTTCCAAAACATTGCTCGGTGAAGCAATAAACAGGAAAAGGAGAAGGTGTCAAAACCGCCATCTCAATGTAGCAGAACTGTGTGTGAAACCACTTCCTGGCAATTTTTTGATCTCTTTATACATTTTATAAGCTCTTTGGGAGTTATCAGCTGGTAAAAATATCATGATATGTACAAACAACAACCGCATTTAGCCTAAAACACAGCATTGCTTTGGATGTTTGGCAAGTTCGCAAAAATTGCATCAAAGCTAGTCAAATCAGGGTTTGACTGGATTCTTATGCCTTTTTCGATTCGAGTCACAAGCTTGCAATGCAATTTGATTCAATATTAATTTAGGATATATCAGGTACAATACATGGCACATTTTCTCAAAAAAAAAAAAAAAACGGTCTACAAGACTTAAAATTAGGCAACTGATTTGTATACAAATGCTTAAATTACAGTTTTTATAATAATAAAGTTACAATTGCTTAATTATATTTCTACTCCAATTCATTTTTTGAAATATAAACATTTAAATGGTGGCCGGATTTATTCAAACAAAAATTAAACACAGAAGAACAGTAAAAAACATCTAATGAAAATGCGATATGGTGCATAGATTTAGTAAAACGCTCATCTCAAATTTTTTTCTACCTTTTTAGCTGACAAATGTGGCATTGTTTACACGCTGTTATACTGACGTGTTTGAAACACCGATTAAAAGAATACATGAGACTTGTTCATTCATGTTATTTTGAACTGAAATGGTTAAAAAAAGGGAGGAGATGATCAGTTCACGCTTCTCTTGGACTGATGTGCTACAATGATCTGTCACTCCACATTAAACCGCACCAAAACGGTATTTATTTTATTAAAATAAACATACTTTTGATATAAAACAAAATCTCAGATTTCAAATTAACAATAGCACAAGCATAGGGCTGTGCATTAATCGAATTCGTGTCATGCGCATCTCATCAGTAAAGCCGGTTTGTGATTGGCACTAAATCTCATTACTGTTTTCAAACGCAGCGGCAGTTAATACACAGAGCCGTAGTTCACTGACAAGCTACGCGATATCGCATTCAAATCGCAGTTGATGAGCGAATTCAATTATGAAGCAAAATTGCCTAACTTGTCAGTGAACTACGGCTCTGTGTATTAACTGCCGCTCAATTTGAAAACAGCTGATGGAGATTTAGTGCCAATCACGGAAACGGCTTTACTGATGAGATGCGCATGACAATCGAATTTGATTAATGCAACAGCCCTAAACAAAGCTTATTGTGATTTATAGGATGCTATACATTCGTTAATTAAAAACAGGCTAGACTAATCAATTCATGGTATTTAAGAATCAATATCTTTTCATAAAATGGCAATCAATTAAAATGAAGACATTAATATTTTTTAACCAGCCCTATGACTTTTGTTTTGTATCTTTAGGTTTGGTGCTATTCAAAACCGTGTGAATGCTAAGCAAGCAGGGATTAAATGTATCATTTGCTATTTTGGTCCAGATTAAGAGAACTGAAACAAGTGTAAATAAACCCAAACACTACAGCGACCGCCCCATTGTGTGAATCTAGGCACTGTTGAGCATAAAACTCAATTTTCATCAACTGAGCAGCCAGACTCAAACTCAATAGATAAACACTGACACTCCATTTATCAGAAGACATAAGAGCATGTTGACAACTGTGGCTGCCACATTACATAAAACAGGCAGCGAAATCAGTACAGTGCCATACAGAGAGCTGAAGCGGGGACATACAACAAAGAGGTATCAGAATCCTTTTGAAAATCCTACAAATAACCAAAAAGGCACAAATCCAACCATAAAAATTTACTATATTAATACTTAAATATGCATTATCCTTTCAATTGGTTCATGCACATCTTTTTACCCCGGCTAGATGGCTGTAGCTTAAAGTGGAGGTTCGTAATTAATCACAGTGCATATTATTATTACTGCACAAAACACTGAAGAAACTAAGGAAAATAGTATTTTGACTTTGGATTCTTCTTCATGCAGAATTAATAAGCACTGAATATTTCAGAGACAAAAACAAAGCAGAAAACATGGTTGTGTTTGAGGAATTTGTTGGCAAAATATAAGACACCAGTATGGCCATTTGTGGTGCTTTAAGTGTTCTTTTATAAAGACAAAATGGCATGAAGCTTAAATAAAAAAAAAAAAAATAATAATATATATATATAATAATCAGATTCTCATTTTAACAGCCTGCCAACTTCCAATTACTTACCGTCATTCTGTTCCAAAGCTATATGATTTTCATTTCTCTTTGAAACACAAATTAAGATATTTTTAATGAAACCTTAGATATTTATTTTTTTTTTAATCCATGCAACTAACAAATCACTCCATTCATAATTTGATATGGATTACTGTGTTATTTTTTTACTTTTTGATGTATTAAAGTTTTAGTTGTGTGGAACTTCAATGAATGAACAAAAATATCTAATTGTGTTTCAAGACAAACAGACGTCTTGTGAGTTTGGAAAGACACAAAGGTGAGCAAATTACATTTTGAACCATCCCCTTAAACACCCAGAGAGTCTGCCACGTAAAACTGTCCTCAGTACACAGCAGACTGTGAAAAACACTAGTGTTGTACGCCTCAACAAATGGGTAGCTGCACCACTGAACGGCAGGACAAATTGTGCTCAAATCGCCAACAAAACCTTTGGTCCTTAACACTGAAGAACCGAGATCTTGGCTAGCGTGTAATAACATCCATTACGCTGTCTGTTCCAGCTCTGACGTTTGCGCTGTCCGTCTGAAATGACCTTGTACTAGTTAAGTGATTTTATTGTTTGGCAGGTTAAGGTTACAGTGGTTGTTGTGTGGTAATTACATTTGCCTGATATTCTTTGTGTACATTGGGATGTAATGACTTATGACTGATTAAATCTGCAAATCAGCTGTGCTGAAGTTCTTCACCCTGCTGCCTTTTCTAATTACCTCAACCTGATTGCAGCTCCGCTGTTCTCTTTTTTCAATTGTGAAAAACACCCACACAACAAAGACTGCTCCATTTCTTCAAATAAGAAAAGAAAAATACAAGTCTACCATGTGACAATGTTGCATTCAACATGCAAAACAAAACAATAAATATTAACGGAGGAAGACAAAAAGTATGAGTAAGAGGTGTTTGGGATTGAAAATGCTTAGTTTTAATTTACCACATTAATATATAACATTATATCCATATAAGTCCAGTTGACGAAACGGTCACCACCAACATGTTACCGATAACTATAGCTAGCTATCATAGGTTTTTGTTGGAACTGCAATATTTGGAAGAAAATCTGTATAATCTTGGAAGTGTCAGTTAAAATAGGAAATTTACATTTATTAGATGACCAGCTGGAAAAAATAAATAATTGTAGAGTCCTACAACAAACAGCTGTAACCTGTTACATGATGGGGGGCAAATGCATATTGAACATATAGAG
>CM049804.1:8069418-8403084 GCA_027422405.1 Ptychobarbus kaznakovi | reverse complement strand
AAATACTGTAAAATACATATACTTCCATTTAAAAAAAATTGGGATCATGTAAGAGTTTATTTATTTACTTTTATTCAGCGAATGAATTGAATTGGTCAAAGGAGAGTTTGGTAAAAATATTTCTATTTTATAAATAAATACTCTTCTTTTTTATTTTCTACTCACCAAAGAATCCTGAAAAAAGTATATTGAGCAGGACTACTGTTTTCCACATTGACAATAATACTAAATGTTTCTTGAGAGCAAATCAGCACATTAGAATGATTTTTGAATGATTTTTTTTGACACTGACGACTGGAGTAATGATGCTGAAAATTCAACTTTGCATCACAGGAATAATTTTAGGAATAAACAGACAAATTAATTCTGTCTTGAGAGACTAATGAAAAACATAAAAAAATGCCTGATTGTTTTCATGGTTGATGATAAAGATTCTCCATTCACTGTACTTGCATTAAAAGAGCAAACAAAACAAAAACAAAATACTCAAGATTTATTCCACAAACGATAGATAGTCATACAGGTTTTTAGGTTTGAATGACATGAGGGTGAGTAAATCATGATAGAATTACATTTTTTTGGTGCACTAATCCCTTAAGTAAGATGAGAAATGGTTTTGAATCCTAACACAGAGAGGACATTAGCCTTGTAAGATTAGTCCCATCCCATGATAGGGAATGATCCGGTGCACATTCAGGCCATTTCTCTTTACAGCAAAAAAGGCTATATAAAGGAGCACTCAGATAATAAAGGAACAGCCTAGTAGTTTCAAGTGTTCACTTCATTTAGTGATTTTTTTTTTAGGGTAACACTTTACAACAAGGTTTAATTCGTTAATGTATTAGGTATTATGAAATAACAATATACAATACTTTTACAGGACGTGTAAATCTAAGTTAATGTTAATTCCTACATGTTAGCTTGTCAAAACAACATTAGTTAATGAACTGACAATCACAATAGAAATGTTATACTAATATTTTGCCCCACTGAACGATGAACTGATTTAGAGTACAAAACAATAGTAATTTAAATGCCATGAAAAATGTATTTGTTTATTGTTGTTTATGATATCTAATGCATGCATATGGCCAAACCAAATGTAAATACGATGTCAAACATCACAAATTAGAAAAAAATAAATGCCAATTCCATGTGAACTGGCAAATAAAGAAGGAAAATGAACTATTGTGGTGCAGTGTTTTACCCAGTCTCTTATAATCAGTCTATATGCACAATCTTCCCCCGGACAGCCCAACAGCTAGTGTAATTCTCCCCTGACCTCTTAAACCCCTTGTAGCATCTTAAAGAATGTACAAGACCGTTAGGCTTCTAATTACCACAAACAAGCAGATCGAAATATATTGCCCTCTCTGTACTGGGAAAGAGAGTTCTTTCACCCTGCATTCGAAGCTCTGACATGACAGCCCGGGGGAATGCTTTATTTTTGTGATGTGTAAAGCAATAGTAGACCCTCTCTCTCTGTCTGTTTCAGATCTCTCTCTCTCCTTATTTCACTCTGTGTGCGGTGAAGCCATTTGTCAGTGGTGTGATGGTATCTTTGCCTTAACATGTCTTTTGTCACACTCTGTAGAGGCTGTAAATCATATGGGCATACCAGCGCCAAAATAAACACTCCTCCATGTTGCATATTTTAGACCAAAAAAAGAATCATATCATGATTACATATTTGTTATACTTTTATTTGTTAACCTGATTTCTTTCTTTCTTTTCCCCCCTTTTCAGAGGGAAAATACATACAGAGATCAGGACATTCATAATTTCTCAGAAAGAAAGAAAATTAAATAAATAAATGAAAACACATTCACAATGTTACTATGGAGAGTATGCATGCCTATCCAATCTCATGAAAGTGCGTATAAATAGTAGGCCTACGCCAAATAAAAATAACCACAATTTGTGGTATTGATACGCACAAATGGACTTTGACGTTTATATGCTACGCGATGGGTAGGATTGGGGTTGTGGGGTAGATGTGTATCATATGTAAGCGAAAACTGCTTATTATATCCACGCCAACAAATTTTGTATCATATGCATGCGAAAATTGTGCATTAAATGCACACCAAACACGTGCATGTCATATGTACGCCAAAGTCCATTTTTGCGTATCAGTACCACAAGGTTTCCTTTTCATTTGGCGTATTATTAATAGGCATTTTCCCTCAATCTTGAAAACAAATTTCTCAAATGTCCACGTTCTTCAAAATAGCACGTTTATGTTTAGCAGAAGAAGGCAATAGGGATGGGTCATGATTTTTTAATATTCGATTAGTCGATGTATTCATAGAATATCGAAAAGGTTGTGTGATTATACTTGTCTAAATACAGGGCTGGGGAGTAACGAAATACATTAACGGCATTACGTATTTAAAATACAAAATATGTGTCAGGGTTCTGCTTGTCTTGTGTTTGTTCTTGTTTATGTTGTCTTTTGTTAGCACATGGCTTTGTTTTAGTCAGCCACGTGCTTCTCTAGCCCCTCCTTGTTTAATCTTTACCACACCCTCTTGTTAGCCCTTGTTGAGTCCTTGTTAGTGTAATTGCTTTCACCTGGTCATTGTGTGCTTTCCTCCCCATTTATAGCCCTTTGCCCTATATATGTCTTTGCTGGTTCGTTATCATTCTTTTGTCACCGTCTTTGTTTCTGCATGTGGATGTGGCTGAGTATGTGTTTCTATCTCCCTGTCTGGTTGGTCTAGTACCCATGTCTTGTCTTGTCCTTTGTAGTCCTTGCTTTAGTATTTTGGCTGTTCTAGCCTTTTGCTTTTATTTTAATATTTAGTTAGTTTTCTCCAGTCCAGATCTTGTTTTTTTTTTTTTTGTTTGTTATTCTTTTATTTAGTTGTGTTGGATAAATGAGTTATTACTTCTTCTTTACTATTACTTTTTTATTAATACTTTTTGTTTTATTTATCCCCCTGGCTGCATTGGAGTTTTGATGTTCCTGTGGAGTCCTTGTCTCTGTGTTGTTATAGAGTTACTGCACTCTAAAAAACACTGGGTTAAAAACAACCCAATTTGGGTTGTTTTTAACCCAAGGGCTGGGTAAATATAGGACAGAACACATTTGGGGTTAATTTTACCCAGTAAATTGGGTTATTTATTTAATCCATCATAAAGGGTTGATTTAACTCAGCTAATGGGTTGATTCATTTATATTATAATACTAGCTTTTTTTTACTTTATGCATAAAATAATGTTTACAGATTAACTTAAATCCTCTAAACGTTTGTAAAAAAAAAAAAAAAAAATGACAACCACTGGTTTACTAAAATAACTTCCTTTATTTTCCTTTTTTCTAATTTTTCAGAATTGTTTATCTTGTTTTTATGTAAGCTATATACACATTGCCCATTCAATCTCGTTTAACAAACATTAGAAGTAAAGATTAAACCGGCGTAATTCACGAGTAAATCCACCACTCTGTAATTCTGTTTCCACCGTAACAGCGCTGGCTCTCGCGCCCGAGCTGGAGTCGTGTTCGGCGGGTTCTGCTCACGGATAAGACCGTAGACCTGCGCTTCAGTCATGGACGAAATCTACTGCGATTGCCTTCATAACCTGCCAAAAAACAAACAGTAAACTACTCTGAGGGCATATTTTAACATACAAATTATTCTGTATCTTCTAAATATAATAATTTATTTTATGCAAAGCATCAGACTCTTCATCACGCAAAAATACAGATGCGTCGCGAGCGACATTTGTTTAGTGATTCACACCACGTGCCTGTATGTTGCTCTGTATAAAATTGAACAACAATATAAATGCATAAACTATTTTATCAATAAATCAAAATGTAAACACACCTGTATTTACAGAATAAATGCTTCAATTTGATGGCGCTTAGAACTACTGCTCACTCCAGAAGACGATGCAAAACCCCGTGATAAATAACCCAACCACTGAGTTACTCTGACCCAGGATCTGAGTAACCCTAAAAAACTACCCGCACACTAGGTTGTTACATTGACCCAGCGCTGGTAACACAAAATGTACCCAAACACCCCCCCCCCCCCAAAGAAAAAAAAAAATGACCCAAAAGTCTCAACCCAGCATTTGGGTAAAAACAATAATCTAGGATGTAATTTAGAGTGTGTCCTGACCCGTTTCCATGAGTTCCTGTCACTGGTTCACCCTGTCTGGTACTTGGTCCGCTTCAGAGTCTGCAGTCAACAAGTATCTGAGCTCTGCTCTATGGTGCCTTGCTCGGCCTTCTTCATCTGCCTGGCCTTGCCGCTTCCTCTGCTGCTATTCTGCCAGTTGATGTCCAGGCTGTCCCAGTGGTGTTCCCTACGGTCTCTCTGTTTACTGTGTTCCTGTCATTGAATGACATGCATACCTCACTACCCTCTTGTATCTGTTTTGTAATAAATCCTTGTCACTCACTCACTCTGCAATTGGGCCCTCCTTCCAGATCCCTGATAATATGAGTAACTGTATTTCATTATAATTACATTTTAAATAGGTGGTAATTAAATTAAAGTTACATCTGAAAGTATTTTAGATGACCAAACTGATTACTTTGAATTTTAATGTAATTTCAAATTTAATATTTAAGTAAACAGTTTAGGGATTTTAACCAAAAAGGCAACTGATTCTCTGTTGAAAAAAAAGAGAAAAAAACTGCATGCAGCAGTTCATTTAGCAACTTGTAGTGAGAGTACGCTCATCATCACGACACAAAAATGGACAACACAACAGAAAGCTATTAGCGTCATGCATTTCTCTCATGGAAATACAATGACTAGTTTACAAATCTGAAAATGACGTAACATCAGAGCAGTGCAATGCCTGCCTGCAACAAAACTTCTCTCAGCATCAAAGGATACAGTCTAATTTGAAAAAGCATCTTGAGTAGGGATGCTACGATTCACTCAACTCATATTTGATTCATGGATTTTATTTGAACAAAATTAGATTTAAGACCGATTATTAATTAAATGTGTCCTTTTATTATTGCTTGGAATAATGAAATAATGATCGGAATAAGCAACGCGATGAGGCATTTCAGACTTGTTTATACAAGTATTGGGAACCCGCCCAATCTGGCAACACTGACTTTAAGTTCATTTTCTTCACTAACTCGCTTATGAGAAGTCATGTCGTTTGTAAGTTCTTAAACTATGTTACTGATAAAATCGTCAGAGTAGTGCTAACTACATTAGCGCTTATGTTAAGGTTTGTGCAAACTATATGTCAAATACGATGTCAGACACTGTAATATGCTCTGGCCCGCTCCCTGCTTACCGGGGCGATGAGATTCATAGCAGACTGTTGTCACTCAATGGCTGGATGTCTAAGTGGTGCCCGCAGAATAACATAGGTTTTATAGACAATTGAATGCGTTTTTGGGGCAGACCTGACCTGTTGAAAAGAGATGGTCTTCATCCCTCCTGGGGTGGTGCCGCCCTTCTCTCTAGAAATATGGCACATAGTCTTAGAGTTCGTACTTGACTAACTGGGGCCAGTTCAGGAAACAGACAGACTGGCTAAACCGACCGTCTGCTAGCTGCCTCACGTAAAAAAAAAAACCTCAGAAGTCAGTTAATTATCAGCACATAGAGACCCTTTCACCCAGATATCACACTATAGAGACTGTGTCTGCTCCCCGAACTATAAAATACAAAAAAACGTCCAAACCAGATTATGAGTAACAACTTAATTGATGTTCAACAAATGAAAAGTGTATATTACACAGATAAACAAATTATACAGCTTGGCTTATTGAATATCAGGTCCCTTTCTATGAAAGCACTTTTTGTAAATGATATGATCACTGATCATAAACTAGATGTATTTATGTCATGTGTAATGTATGTATGTAGTGTATAATGCATTTATCTGGTTTTAGCCAGGTTTCTGTCAAAGATAGCACAATCTTTTACAGAAACCTGGCTAAAACGAGATAAATACATTATTTTAAACGAGTCTACCCCCCAAGATCATGGTTATAAAAATTAGCCACGTCCAAAAGGAAAAGGGTGTTACTACAATTTATAGCAATATTCTCAGTATTTCTCAGAAGACAGGCTTTAAGTATAACTCCTTTGAAGTAATGGTGCTTCATATAACATTATCTAGAGAAAAAGTGTTAATGATAAATCCCCCATGATGTTTGTACTGTCTACTGTATACAGGCTACCAGGGCACCTTACAGACTTAATTAAAGAATTTGTGATTTTATATCAGAGTGTGGCTGGCTGCTGATAAAGTCTTAATTGTGGGTGATTTATAATCTTTTCCACATTGATAATGAAAAATATGCATAATGATCAGCATACATAGACATTCTGAACTCTACGGGGTTAGACAACACGTGTCAGGACATACTCATTGTCGAAATCATACTTTAGTCTTAATACTGTCACATGGAATTGATGTTAATGGTGTTGATATTCTGCAACAAAGTGATATATCAGATCATTATCTAGTCATGTGTAAACTCCATATAGCTAAGCTGTAAATTCAACTCCTTCTTATAAATATGGTAGAACCATCGCTTCTCCCACAAAAGACTGCTGTGTAAGTAATCTTCCTGATTTATCTCAATTCCTCAGCATATCCAACAGCGAACAGAAAAACTTGATGACAAACACACGGAGATGCGGGAGAGACAGACACACAGGTAACAGAAACTATGGACTCTCTCTTTTCTAGCACACGAGAGGAGGGGAAAACACGAGACACAGAGAACACAGATTTACTCCCCTCTCCCGATACTGGGAGGGGGGGGCGCTTGCTCCGGACAGGACCGGACAGATTTATGCTTAAGAATGATCGGAGGCCAGGCGGGTAAGGAAAAGAGTCCATGGCGGGTTCGGGGGACACCATGGTATAATGGCGGGCAGCACACTCATGGGAAGGCCATGGTGGATCCAAAGAGGTCTCTTCGGCTGGAGCACTACCCCCCCCAAATTTCCTTGGGGAAAGTAGGGGAATCCCGGGTCCGCCTGGAAACTCTTGGTGCGCTCGGGAAGCTGGAGCGCAGCTGGAGGAAAACAAAAACCAGCAGGGGCTGAGAGGCATGGACCGGGACCAGACTTGGCGAGGAGCCGGCACTATCAGGAAGCGCAGCGTGCTCGCAGGCACGGGCACTGGTGGCAGTGCTTCAAGGGCTCTCGGCAGTCTGGGTGCGCTGGCGACCTATGGGGTGCTATCCTACAGAAAAGCATTAAAAACTGCGGAACCACAGGGGCTAGAGACGAACCAGCAGGGGCTCTGATGGACGGAACCAGCAGGGCTACTGGACGGAACCAGCAGGGGCTTGGAGAGCGGACGGAGCAGGCACTCCTGGCGAGGAGCCGGCACTCTCGGAAGCGCAGCGTTTAGAAGGGGCGCTCTGGCAAAACAAACATAAACCCAGGTAGGAGCGGCCACAGGAGGGGCGCTTTAGCAGGCACAGGTTCAAGCGGGCCAGGAGGGCTCTGTCTTGGACAGGCACAGGAGGGCACTGGCAAAATTAACAAAGGGCGCTGTCTTACATAAAGCATCAACAGCCACCAGGACCCCCAAAGGCACCGTGTTGCCTTTGGCGGGTCTGGGGACATTTCCCGCCGTGGGCGCGGCAACTGCCGCCGCGGGCGACAGCACCAGCGCAGCATCATCGCCGCGAGCGGCGAAACATATCTTCGCTGCGCGGCATGACTTTACCGCGGGCGGCAGCAGGCTGAACTATTTTTCTTATTTCTGTTTGGTCGAAAACACAGGGGGAGCCAGGAACACGGAGACGAGGAACTCAAACACACGGAGATAAGACAGACACACAGGTATTAGAGATCAAAAAACACTTGTAACCAATTTGTGTATTGGTTACAATGAAGGGAAAACACGAGACACAGAGAACACAGATACACATTACACGTTACAGAAACAATCTCTCTTTTCTAGTGTACTGTTGCTCCTTTACGGTGACTCCGCAGCCCGGAAAATTGGAGGAAAACAAAATGCATCATAACCCGCATCACCTTTTCTTCTCTTTTACCTCGGTATTTATTCAACACAGTGTTAACAAAACATAAATCGCAATATTTTTCTAATAATTCAACGGCACGTCGTCATTTGTTCCTTACTTAATTGCATTGCCTTTAAAAAAAAAAAACAGTTATAAGACATAAATATTAGTTAGCCCAGTTTTAATTATTTTATTATGACCAATGGAAAAATTAATGTAATATGTGAACAGAATAGAATAGCCTAGAATCCATCTGTTCATTAGCAGATACTGTTCCTTTGATAGAACAGAACAGAAAAAATAGAAAAGAATGGACCCCTCTCAGTTCAACAGATGGCACTGTTATAATAATATAATAGAATAGAATTAATCCGGCAGTTCATTATCACATACTATTCCTTCAGTAGAATAGAATAGAATAAAATATAATAGATCCTTCTCAATTCATCAGATGTTGTTTAATGAACTGAACAGAATATAACAGAGAATCCCATGTTAATATAATATGATATTTCTGTTTTCAACAGAAACTGTTCTTTGAATAGTGACAACAGAATAGAATAAAATAATAAAGTAGGTCTTTCTGTTTTCAACAGATTTTCTTCCACAAATGGGACAGAACATCAACTGTTCCTTAGAATAGAACAGAACAGAATATAATATAATATAACATTTTTTATGTTAAAATACTTTCTGCTATTGCAGCATAATTTGAAGAGACATTTTACTAACATTAAATTTGTTGAAATCTGTTAAACACCCCTAAGAGCCAGGCATAGGAATACTGGCTCAACCAATGGCACATATTAAAATTTGTGCAAATGTAGGTTGTATTTGCACAGATCTAGAATGAGAAATAAGCAGATTTGTGTAGAATTATAACATTAATCACCAGAGCTGAAGGTTAAAGCTGACACTGATGCCCTGAACCATGAAATGGACGTTTGAGCCGTGTGTACACCGCTATGGAGGTGTTTTTAAGGAGCGTCCACGTGGGACAGGCTTAATTTAGCTCTCACAGAAGAGGATTCTGACACAGATTGTGTGTGACAGCTGTTTCCTCCCACACATACACAAACATGCTTTCAGACTTTCTCTTTTCCTCCCGCTCATGCCCACAGAGATAAAAACCTTCCTCTGGAAAATAACATTTCCATTTAAATATGAAATAAATAAATGTGGAATGTGTAAAATGGGCAAAAGGTTAAAGGTGAAGCATTGCTAAGACACGGATGAGAAACGCAGATGCTGATAATTAGTATGTGACATTGAAGCCAATTAAACTCATTCACTCCCTAAAAGATGGATTATGTTAAAACTGTTTGCATAGTTTAATGCTTCTGTGTGCCTGTTGTGCATTATTGTGTTTAAAGTTTCGCAGTTAGCATACAAAGCATATTCAAATAAAAAACAATCCACCAGACAATCAATGTGTTGCTGCATAAATTTGTAAATATGAAAATAAAACCTCAGAGCTGAACGAGGCCTGAGAGACTGAATCTTTCTTTAGCCCTCTCACATTAAAATAATATTGCCTTCCCAAGAGTCCCAAAAGCTCATCAGAAACACTTTATCGCCTTCATCACTTCATAGTCTCCACAGCGGATGCTTCCCCACACACCAGTCCTAGACTCCTGTAGTATATAAATAAATCAGCCAATGAATTAGAAAACTCAACTCCAATTGTGTGCTGACAGTGCTGTGGGACACCTGAGCATCTGTTTCAATTCACACCTCAGCACTGTCAAGAAGCTCTTCAGGGGCCGCGAGGAAGCCTTTTGTGGTGTTGTAGGAGGTCTTGACTTAATGCTTATTTTCTTTGGGCGAGCTGTAGCAAATGGAGAGTGATGATGGGCTAAAACAGCTGTTCACAATGCGTTTTGCTTCAGGAAATAGGTTTTTATTGCTAAAAAAGTTGCTTTTTGAAGCTCAAAGGATCTCACATATGTTCTAGTCAACTTTCTATCGGATGCCTCTCCTAAGGTTTTTTAGATAATTGTTGACATACAGTAAAGTAAAATTATACAGTTTTTTTTTAATCGCCAGAACCCAGCTTTTTCAAAACTGTTCACAACAACAGTCTATACGGGTTAAACTGTGGATCATTCATCATTGCTTTGACACAAAATGCATTCAGTGACTACATCTTTAAAATAGCATTATTCCTTTTTCACTTAAACACAATTATATGTATAAGGACAATTTGCATGCCCCCCCCCACCCAATGTTAAAATTAAAGGGATAGTTTAATTCACTGGTAAACTGGTAATTCATTGGTAAACAAATAGTTTCTGGGGACCATTTTTTTTATATATACTATGGAATTCAGTGGGGATCAGCAACTGCTTATGTTAAGTTCAACAATACTAAAATGAATAAGACAGAAATCTGTGACATTTCTACAATATTAAAATATATTTTGAATCTAAAAAACTGAAATGCTATCAAAACAATTAGATACGTGTTGCATAGCCTTTCAATTGTATCATGTTCTATACAAAAGGGGACAACTTGTTCTGTAACTGCATATACATGAATTCTAACAGTAGAGAGCTGCCATTCTTGTTTTGTAAAGACATTTTATAAAAGAAAACATATACTTTGTTGTTAGTGTTTTTTTACATCACTGTATTACGAGTGACAGCGACAACCTTTGCAAGAGTTATGGAAAAATGACTTAATTTAAGTGTTTTGTTAGTGTTGTTGCATTTCGGATAAGAACTTTACATCTGTGCCAAGCTGAAGGTTAGTAAAAAGCACTGCATGAAGGGTTTTGAATGTTTTTTTTTTGAGAAATAAGTTTTATACCAATTGTCAAAAAACTAAAAATAAAAAACACTTAATGTGGATAGCATCCAGACAAATTTGATGAAAAAAGCTCTTATTGAAATCTCAGATTTTTCATCGCAGACTTTGTGTTTAGATCTCTGAAAATCCAAATAATCTAAATCCAATAAAGTCTCCATTTGATCAGTTTAATATTGCTGCTCATAACAAACAATTCCAGTAATAGCAATCAAAAAGATCCATCAATATGCAAAATACACCATGTTTTTGCTTGTAACTACTGACACAAAGAAAAGGAACTGAAAATTATGTAAGTAAGCTTTTGATATATTTATATGGTATGCAAGTAACACCACAGGCTGAATGAAAGAGTAATCTGTTGGGGACTAAGCCATTGGGACTGCTGTGTGGTGACAGCTTTCACAGAATGTGATTTAGCCAAGACTCCCATGTTCTCTGTTCCATATGTCGCTTCAGTCAGATGAGACTTTCCATATTACAGTAATAATGAAACACCCAGCCCCTGGCCTCAGCCACACACCATGGAGTACAAAAAGATAAACTATTAATAATATAATAATTAAATGAATATCGCATTAATAGAATGGAATATTATAACATCTTAGAAGTATTAAACTGTAACACATTAGAACGTGTGAACGTTTGATACCACAGTCTTTAACTACATAGAAACATACATACATACATACTAAGGATCACTGTGGTGGACAAAAGGGTAACACACATGCAGGTCAGGTCAGACACAATACACATACAATCTCTCTCTCTCTCTCTCTCTCTCTCTCTCTCTCTCTCTCTCTCTCTCTCTTCTCTCTCTCTCTATCTTCTCCCCTCTCTCTCTCTCTTCTGTCTCTCTTAGTAAAATAGAAACTTTGCAATGGGCAAAGCATTAGTAAATTAATAAATAGTTTCAAATTATTATTATTATTAATGCTACTACTTCTACTAATAAACAACTCGGATTTAAAAAAAAATGTTGTCTGTGGATCTTTAATAATTTTTGAGGTGGTGACGCACTCTAGCGGTCGAATTATGAACCAGCTGATGATGACATTACTGTGCGCCGGAACACCTTTTTGTCCGATGTCATGACGTCAGCAGCTTGACAGCTCAGTCGGACAGTTGTTCTGTTCAATATTTGTTTCTTCTGGATTAACAGAGCGTTTTTTAACATAATGTGCTGAGGGTGCGTTTGTCATTTTCGGTATATGAGCTCCATACTACATGCTACGCCATGTCGTTCTTCATAGATTCAGTGATTATGTTCACTTCTCAGGTAAGTCGTATCTCTCTTTCAAGTACTTCATTGATTGTACAATCAACAACATGTTACTAAGGTTAAATGCTTTGAATAATAATAATAATAACAATTATAATTAAGTAACTTAAAATGTGTCTGTCTGACTGTGTCTTTGTTTATAAAAGGTGCCTAATTATAATATATATAAAAAATCCCCTGAAAGCCTTTTTACTTTTGAAAAAAGACTACAATATTATTTAAAATAGTTAAATGTTAATAGTTAATATAGTTGTTTCAGTAGTTTTGAAGGTATTTGGTTTATGTTGTGGATGTGTATGTGTATAATGCAACATGTTTATGTGTTTCACATGCTTGGAGGATGTGTTAAACAGCTAACATGATTTTGTTTCCACAGGTGCTGTTTTTTGGGTTTGGGTGGCTGTTTTTCATGAGGCAGTTGTTTAAAGATTATGAGGTATTGTGCATAAGAGTGTAGATTTAGACCAGTAGTGTTGACTCTGGGCTTTCAGTATTTATAATACAGGTATGTCTCAATTCCTCCTCAGGTTCGACAGTATGTTGTGCAGGTGGTCTTCTCCGTCACATTTGCCTTTTCTTGCACTATGTTTGAGCTCATTATCTTTGAGATCCTCGGTGTGTTAAGCAGCACGTAAGTATTCGTGAATTACATTGATAAAATCAATGATGAGAACTGTACATCAGATGCTCACATGCTGTTTTTTTCTAAACAGGTCCAGATATTTCCACTGGAAACTGAATTTGTATGTAATATTACTGGTTCTAATATTTGTGGTGCCTTTCTACATTGGCTACTTTGTGGTCAGTAATATACGATTATGTAAGTAGATTTTGTTCTCTTTTTGTATTCTGTAGCTTTTCCATTTGTTTGTTTGAAGGAATAGTTCACCCAAAAATGGACATTTGCTAAAAATGTTCTCGCACTCAGGCCAACCAAGATGTAGATGAGAGTTTTTCATTTGAACAGATTTTAAGAAACTTAGCATTACATCACTTGCTCAGCAGTCGATCCTCTGTAGTGAATGGGTGCCGTCAGAATGAGTACATTTTCAGCAAATATTTGTTTTTTTTTGGTGAATTATTCCTTTTAAATTTGTCAAACTTTGCTTATGCACCCTACCCTGTTTTGCTCTTTTACAGTGCAGAGACAAAGGTTGCTTTTTTCATGTGTGGTCTGGTTCACATTCATGTATTTCTTCTGGAAACTGGGCGATCCTTTCCCTATACTTAGTCCAAAACATGGTAGGCACTGTCAACATGAAACTTTTCTATTTATGAATGTAAAATAATATTTGAAAATAAAAAAAAATAATATTTGACTGGTATATGAAAAAATAGTAGATTTTGAGAACAATCATTTGTTATATTTGGAATATGCACCAATGATTCAAGCACATTAACACAAGAAATGTGCTTTAAGAAAGCAAATATATTACAAACAATAATGTATCTTTTTTCTTGTTTTCTCAGGTATTCTGTCCATAGAGCAGCTGATCAGTCGTGTGGGGGTCATTGGGGTCACACTGATGGCTCTGCTGTCTGGCTTTGGTGCTGTGAACTGCCCTTATACATACATGTCATATTTCCTGAGGTATCTGTGCTCTTAGACACATAAAATAACAGAGAATAGCCTCTTGTATTGTGTTTATATTTTATATGTAAATGCTTGTTTGGTTTGTTTGCTCAGAAATGTGACAGACAGTGATATCCTGGCCCTGGAAAGAAGGCTTCTTCAGACTATGGATATGATTGTCAGTAAAAAGAAAAGGTAAGCAGTATACCGTAAAGAGAGGAATCAATCAGGCAGGGGAAACAATATCAAAATAATATTTATTTATTTTTTATTTGTTTGTTTGACACAGTGACTAAAAATGTTTATTGAATGTATAAATAATGCACTAGTAATTTTGTTTTTGTATTTTGTTTTTAAAGAGATACAATATACATTTTAAATCTTAAATAAAATATAATATTTACTGAAATAAATTGCTCTATATATACACATTACTGTTCAAATGTTTCTATTTTTGTTCACCGAGGCTGCATTTATTTGATTATAACAAATGCAGTAAAAACAGTAATCCTGTGAAATATTTTATTACGATTTCAAATAACTGTTTTCTCTATTAATACATTTCAAAAATGTAATTTATGATGGTAAAGCTGAATTTTCAGCAGCCATTACTATAGTCTTCGTTGTCACATGATCCTTATTATTGTGAAAACCTTATGTTAAAATGTTATGTTGAAAAATCTTTCTGACCCTACATTTATGCATGTTATAAGAATCTAAAGTAGTGTATTCTTAAATCTTGTAATAACAGAACAATATTTTTCTTTTTAAGAACGTTTTAATGTCTCTTTGTAGGATTGCCATGACGAGAAGGCAGATGTACCAGCGTGGAGAGGAGCAGAATAAACCCACGGGATTCTGGGGGATGATCAAGAGCGTGACCTCCTCACCATCAGGCAGTGAGAGTATCCTTAATGAGCCAGTTCATCTGAGGCAGCAGGCTGATAGTACAGGTCCTGAGTTAGTAATTCAGCCTCATTTAGAAGAGACCCAACAACTGGAGAATTACTGAGATCAAATTTCATCACCATTGTGCCCTAAGTGTGTGAACCAAGCACTTAACTCCTGTTCTCTCCGGTATGACTGCCACAGCAGTTTAATTTAAAGCAGTAGCTAATGGGCAGTAAATAATGTGTGTATGTGTGAGGATGTGCATGTTAAGTAGATTGGTTAACCTGCTGGCTAAAAAAATGCTTCTCAATTGGTTATGGTTCAGAACCTAGATTTTACAATGCATCTACAAAAGCAAATAATAATTTTCATAAAGTCAGACATTGAAATGTGTTAATTTTGGCTATAACTGCATATGCATATGCAGTCTGGATTGTATTTTCTTTTAGTAATATTGCTCATTGTTCTCAAGGCTAAGAGCACTATTTTGTGGGGGGTTGTGATGCACTAGTTCAGGACCACAGCCTCCTCTCCGCAGTGTTTGTTTCTTAACCTTGGCACTGCAGATCTTTCTCTGATCCAGCAGGAAGTGGATGCTCTGGAGGAGCTCAGTAGACAGCTTTTCCTGGAGACCGTGGACCTGCAAGCCACCAAGGTATTTAACAAAATTAAAAATAGTTTGATTTCTATACACAGGGATCCCATGCTCATGTAAAACAAATAAGTATATATCAGGCAATTTAAAACATTGTAATTTCCAGGACAGACATAAAAAAAAAACTAAATACGAAAAATAAACGATTATAGTTAATGTTTTAATTATTTATTTATTTTGCTTTCCAGTATCCAGTAAATATCCAGTAATCACAGTATAGTCATGGAAATTCTCTGGTCAAAATGTGTTGAAATCCTTTATATGAATAAAAGTAATTTTGAAAAGTGTATTATGATTTTATGTCTCTGTATCCCAAGGAACGGATAGAATACTCAAAAACATTTCAGGGCAAATACTTCAACTTCTTAGGGTATTTCTTCTCCATCTACTGTGTGTGGAAAATATTCATGGTAAGAATTGTTTTTGCTAATTTTGTTTGGCATGTATTATAGACCATTGTAAGATCGTGTCTTAATCAGTGAAATAATGTAATGCATTCTTCTTAGGCCACGATAAACATAGTGTTTGACCGTGTGGGGAAGACTGACCCAGTGACGAGAGGAATCGAGATCACAGTCAACTATCTCGGCATCCAGTTTGATGTATGTTGTCATCGTCAGCTTACACTGCTTTATATATTTTGGCTAGCTAAATCTCTTTTAAGATTCCTATTAGACTTTTTGAAGACTCCTTATTTATTATTTCTTTTTTTTACTCAACTTTTGTTACTCATTAGTGAGTATTAATGGTGTAATTCACTACTATTGTTCAAATCAAAACATTTGGGGTCAGTAAGTGTTTTTTTTGTTGTTGAATGTTTTAGAAGTGATAAAGAAGTCACTTAAGCCTCGTTCAGACTGTCAGCCCAAATCCAATTTTTGTGCAAATCCGATCATATTTAAATAGTCTGAACAGCAACGAACTACATGAAATCCGATTTGTGCAAATCCGTTTCGAGCTACATTCGTATGTGTTTTGGAATCCTATTCAAATCGCAATTCTGGAAATCCGTTTGTCTGACTGGTCAGATCGGATTTAGCGTAGCTTTTTCACGTCCTCACGCCACTTAAAACGTAAACACGTCAGACGTTTTTGCAAAAAACATGCTGAACATCTTTGCAGAAACAAGCTTGTGTCACTGCGAAGTGTAAGTCAAGCGGGGAAAAACAATATACCGCTAGTACACGTACCTCTTTGTGTTTTGAAAGTAGCAGAGACCAAAATAAGGAAAATAGCAGAGACGGCAGCACGGAATAAAGCCGCACAGCTTCCTGCATTTCTGCCGCTGCCTCACAAGACGAAATATAATACTACAGCGCAACCGCGATGATAAGACATCTGTATTGCTGTTACTGTTGTTTTTAGTGTAGGCCTAACAAGGCAACGTCATTACCATAGAAACCAATGCACATTCAGTTAAAACAAAAGAGCGCTTATGGACACACAAATCGGATATGAACAGTTGCAATATACTGTGTAGACAGTCAGTTATGCAAATCAGATTCCATCCGGATATGCACAAAACCGGATTTGGGCTGACAGTCTGAACTAGGCTTTATACTCACCCAGTCTCAATTCACAAAAATATAGTAAAAACAGTAATTGTGAAATATCTTAACAATTGAAAAAATAACACTTCTCTCTTTAAATATACATATTTCTGGTTACAATCAATGTTGAAAACAGTTGTGGGAAACCTAATACAGTTTTTTTTATTCATATCAGGATTATATGAGTTTTCTTGATGAACAAAGTTCAAACAGCAATTATTAGAAATAGAAATGTTTTAAAATGCATACATTTGACTTTTGATCAATTTAATGCATCCTTGCTGATAAAAAACAACAAAAAACATTTTTAATGTCTCTTTACCTCATGGGTAAGTCTTCCTTCTTCTTGTGTTTCTATGCCCTCTATTGGCCAATATATAAAACTAGACACATCAGATGTTACCACTACTTTGTCACAGCAGGACAAATTATCATACCAGTTGTTTGTTTACTTATTTAATGATAGTAGTTGTTTTTTAATGATTACATCTGTTAGTCCACACTCATGTACATAATTGTTGTGTATCCACTCTAATAGACTTTATACTCCTGACATGTTGTATATACATGCTGTGATTGTGTGTGCTGTGTCAGCTGACATCTACTGCTTTGGTTGGAAGTTAATTGTTCCCCAGCTTGTTAAATGACAGTTTAATCTTTCCCCATGAGGAGGTAATGATTCAGCCTCTTAAACATGTAATCTGTGTCCGGCTTCACTCTTGCTCTCTACTGATAAGTGCAAATGCTGCTCATCCCTTTCTAATGGATAAAGCCTCGCAATTTATGTGCAGAAGAACTTAAACCTTTGTTTTCCCACAGGTCAAGTTCTGGTCTCAGCACATTTCCTTTATCCTGGTGGGAATCATCATAGTCACGTCCATACGAGGCCTTTTAATCACACTCACCAAGGTAATGAAGGATGAACATGTTTTTTTCTCATTCAATCTTATCACTTCTTATATTACTGTGCGTAGGCGTGTTGGTTCAGCCGGTGTAGAGGGAGGAGATTATTTTCTTGAGCAACTGCAACATGGTCTTGCTCGAATTTAGTTTCTGAGAAGCATTAATGATGTTTAAAGCTCATGAAAAGCAGTTTTGGTTAATCTCTTTACATTTTGTTCACAGTTTTTCTATGCCATCTCCAGCAGCAAGTCCTCCAATGTCATTGTGCTCGTCCTGGCTCAGATCATGGTGAGACATAAAAAAACCTGTACTATTAGTTTTGTTAAAGTGATAGTTCACCCAAAAATGAAAATTCTGTAATTACATCTTGTTCCAAAGCTGCAAGACCTTCGTTCATGTTCGGAACACAAATTAAGATATTTTTGATGAGATCTGGGAGCTTTCTGGCTCTGCATAGACAGCAAGAGTGCGACCACGTTCAAGACATAGAAAGGTAGTAAGGACATCATTAAAATAGTCAATGGACATCAGTGGTTCAGCCTTAATTTTACAAAGCTATGAGAATACTTTTTGTGTGCAAAGAAACCAAAAATAACAACTTTATTCAAAACATTTATTTGACTATTTTAATAATGTCTTTACCACCTTTCTGGGCCTTGAACGCGGTACTACCCTTGCTGTCTATGGAGGGTCATAGAGCTCACGGATTTCATAAAAAAAAATCTTAATTTGTGTTCTGTGCACGAACAATGGTCACGATATGAGGGTGAGTAATTAATAAAAGCATTTTCATTTTTGGGTGAACTATCCCTTTAATTTTAAGACATATACATACATCAGCAAACAATTGATGTATTTATGATTTATGTTTTTTTTATTGATTATGATATACAAATAATTATTAATAAGAGTTTTTGAAAAAAAAATTGAAGACACTTATAATGTTGCAAACTATTTATATTTCTAATAAATGTTATTTTCATTCATCAAAGAAAGCTGAAAAATGTATCACAGTTTCCACAAAAATATTTAGTAGTACAACTTTTTTAACATTATATAATGATAATAAAAAAAAGTTTATTGAGCATATTTGCATCAGCATATTTGAATGATTTCTGAAGGATCATGTGACACTGAAGCCTGGAGTAATGATGCAGAAAATTCAGCTTTGCATCACAGGAGTAAATTAGATTTTAAAATAAATGCAAATAGAAAAGTTTTTTTTTTAACAATGTTTTACAATATTACAACTGTATTTAAAATATTACTGTCTTTATATAAAAAACACACTTGCTCAGCATAAGAGAGTTTCAGAAATGTAAAAAAAAAAACTACTGACTCCAGACTTTTGAACAGTAGTGTAAAAACAGTTTAGTGTTTTTTTTCTAGCAGAAATAATGGACAGCTTTAATACTTTTTTAAACCTGCTCTCTCTCTATATATATATTATTAGAAATCAGTTGTCTCATGAATTATATGACATAGACAGTAATATAGCAATCATAAATAAACTTTCAGTTCCAATTCTGAATTCACTTCACAATATGAGTTCCAGACCTATTAAATGTTATATTAAAATGTTATATCGTTTGGTTCCAGTATTGTTTTAAAAAGTGATGGTGATTTTGAATAATAACTGTTTTTGATTTCTTATTCCACTAATATTTTGAAAATCCTCCTCATATACAACAATATGTGACATCTCTGTCTGTAAACATTTTGGAGCTTTTTTAGAGTTATAATCACTATTCACTATAGATTATCTTATTTAAAAACCCTTAATCACTCTCTGCTGTCTGTTTGTAGGGCATGTATTTTGTGTCATCTGTGCTCCTGATGCGGATGAGCATGCCTTTAGAGTACCGCACCATAGTGACGGAGGTACTGGGAGAACTGCAGTTTAACTTCTACCACCGCTGGTTTGACGTGATCTTCCTGGTCAGTGCTCTCTCCAGCATCCTCTTCCTCTACCTGGCCCATAAACAGGCACCTGAGAAGCACATGAACCTGTGACCTCATAAGTGACCTCATCAGAGAGAGACGCATTGGACTAAAGTGTCTCTTTCTTTTGCCTCTCCTTTTACAAGGACTTTTACGCCTCTGCCCCAAAATGAGCATTATTGGGTCTGTATTTCCTGAATCAGGAGGGGCCCAGAAACAGTGTTTATTTGACTTTGGGTTCAAAAAATGCTGATTTGCTGTATCATTTAAAATACTCATGTTAATAGAGGGGACAAAATGGTATACAATGTGGGTGTCATTTTTTATTTTTTTTTCCCATATCAGGTGTTATTATGATTACCACGGTAGGTGAACAAACTAAATGCTCTCACTAGTTTACCATGAAATCAGTTCCATCTTGTTTTGAGATCATTTATCATTAATATACATCAGATCTTTATCTCAGCAACACCCGGTGATGTTACAGTGGACTGTTGGACTCTTGTTTTTCTTTCACACGGGTTAATCGTTACTATCATTCCATGTCTCATTAAGAACTGTAATGATTCACAAGTGGATACTGTATTGAGAGAGAGTCATAGTCTTCTGATGAAATCACATCCACTAGAAGGGTTAAGAATATATGTACATTTGGCTTTAAATATTTAGTTTTTTGGTGTTAGACAGATGGGTGCTGTTGATCTACTGAAAAGGCAATGTCTACGTACCAGAGATGTAACTGTCTTGGATTTCTGTTCAAATACAGGAAGCTCAGTTCCAGTAAAAGGCTTTTTCAAACATTTCCACTGCTTCTTAATGGTACCTTCAGTAGATCAATGCGGAAAAAAATTACAAGGAATCAGTTGTGTTTTGTGAAGAGTCATGAGCATGATGTCTTCATTAAATTAAAAGAGTTTTATTTATGTATCGTGTGAGTGGCATCCCCTCCGTGCATTTGGGAATTTTGAAATGACATGACCTGCGAAGATCATTGGCTGCCACTTCTACGGATATGCTATTAGCATATTGGTGTTTTGTGATGTGAAGAGCAACAATAAGGAAATAAAACTTTTATCATGCTTTACCAGTGGAAACAACAGGACAATTAGTATATGTATGGCTGAAGAACAAGGAAAGAGCTAAAGACTTAGTATGGTACACAAAGGTGGGATATTTGATGATGATTGTTATGCACGAGTTGTTTCTTTTTTTGTTGGACAGGTAAGAGAATGTATCAAAAGCATATGCGATATCAACATGAAGGGTCTGTGAACTGAAAAGTGTATGAGATTAAAGTATGTATTGAAATAATACAAATGATTTCAAACAAAGACATCTAGAAAACATGATTGCTTAGTTAATGAGTACTTTCGATTAAATATTAATACAACGCTTGTGCCATATTTAAATATACCAAGGCACAGCTTTCTGAATAAATCTGAAAATAAATTAAAAATTTTGTTCTTTCATGACAACTATTAGAGGGTTTGGCATGGTAATGTACATGATAATGTTAATGTGTTTGGTCTTGGTGGAACAGATCTGCTACGCTGCTGCTGCTGATGCTGCAGAAGAGCAAGTTCCGAGACTTGCTACTGCCAATACATCCACAACATGGTATCGTGAGCATGTAAGAAATATTACTGCTGCACATATAACATGATCATATGCCCCCCATAGCATACAGTACATGATCACCCCGTAGCAGATCTATACAGGTGAAGCTTGGGAAGGTGGAGGGTTTCTGAAGTGTGCTGCTACTGCTAAAGCAAACACTAGCCAAGTATTTGAATGTTGAGCAGCGAGCTCATTGGCTCCCGATACAGGAGAGAACAAATCAGCTGTGACGTGATAATGATGTCATTATGTAATATTGAGTTCGATCTAACAGACTGCGCCATCTAGAGTTTCATGCCAGAACTTTGTATATAGGAGGGACCATCCAAATCTTCTGTGCTCCATGGGCACAGCCTCTTTCGACTGCACTGGGGATTTTGTAGCTGTACTAAAGAGGCAGACGTAGGTGCTCACTGGAGGAAAGAGGCAGGTAAAGTTGTTGCCTGTGGCAAAGAGATAGGCACAGCTGGTCCTTGTGGGAACGCTGCATGCTTGGGCACTACCTCTGGCGACAAGGCAGCATGGGGTGCCCCTTGATGAAAAATAAAAAAACATGGCATTTTTTAATGGAGGAGACATTTAACGGACTGGGTGCTCTATGTGAAAAAGACTTCTGAGGCCTCTACTGCTTCCACTTTCTTTTCTGTTGGGAACAAGCAGACATGGGTGCTCCTTGTAGAAACCATGCTCTCTCTGGGAAATAAGTTTGAGGGTTTTGCTGTCTCCACTTTCTTCTATTTGTGTCCCCAACAGAAACATGTGCTCCCAGTTGGAACCTTGCAGACATGGGTGCTTCTTGTGGGTATCTGGCTACCTGGGGCAAAAAGGTTTGATGAAGCATCTGTTGCCTTCACTTTCCTCTGGGAGGCTACACCTTCCTCTCTTTGGGACACAGATTATAAAATTTCTTTCAGTTTGCACAATTTGTTTTTAAACACCAAACTTGAAATTCATTGAAGCCACTTGTTAGGTCTTTAAGTGAGCTTATGCATGCATGGTGAGTAGATTTGTACACTGTTTTGGACTGCCGACTTAAACCGTTCAATCTGTCATTGAATTATCTTATTATAGGTATATATATACTGAACAAAATAAAAAATGCAGCACTTTTGTTTTTGCCCCCATTTTTCATGAGCTAAACTCAAAGATCTACTTCAGACTTTATGCTAGAAGCTGCGTTCTGCACACGAAAAGCCTATTTCTGTACTCAAAGAGGCACAAAATATTGTTCACAACTTTTTCATTAACTGTCTAAATCTGTGTTAGTGAGAACTTCTCCTAACTTAATCCGCAGCTGAGATAATCCATCCACATCACAGGTGTGGCATATCAAGATGCTGATTAGACAGCATGATTATTGCACATGTACATTATTGCTATGTACACATAGCAGTTGGCTATGTAGTTGTAGTATGTTTTAGATGGAAAAAACTAACACTTTAGTATAGGGACCAATTGACCTATCGATAAGCCCCCCTCCCCAGTTACCGTTGCTCCCTCGTACAAACAAGCGGTGCTGTTCCTGTCTTACAGTGACAGCTATCAGTGTGAAAACCTTGTCACAAGATGTTCTAAATAAATAACAGCTGATTTAGGAGCATAAAGGAAATCCACCATTCAAGTGGAGGGAATCGAATAAGGGTATTAACTACATTAATCGCAGAGGTTGGGGGGGGGGGGAAGTGAGGGTTTACAGATCATAAAGCAAGTGGGAAAAAACTTATTTTACTGTTGTCAAAATCGCGGATGACAACATGCAAGATCAACACTGTTAATGTATCGCAGGGTACGATTAAATTAATGTACATTTATCCAGTTTAATGGAGAGGCTGAAATGTAGACCTCATTGATGTGTTTTTGCCTTACACTGCACATGACATGAGAACAGTGTATTTAGTGTACGTTAGCATTGACTCTAACTTCAAATTTATCGACCTCCTGTCAACCCTATTGGAAAGGGCATCTCGGAACCGCACTAGTGGTTTGACTCTTACCTCTCAGTAGGTCTTCAAAGTATTTGGAGAGGTGAGGAATCAGGCAACATCTAGACTGATGCCACAGGGCTCAGTTCTTGGACCACTTCTCTTTTTCTGTATGGCTTCACTAGGTTCTGTCATTCAGAAACATGGCTTTCATATCACTGACATGCACTCAAATCTCTCACACCTGATGATCTGACGATAGCTTCTCGCATCTAGCATTACAATTTCTTGCTGGAGATGGACATCACCTTCAACTCAACCTAGCTAAGACAGAACTCGTGGTTTCAGCAAACCCATCGTTTCATCACAATTTCACCTTCCAATTAGGCTCAAACCATAACTCCTTCAAAAACAGAGAAACCTTGGAGTTGTGATTGATGATAAGCCATTTTCTCAGACCACATTACTTAAACTGCCCAGTCCTGTAGATTTGCTTATATAATTAAGAATCAGGCCCTTTCTCTCGGCATGCAACACAACTCCTTGCAGGCTCTTGCTGTCCAGTTGACTATTGCAGTTCTCTTGGCTGGTCTTCCATCTTCCATCAAACCTACAATAATCCAAAATGCTGCTACAAGAACTTTATGAGCCAAAAAGAACGCACTTCCACCCTCTGTTCATCAATTTGCACTGGCTACCAATCTGCTCGCATTAAATTCAAGGCAAAAAATATTTTCTACAGAACCACCTCTGGCTCTGCACCCTTTACTAAATTTCTTCAGCTTATGTGCCCTCTAGAAGCTGCATTCTGAAGTGACCTATACCATCAGGCAAAAATCACTTTCACAGACTTTTTCATTAACTGTTCCCACTGGTGAATGACCTGCCCAACTCATCCGAGTCTGAATTCACCCACTTCAAGAAACATAAAAACCATCTCTTCCATCGTTATTTGACCCTCTAACTCTAGACTCTCTATCTAATTGTATTTAATCTAATCTGTCTTCTTTTATAAAAAAAAAACACACACATTTGACCCTCTATCAATTGCATATTTATTCTCTAACTGCTAGCTTTTCTTGTAAAACTAAAACTAGGTTTCTTTTTTCTATATTCTATATATGCTGTTCCTCAATCATTTTGTGTGTTTTCTCTTTCTCGACAAGGCTCTATAACGTCTATTTCAGGGAATGCCTTGTGTATTTCAGCGGGACAATGCAAAATCACACACCGCATCTATTACAACAGCATGGCTTTGTAGTAGAAGAGTCCAGGTGCTGAATTGGCCTGCCTGCAGTCCATCTTTCAAATATAGAGAACTTTGGCGCACATTAAATTAACAATATGTCAAGATGACATCAAACTCTTCAGCCGGTAAACATATCAGCAAGAATTGGACCAAATTCCACACCAAAAATCGAAACTTATAACCGATGCCAATGTCTAAGCTTTTTGAAAAGAAGAGGAGATGCTACACCATGGTAAACATGCCCTCGTCCCAACTATTTTGAGACCTGTAGCAGGCATCAAATTTGAAATGAGCTCATGTTGTGCATAAAATTTTAACATTTCTTAGTTTAAACATTTATGTTATATACTGTATGTTCTATTCTTGAATAAAATATTGGCTCATGTGATTTGAAATTCTTCTTGTTTTCATTTTATTCAAATAAAAAAAAAAACATCCCAACATTTCCGGAATTCGGGTTTGTGTGTATATATATATATATATATATATAGAAAGTGCATTTAGATTTTTAATACATGATACTGATTTGCTTTGACTGACATTTATTTTTCTTTCAGTGTAAAACATTTCATGATTTTCATGAGTAATACATGATCTATAAGTAGCTTACAATGCAAATCTGCCATTGAATGTTGAAGTGCAAATCACCTGATTTTATCATTATCAGTGTATCCGTACAGTATTTTTTTTACTTCAAACACCGGTTATAGGTACTTACACTGCAGTTAACACTGGTGCTAACACTTGCTAAAGAGTTACTTAATGCACGTTTAAAATGGTAAGAATAATTTTTCACATTTGACATCACATGAAATAAAGAGATTTTATTCAATGGGCATCCATGAGAAAATGACAAAATATTCTGTAAAATAAATAAAAAATCAAGAAGAATATGCATTTCCTGACTACTTGTAATTTTATATTTCATGCATGAGAAGCATAATAAAGCCATTTCAAATAGATCATTGTTGTTGTAGATCCCAATTAAATAATATTTTACATTTGATACTGTTACTATATGTAAATTCTGATTGAAAATATTCTTTAATCAGTGGTCTTACAGTCTCTTGTTCAAAGGGGCATCTCCCCTCTTAATAGATGTACAGTAGTTGATCAGGCAAGTGCATCAACCGGTCACTAAATCACAGTATTGAAAGTATCTGTTGGTACAGAAGTGTGGTGTGCTCAGAGTTTCTCGTCCTCACCCAGATCTGATGCTGAAGATGCTGAAGATGATGACGATGAAGAGGATGAAGACGACGACTAGGGGGTGCAAAAAAAATTAGAGTTAGTAGCTCTTTTAGTATTTAGCCATGGCTTGTATCCTTAAAGGAATAGATAACAGATTTACCTCAGAATATGACAAAAGAAAGGGAATCACAATACACACTGCCACTAGATTTATTCATGTTTTCGAGAGAAGTCTCATGCTCACCAAGACTTATATTATGACCAATATATTTGATCAAAAATACGGTAAAGTTGCACAATATTATTACAATTGAAAAAAGATGTTTATTATTTAAATATGTTTAAAATGTAATTTATTCCTGTGATGCAAAACTGAATTTTCATCATCATTACTCCAGTCTTCAGTGTCACATGATCCTTCAGAAATCTAATGTGCTAATTTGGAGCTCAATACACATTTCTTATTATTATCAATGTTCAAAAGAGTTGCTAATGCTTAGTATTTTTGTGGATTTTTTGAGGACTTTTTTTTCTTAAGTTACTTAAGTTTATACCATTCCAAACACAAAGTTAAGTTGTGTCATGCATGATGACTCAGAATACGTACATGGACTACATTTAGAAATATATTTTTGGATACTTGCTTCTTTTTCTTTCATTTTTGAATTCATCAACCAAGATTCCTATTCACTTTTTTATGAAAAAAAAGTATGGCCAGTGTACAGTTCTTTAAAATGTATTTTATGCTCCACACAAGAAAGTAAGTCATACAAGTTTGGAATGACATGAGTTTGAGTAAATGATGACAGAATGAAAAACGTATTATATTGTGTATTGTGAGGTATATTGTGAATATTGAAAATATTTATAAATGCTGAAAGCAGTACTGACCCTTGACCGGGTTTGAGCAGGTGGAGTGGCTGGCCTTTCGTTGTCACTTCCTGTATCTTTCCTCTCATCCTGTGCGTAGGCTGGTGCCGGGTCATCTGCGGAGGGCTCTTTATCCAGCAGCTGAGGGGTGATGGCAACCCCTCGTGCTTTCAGGTGCTCATAGGCCGTCCTCTCAGCCACCAGGAGGACCAGCGTGTCCCCACTCTTGCGGATGAGGTTCACAACCTCCTCATGTGTGCTCATTTCCACATTCACCCCATTCACCTCCACAACAATGTCATCATCCTCCAATCCGGCTCTGTATGCTACTCCATTTTTCACCACCTGAGAGAAAACACATTAACAGGTTATTGCACCCCAAAATGAAAATCAGTTATTCAACCTTATGTTCTGAAGGACGAATATTATTATGTTCACTCGTTTACATACACTGACCAAATTTATAAACGCAACACTTTTGTTTTTGCCCCCATTTTTCATGAGCTGAACTCAAAGATCTAAGACTTTTTCTATGTACACAAAAGGCTTATTTCTTTGTTTTTTGTTCACAATCTGTCTAAATTTGATTAGTGATTCTGGCGTTTCTTCTAAAATATTGTTCAAATCTGTCTAAATCTGTGTTTAGTGATAACTTCTCCTTTGCCGAGATAATCCATCCACCTCACAGGTGTGGCATATCAAGATGCTGATTAGACAGCATGATTAGGCACAGGTTGCACAGGTTGCCTTAGGCTGGCCACAATAAAAGGCCACTCTAAAATGTGCAGATACTGTGGGGGGGGGGGGGGGGGGGGTCGTTTGGGGGGGGGGGGGGTTGGGGGGGGGGGGGTCCGGGGGGTCACAAACCATTCAGTATCTGGGGTGACCACCATTTGCCTCACGCAGTGCAACACATCTCCTTCTTCTGATCATCAGTTGATCAGGTGATTTGGTTGTGACCTATGGAATGTTGGTCCACTCCAATTCAATGGCTGTCAAAGTTGCTGGATATTGGAAGTTGCTAGATATTGAAACTGGATCACACGCTGTCATATACATATGCGCCGATCCAGAGCATCCCAAACATGCTCAATGGGTGACATATCATGTGAGTATGCTGGCCATGAGAACTGGGATGTTTTCAGCTGGCCATGCAAGAACGGAATTGTGTACAGATGTTTTCAGCTTCCAGGAATTGCAGATCCTTGCAACATGGGGCCGTGCATTATCATGCATGCAACATCAGGTGATGGTCGTGGATGTAATGGCACAACAATGGGCCTCAGGTGATCTCGTTACGGTATCTCTGTGGATGCATTCAAAATGCACAACAATGAGCCTAGGATCTTGTCACGGCATCACTGTGCATGCACCTGTGTTCGTTGTCCATAACATACGCCTGCCCATACCATAACCCCACCGCCTGCCCATACCACCATGGGCCACTCGATCCACAACGTTGACATCAGCAAACCGCTTACCCACATGACGCCATACACGCTGTCCCATCTGCCATGTACAGTGAAAAACCGGGATCCACAACGTTGACGTGAAAACACCTCTCACCAAAGTGCACACACGCCCCATTGACATGTTAGCATGCCCACTCAGCCATCGGCCATGTATTTGACGATTAACAGTGAAAACGTGGATTTCCAGTGAAGAGAACAGGTCCAGAAGTGCCACACGCCATTGAATGTTGACGAGCATTTGCCCACTCAAATCGGTTAACTTCCTGAGTCAGGTCGACAGTTTCCGATGAGGATGACGAGCATGCAGATGTGTTGTGAGACGGTTTCTGACAGTTTGTGCAGAAATTGCTCCCTCAAAACTTGCGACATCTGTGGCATTGTGCTGTGTGATAAAACTGCACATTTTAGAGTGACCTTTTATTGTGGCCAGCCTAAGGCAATAATCATGCTATCTAATCAGCATCTTGTTATGCCACACCTGTGAGGTGGATGGATTATCTCGGCAAAGGAGAAGTGCTCACTAACACAGATTTAGACAGATTTGTGAACAATATTTGAGAGAAATAGGCCTTTTGTGTACATAGAAAATGTCTTAGATCTTTGAGTTCAGCTCATGAAAAATGGGGGCAAAATCAAAAGTGTTGCGTTTGTAATTTTGGTCAGTGTATAATGAAAGTGAATGGTTGAATTTATCAAATTCCAAAACTAACATCAATTCTTGAATCACTGAAAATGTGGATATATCCGTTAGTTCATTCATTCATTTATTTGTTTCCTTATTTCTCATGTATACCAGCAAATAACAACTTAAATTGCAATCAAAACTTCAGATTCTCAGACAAAGCTGTCATATACTCCAAACATCTTAAAATTAAGATTAGTGTATTTGAATGACATATACAATTTCCAACCATTTGGATTACACTGTCAGTCATACATAAATGCAACAGGTAAGAAAAAAATTCTGCACTCAAAAAAATCAAGTCATAGTTCATTTCTAACGATTTACATCTATTTAACTTTATTTAAAAATTACAATTTTCAAACCACATTCATTGAAATAAAAAAAAATCTGCATAAATCTGTTCATTGTGAATAAATTTAATTTATTTAATTACAAGTATAAAGTATAAACATGGTTATTTATAAACATGTTGGGAAGGTTACTTTGGATTTAGGTTACAGATTACAAGTACCCTTTAAAATGTATAAGTAGTGTAACTTTTCAATTTTTATAAAAGTAAAGTAACAAATTTGATTACTTTTTGATTACTTTTCTAAATTTCATTTTTCATTCAATCATTTTCAAACATGAAACCAGGCAGGGTAAACTTAAAAGTTTAACACTAATTACTGTCAGACTCTCGAAAGCCTTCATACTTGAATTAAGATGATAATATTATAATTTTAAAGGAGACTGTGCAAAATCATTGTATAAATATGTCTTTGCAGTGTGGAAAAAATCACCCTACAATGGTAAAAATGAACTCCTTTTTCAATCCCCCAAAAGCCTAAACAGTCTCATTTAAGCCATTTTGATTTTGTAGTGAATACAACTCTCTCCGTCCTCATAAACTTAGTAGACCCTTGAAAGGCACACGAACCCTAACTGCTCCCCGGGCGCCGCAGCATAGAAGGCTGCCCACTGCTCCGGGTGTGTGTTCACGGTGTGTGTGTGTGTTCACGGTTTGTGTGTGCATTGGATGGGTTAATAGAGCACAAATTCTGGTATGGGTCACCATCCTTGGCCACACGACTTCACTTTCACTAAATTAGTTTATGTCTGGCTGCGAACATTTTACTCCACTGCTTTCTGAATAGGGACAATTCAGGCAAGTTTTGTTAAAAAGTTAAAACTAAAGGATATGCAACCATTGTTCATGATCCAGCTACTCCAAAGAAGTAAGTTTGACACTTTATATTTTTTTATGATTATCTGAATCGCCTTTGCTCTTCCAGACAGAGAGAGTGGGGGGGTGAGCAGAGCTCATTAACATGAAAGAGATATGCACCGAAACGAGTTGCTGTTTTTTTTACACGCCCACCGAGACCATTTCAAATTACCTAAAAATCATACCCACTTGGGAAAATGGGCATCCGATTCCTCTTTGAAGCACAGCCACCTCAAAATCAGTTACTTTAAAATCATTATGAGGTTAAATACAGATAAAATCATAACAAGATTTTTAATAGCAGTTTTTGATCAAATCTTTGCATAGCATAAAAACACTGGAATCTAGTGCCTTAGAAAAAAACTGTTACTTAAAAAAGCTTAATAAACCCATATGGAAATATGACTTATTGGATAGCTGTTATAGACCAAACATTGGTGCTTCATATTTTAGAATCATATTATAAAGAAATCAGTATTAGTGGGAGTTGTTAAAAATGTTAACCCTCTTTGTTAATCCTTAACATTTTCATAAGATTAATTTAATTACACATCTTTTCTTAGTAACTGAATTCAAATTTTATTTTGTAATTAAATTACGTAATTCCGAATGTAACATTACTCCCAAAACATGTTTATAAATATGGCAGACGGGGAAAAACTACAGTTAAAACGTATGGGATTAAATCAATTTGGAATTATTGATGATAAATTATAAACCTGGTTATTGTGTGTTTTAAACAGATTCAGTTTATTACATAAATCTAGTTTTGACTTGCTTTAATTATGTATGGCTGTATGACCAATATGAATCATATTATATGTATTAGTTTGTTAATGTTAAATGATTGGAATTCAAATGGGTGAACATTTTACATACAATTCAAATATAAATAAATGTAGTAATATTATTTATTATTAGTTTAATAGACACCAGTCCCCATTCGCTTTAATTAAATAGACAAGAACAATTGGGATATTGTTTAAAATGTATCTTTTTGTGTTTAGCTGAAGAAATAAAGTCATATTGGTATGGAATGTCATGAGGATGAGTAAATGATGACATACTTTTTGGGTGAACTCCTCTGAACCCATTCAAAAACTGAGCCTACAAAGGAAAGCTTTTTATAAATGTCAGCACAGGTCATTTGTGAGAGCCCACCTCTTTGATGTACTGTCCGTGATCTCCCTGGATGCCATTGAGATGGAAACCAAATCCAGCAGCGCTTTTCTCCAGCCGGCACAGTTTGGGTTTGTGGTCCACATCTGCTGGAGCAGGTATGGCTTCAGCTTCATGCTCAGGATAGCTGGGTGGGGATCCTCTCATTTCCTCCCAGTACAGAAGTGGAGAAACCCACCCTGTACAACATAGCATTACATATTTAATACAGAATCTTAATTTAAGACTAACATTTTACATTTGCAGTAACCGTGTACTCTTCAGTCTCAGTAAAACTGTTTCAAATCAATGCTGTGTTGCGGCTATCTTAGTGAATGAAAAAGACTCACCAATTTGTACATATTCTCTGTTTCTGCATCCAGCACCAGGAGGGAGCACTTGTTTCCTTGTTGTGATATTTTTTCCACCACCTGTTCATGTCTGCAGTTATTTATTTCCTGTCCATTTACAGCCAATAGTCTGTCCATATTCTTTAGTCCCGCTCGCTCCGCAGAGCTTCCTTTGTCCATTTCTCCAATATAATGGCCTGAGACAGAAAACAAAATACGACATGAATCAAACATAATACTCAACAACATAACAAATAATCGACCAAGCATGGTGCAAGAAGGTGGCATCTACAGGGAACATCCAAAGCAATGTGTACATATACTGTATAAGGACTGTCAAAAGAAAAACAAAGCCAAAATCCCAGACATTTTACAAATCCCAGCCAAGACATGTATGACGTATGGTCATCCTAATTTATCTTTTCAGCAAGTAAGTTAGTATTTATTGATTGTAATTAAGAATATGAACTTAACTAATTTAATTAAGTATTATTAAAATTTTTGTAATGAAAATTATTCTCTCTCTCTCTCTCAATTCAATTCATATGAGCTTTATTGGCATGACTTGCACAGTATTGCCAAAGCATTGGAACAAACGATTATATAATACATAAAACAAGAATAGATCTGTAAAATAAGTAAGTAAATAAGTACAAGCATTCTTTATAATTTTTTTCCACAAACAAGAAAAACTATTTAAGACATTGCTTAAAATGTTTTTTTAAGACATTGCAAAAAAAAAAAAAAAACACTTTGTACAACATGCAAGAAATGATGGTGCTTCAGTTTTGTCCACTGGCTGACAGTCTTAGTTTGTGACAGGCTGATACATATCTTGCTGCTGTTGTGGTCATTTTGGAATTTTCCCCTAAAATGTGACTTAATTTTTCTGCATTTGTTAATGCCATAAAATGTGGTTTAATTTGTTGGAATTTGGGGAAATATGCAGCTCTAATGTTGTGATAGCAATCACAGTGCAGTAAAAAATGTTCCTCTGTTTCCACCTCTTTCTGCGAGAACAGTTAACACAGTCTCTGTTCTCGTGGCTGCCATCTTTGTATGTGTCCGCCCTCTCTTAATAGCCAGACAGTGACTCTCTCTCTCTCTCTCTCTCTCTCTCTCTCCTAATATATATATATATATATATATATATATATATATATATGTATGACTGAATAAGTAAGTTTTCAATAAAATGCCCTCTTTTGCAACATACATAATTTACTGTACAAAGGAACATCTTGTGATATTAAATAATATTAAAATGCCAACCTTTTATTTTACAGCATTTTAGAGGTATTTCATTATAACCTTTGCATATCACTGTACAGTGTCATCAAAATTCATCTGAATCACAGTTACGCAATGTCAATTATCTGGCACGAACACATTGCCTTTACACTGCAATAAATCTCACTAAGTTAATTTGGCACCACCATGCTAGAGAGAAAATTAAACAGAAGAATAAATTAAAGTAATGCAATGGTAATCCAGGAAGTTATAGTACTGCTGTATTTCCCCTGAGTTCATGCCTGCGAGCAGTGCACTTAACCTCAGGTGGCTCCAGAGAGACTTCTATGCAATTAGTCTGGTCACTAATGCAGTAAGTCACTTTGGATGACATAAAATAAAGGATGAAATTCTTAAAACTTACAAAAGAATGAATGAATAGCGTGTGACCTATTTTAAATTCTACAACTCTTTAACATTTCTTGGCAGGTCAGAGACAGATCTCTGCACAGACGCAAGACCCTAGCGGCAGTAACACCGCTGCAAAAAATTTGGTGCCCTCTCCCCTCCATCCTGGATATTTTCCTTACACGGCTCCAAAAGCAAAAAAGTATCGTGAAAAACCACCCCTCCCACAGTCTCTTCCATCCTACCCTCGGTAGCGGTACCGGGTATCAGAGCCCTCCCAAGACTGTCAAATTTTTCCCCCAGCTGAGAGCCCTGAACTCACATACACGCCCCTCTCTGAAACCCCAACAAACCCCTCATCCTGAAACATGGAACCCCCCCCCACCACCTTACCACATCACAGGAATTTTTTTTTTGTGCAATTCAGTGTGCTAGCCAGGTGAGCGGGCCTGCAAAGCCACCTGTAGCAACACACTCGCTCTACTCTAGACACTTTCACACACCATTGTGTGTAAACCACAAAAGACTATCTTTAACTGAATGTATGTATGTTTACTGGCTCATGCACCACAAATCACTTACACTGTTCCCCAGCCAGCTGCTTGAGTCTCTCTTTTTGCATTACAGTATTTGATTTAGTTGTACTGTATTTTTTTAGTTTATGTATAGGTAACACTTTTATATTAGCATATGCTAGTCAAATGACAGTGGTTAGTTGTTTATAGGTTTATACTGTTTTACTTCATGTTGTATATCTGTATTTATGTAGCACCGTGGTCCTGTGAGGCAATTCGTCCCACTGTATGTCCACACATTGCGGATAAATAAAGCTCAACTTGAACTTGACTGAACTATGCACTCATAACATTTCCCTCAGCAGGAACCAAAAGATAAGCCACCAAGACAAATCTGACAAGAACATAATACTCAGAAAGGAACTGAGAGCCTCAAAAATACTCTATTTTAAACTATCTTTTGAACAACTGAAGCAGATTTAATTTAGACTGCAATTAGGCTAAAATTGACAGGACCTTAAATTAGTTTGATAACACAATACTGTATGTCATAGGCTAATTTTGTATTTCATGCTGACTTCTACACCATGGTAAACGCTTACCTGCACGTTTAGGATCCTCCTTCAGGAGAAAGCCATAACCATCTGCTCTCTTGGTCATGTCTGCAATGCGTGGCTTATGCGGGAGGTGCTTGACAGTGGCATGAGCCGCACTTGGTCGAATGCCTTCGCTCTTGAAGAATTTGTCAGCATCCTCATCCATCAACAGAAGCATCACTTTGTCACCGGATGCTTTTACCTACAATAATAATAGGTCTACATTATTATTATTATATTTTTCTCAAACACTGGTAAAACAGCAGAGAGAAGGTCTTCATCAGCATCCATTCTGGTTGCACACAAAATAAGATATATTGAAGGATGTTAGTAACCAAACAATTATGGGTCCCGTTGACTTCCATTGCACGGACAAAAACATAGAAGTCAATGGGACCTGGAACTGTTTGATTACCAGCATTCTACAAAATATCATATTTTGTGTTCCACAAAATAAAGGTTTGGAATGACTTGAGTGTGAGTGAATGATGCGAGAATTTTTATTTTTGGGGATTATCCCTTTAAAGCTTTTCTAAAATGGTAAAGCTACTGAATTTTTTAATTGGTGATAAAAGGTACTGTAAGACACAAATTATTGCAATTAGAATAAAGGCATAATTTTTTATTTACCTTTTGCACAATCTGATCATGTGAGAGATTCTCAACATTCTCACTGTTTATCTCCACTATACGATCACCCAGCTTCACACCGGCCTGATCAGCTACTCCTCCAGACACCACTTCTGTCATGAATACGCTCTTAGTACCTGAGAGAAAACAGGGTTCGATCAGATAACTCCGGTTAGTACTTCATCTTAAGTGTCATCTGAAACAGTTCCGACAATGATCGACACATTGGTTGATTTATCCAAAACAGGCCTAAGAAATTAGTTAACGTTTGATTTTTTCAGCCTCGGATGACCATTCGCTGATTGACGACAGCTCTGGAAAAGACTCTCTTGAGCTGGCAAGCTATCCGTTTAGTGCACCATGCAAATTTTTTAGAAAAACCTAATGACAGGATTTACCACAGATTTACTGCTTAGTTTTCTGTATTATAGCTGTGAACAGGGGCGTAGATTACACGGGGGGATGCGCAACTTTAATATCACGTAAATTTATCCCCTGCACTTTTCCGGGCAAGTGTGTTTGCATAAAGGTTTTCAAGAGCCAGTGTGAATACATATAGGCTTTAATTCAAGGAGACAGGATAGCCTGTTGCATGACCTGATGAATAAGGCGAGATGAACATCACGGAGCGCTTAACACTTGTTACATGCAGTGTGTGTTTATTCATACTCGACGCTCTCGCGCAGAAAGTCGCACCAGGAAATTCCTAATATGGACAAAATGCTGTATGAAAACAACTGTTTTCACAGAAAAAAACATACGAGTTTGTAATTGCAATTGCGACAATTGGCTATATGGTTTATTTGTATTTTTTCAAGTCATCTCTAGGTAATAAAGTATATGAACAATGCAGTGCTAATTGACATAGCATTCATTATAGTACAGAAACTATTCTGCATTTTTATGTGATAAAAAAGTGTTTGTAGTATAAACAAATCATTAGTATTGGCTATTGTCCAGCAGTGTATCTGATCTCTAAGCCAATTAAAAGCTAGAAAAATAGAAACAATAAAATTGCCTATACACTACCAGTTAAAGATTTTTAATGTTTTTTAAAGAAGTCTCTTCTGCTCAGAAAGTCTGCATTTATTTTATCCAAAGTAGGCCTACAGCAAAACAGTAACATTTTGAAATATTTTCAGTATTTAAAACAACTGTTTAAAATGTAATTTATTATGATTTCAAAGCTGAATTTTTAGCAGCATTACTCCAGTCACATGATCCTTCAGAAATCATTCTGATATTCTGATTCTGATATTATAAAAAACTGTTATTATTATGGTGATGTTGAAAACAGCTGAAGAATTCTGAAAAAATTACTCAACTGTTTTAAATATTATTATTAATTATAATAATTCAAAAAGATTTCTTGAACAGCAAATCAGCATATCAGAAATATTTCTGAAGGATCATGTGACACAAGACTGGAGTAATGATGCTGAAAATCCAGCTTTTATAGCAGCAATCAATTACATTTTACAATATATTTAAGAAAGCAGCTGTTGTACATGGTAAAACTGTATTTTGGATCAAATCAATGCAGGCTTGGTGAGCAGAAGAGGCTTCTTTAAAAATAAATATTTCTGTTCAAAAACCTTTGACTGGTAGGTTATATATATAATACAGAAATGTTATATTGTAATATGATATATATATATATATATATATATATATATATATATATATGTTTTTTTTTGCAAACCCTTTTTTTGGATTCTTTACTTTTTAAGTCTCTAAATGGCATATGAATATAATCAAACCTGCTGATTTACATGTTGGTCAGATGGTCTATTCAAGGAGTCAGTTCTTGACCCAAATAAGCATTCCTGTTAAAATTATCTTATGATGTTACTTAAGGATCTGGCTATGGGAGTATTTGGCTTACCTTTGGTGGACTTTAAGGAAAAACCAAATCCACTGCTGGATTTTTGCAGATAACAAAGCTTGGCTTTAGCGGCTGGTGCAGACACTCCATTCATGGTGGGCTGGCTCTGACCCGACTGGGACTGAGTGTCAGCAAGATTCACACCGTTGGCTTTGGCTGTCTTGTATGCCTCTTCTCCAAGAACATGCAATGTGACGCTCATCCCACTCTTTCTCACCAAATCTGCAACCTGACCCGTGAAAAAGACAAGTCTCTAAGTCTACCACCAAACTACTGAAATAAAATATATTGAAATAAATAATACAGGATTTACAGAAAGTCAATTTTCAAAAGCATCAAACCTGGCTGTGCTCCAAATTGTCCACAAAAGTTCTATTGACTCTGACTATGCGGTCGCCGTCCTTCAGACCGGCCAGTTCAGCCGCGCCGCCCATCTCCAAGGCTCGGATCAGGTGACCCTCCTCGCCCTGCTCCACTCGGAGGTAGAAGCCATAGCCCTGACCCTCTCGCTTAGTCAGACAAATGATATGTGGTTTTGGCCCAGCCATTATCCCTGTTAGGAAACATCTATCGATCAGTGTTGCTTTCACACTGAGGTCATCTCTTCTTGGTACATCTGATGTTATCTTATCATCATAGATGCACACAATTCATTATATACCAGTCATCTGGTGATAAAATTGGTCATTACAATCGAGCAACCTGCCAATAAAGTGTATGGAGACCAAATTAATTTCTCACAATATATAGCAGTGTTATAATGACAAAATATTGTGAGTTAAATCACAAGTGTTAGTAATCAATGGCAGTAGATTGGTGTAGACACAGAGGTGAACATGATTATGTAAACTTATGTTCTTGAAACAGAGTGATAACTGGGGTAAAACAGAATTATCAAAGGCCATATGATCTGTGTTAGGGTGCCTTTGCTGAACTAAATTACTGAAGGTTTAAAGTTGATGTTAAATGATATTTGTAAAATAATTTACTTATATTTCTGTCCGAAACAGAGTTTCAAAAATACACACGAATAAAGATACAAATTCAGACGCAGAGCAAGTATGCATTCTTAATTAATCTAAAATGAAAATAGTTACTAAATTGAATTAGTTATTAATTATGCAAATCAAATTGAATCATTAGAGCTAAGAATATTGTATTAAATTGATGTATTAATTGCATTAAACAATTTATTTAATAATATGCCCTAATTAATCATGTGTAATAAGACCTAGAGGTGCATTAACAAATATAGTACATTGTGATTTGATGTTAAATTTAAATAGAAGCAGAGCAAATAAATAAATGATTCCACAGCTGTTAATTGTTAACAAAATGCCTGAATGTGTTTGTCAAAGCATATTTTGCTTTAAAATGCTTATACCATGTCTCTGTACAGATGACAATCAATCAATTGATTTATTTATTTGATTGATTAATCAAATAAATACATGTATTGTGTTTTAGAATGAGCTTTAGAGTGAGTGCTCTGACTAGTTGTATTTTTTTCTAACGTGCACCTTGTACCTTGTCTCAGTAATTACGAATGCAAATCATGAAATCTTTAAAAAACAAGACACAACTGGAAGGAACTATCATAAAGGCTTTAGAAAGATTGCCTGTAGCCTTGGTTTATTTTGATACATGTTTTACCAGGGGATAAGTGCAAGCATCTAGCTTTAGGTTCAACTCAACAGATGCTATATCAATTACACAATACCTCACACATCAGCTGAGAGCTGAAGTACACTTCTCACACTTGAGTGCTCCATGAACTGCTCCTTGCTGCTGTTTAATAATTAATGCAACTTGCGTCAAGTTTCTCATCCGTACAAATCATTTGAAAGCAAGAATTTTACTAAAGCTATCGAACTGAATTATAACATTTCTCAACATGATTCCCCGGGCGTCATTGTGATAATATAAAATAATATCTATTCAAATAACATAACTCTGAATATATATTTCAAATAGTAAGGTACATGTCAAAGCACATACTTCTTCTTTCTCAAAGCACTTGATATTTCTAAAGGTACATCTATGTTGTGTCACTCACCAGCTGTAGTCTCCTCAGTGTCCCGTCTAAATGAGGTGGCTGCCTGCTTCTGCTCAGGTGTTATCTAACGCTCTGCAAGTGCGCGTGAAGGACTTTGACAGGCCAAAGGTTGATCTAAAAGGTGAGTTATTTAACCATGTCCCGTGGCTGGAGGTTTATTCTCTGTTGCTATTAGTGACCATGTTCTACCCTAAAATTCTAACAAATATATAATGTTTGTAATAAGACATCTTTATTTGCAAATTTGAAGTCTGCAAGGATATTTCTTATTCACTATATTTACTTGGTTTACTGGGCTGTAAGAGTGTGTTCACTTTAAGCACCACAACATGCTATTTGTAATAGTTGGATAGCTCTAGAATTTATTGTTATCAATATTGAAATACTGAATATTGAAATCTGAGGCAAGTAATTAGACTGCAGAACACCTTGAAGCATTCAAACATCCCGAAATTTTAGTCTGTGAGAGATTTTTTTTTATAGTATAAAATAATAATAAAAAATTTAAATACAAATGATAATAATATATATATAATATATATATATGAATTTTCCATGACATTCTAATATATTGAGATGCACCTGTGTATATATATATACACAGGTGCATCTAAAATATATTACAATGTCGTGGAAAAGTTCATTTTATTTCAGTAATTCTACTCAAATTGTGAAACTCGTGTATTAAATAAATTAAATGCACACAGACTGAAGTAGTTTAAGTCTTTGGTTCTTTTAATTGTGATGATTTTGGCTCACATTTGACAAAAACACAGATTTACTATCTCAACAAATTAGAATATGGTGACATGCCAATCAGCTAATCAAAAAAACACCTGGGTTTCCTGAGCCTTCAAAATGGTATCTCAGTTTGGGTTCACTAGGCTACACAATCATGGGGAAGACTGCTGATCTGACAGTTGTCCAGAGACAATCATTGACACCCTTCACAAGGAGGGTAAGCACAAACATTCATTGCCAAAGAAGTTGGCTGTTCACAGAGTGCTGTATCCAAGCATGTTAACGAAAGTTGAGTGGAAGGAAAAAGTGTGGAAAAAAAAGATGCACAAACAACCGAGAGAACCGCAGCCTATGATGATTGTCAAGAAAATCGATTCAAGATTTGGGTGAACTTCACAAGGAATGGACTGAGGCTGGGTCAAGGCATCAAGAGCACCACACACAGAGTGTCAAGGAATTTGGTACAGTTGTCGTCAGAGGCGTCTTACCTGGGCTAAGGAGAAGAAGAACTGGACTGTTGCCCAGTGGTCCAAAGTCCTCTTTTCAGATGAGAGCAAGTTTGTATTTCATTTGGAAACCAAGGTCCTAGAGTCTGGAGGAAGGGTGGAGAAGCTCATAGCCCAAGTGCTTGAAGTCCAGTGTTAAGTTTCCACAGTCTGTGATGATTTGGGGTGCAATGTCATCTGCTGGTGTTGGTCCATTGTGTTTTTTGAAAACCAATGTCACTGCACCGTTTACCAAGAAATGTTTGGAGCACTTCATGCTTCCTTCTGCTGACCAGTTTTTTAAAGATGCTGATTTCATTTTCCAGCAGGATTGGCACCTGCCCACACTGCCAAAAGCACCAAAAGTTGGTTAAATGACCATGGTGTTGGTGTGCTTGACTGGCCAGCAAACTCACCAGACCTGAACCCTGTAGAGAATCTATGGGTATTGTCAAGAGGAAAATGAGAAACAAGAGACCAAAAAATGCAGATGAGCTGAAGGCCACTGTCAAAGAAACCTGGGCTTCCATACCACCTCAGCAGTGCCACAAACTGATCACCTCCATGCCACGCCGAATTGAGGCAGTAATTAAAGCAAAAGGAGCCCCTACCAAGTATTGAGTACATATACAGTAAATTAACATACTTTCCAGAAGGCCAACAAGTCACTAAAAATGTTTTTTTATTGGTCTTATGAAGTATTCTAATTTGTTGAGATAGTGAATTGGTGTTTTTTGTTAAATGTGAGCCAAAATCATCACAATTAAAAGAACCAAAGACTTAAACTACTTCAGTCTGTGTGCATTGAATTTATTTAATACACGAGTTTCACAATTTGAGTTGAATTACTGAATTAATTTATTGAGATGCACCTATAATATATTAGTACATATATATATATATATAAATATATATATATATATATATATATATATATTGTTACGACCTCTAGGGGTTTGCCGTTACAGAAAAAAAATAGAAAAACTGTGTTCACACCAGAGAGATGCCAAATAAATAATTTTATTTTCCATATATGGGAATCTCTTCAGGGGCAGACGAGGCCAAAACAATAAACAAAACAAACTTACTTTTTTGATAACTAAATAAGCTCAACCAAAAATAAAGAAAATAAGTACAGACCAACTTCCCTACCTCCCTCAGTAGGGCGTCTAGCCCCCTACATCCCTTAATTTGGCAAACATGTATTAACAAGAATATTTACAAAGTTTCCGGGCATACACAAAGCAGAATCATAATCCAAGTCGTAGTCAAAGCAGGCAATGTTCAGATAAACGGGAGATATAAAATTTGATCTCAGAACAACCAACACTCAACAGATTTAATATTCAATTCAATTCAAGATTATTTGTATAGCGTTTTTTTTACGATACAATCGTTGCAAAGCAGCTTTACAGGAAATTAAGTCTCTACTATAGATTTATATATTGTAGAAACTTAATATATTTAACTTATGGCAACATTTGGTTAATTCTGTATATTCTCTGAGGGGTTGGCATTGTCTCTTCTCAGGTGTTTGGTCATCTCAGATCATTTAAGGGTTGGATCCAGACTGAAGCTTGTACACACTGAACATCTCTCTCTCTCTCTCTGGCATGACAATCCGCAGGACAACAGTCACTCAGAATTCTAGTAAAATACCACGGCACGAAGTCAACGAGGCTCGAAGGCAGCAGACCAGTGTTTGGGGAGGTCCTTATATCTGGGAAAGGTGCCAATCACCACCTCCAGCTGGTTAACAGAGGCCACACCCACCTGGAACACAAACATGTCTACACACCAGAGCAGAGAGATCAAATATACACACAAACAATTCAGATACATAGAATATCTCAAGGTCATAACAATATATATATATATATATAATATATATATATATATATATATATATATATACATTGAACAAAGTCTCTTATGCTCAATACGGCTGCATTTATTTGATCAAAATACAGTAAAAACAGCAATATTGTAAAATATTACAATTAAAAATAATTGTTTAAAATGTTCAAATATTGAATGTAATTTATTGCTGTGATGGCAAAGCTAAATTCAGCACAATAACGCCAGTCTTCAGTGTCACGTGATTCTTCAGAAAGCATTCTTATATACCATTTGGTGTTCAAGAATCACTATTTTTATTATTCAATGTTAACAGTTGTTGATGCTTACTATTCAAAAGTTTTAGGTAGGCAAAAAAAAAAAAAAAAACTCCTGACCATATAAATCCTGAAATAAAAATATCATGGTTTCCACCAAAATGCTACACAGTGACAACTATTTTCAACATTTATAATAAAAAATAAAGATTTTAGCATCAATATAATATACTGATAATAACCAAGCATCAAATCAGCATATTACAATTTCTGAATAATCATGTGACACAGGCGACTGGAGTAATGATGCTGAAAAATTAGCTTTGAGTCACAGGAATAAATGACATTAAATATTTGTAAATTTAAAATTACTATTTTAAATTGCAATAATATTTCACAATATTACTGTTTTGCTGTAATTTAGATCAAATAAATGCAGTCTTAGTGAGAATAAGACATTTCATTCAAAAATATATTTAACAATATGTTTTATTTAAAAATAATTTATTACTTTCTTCTTAATAAATAATTCAAATTATTATTATTTTTTATTCTCAAAAATATACAGATTAAATTCAGTCAGGCTAAAAAAAATATCCATTAAGGTTTGATGCCATGCCATTGTCCTCCATGATCATAAGACGATTGCAATAAAAAAGAAAAGCAGGTGCCACAATGTTTATTACTCTCTCTGTTCCATTAAAGAACAGATGCCTGTGCAAATAACTGGGATATGGCACTGATTCACAGGTCAGTCTTCTGGTAAATCATGCCCTCTTAACGTAATTGGTGTTTTCAGTAGACCACTCAAATGATCTGAGTATTAGCGAACTCATTAAATCTAAATCCCAAATCCTGTGATAGAGTCAAGTGAGGAAACCAGTCTGGACCATGAGTGTTTGTATAATCACAAATGTGTTTGTATTGCTTCTGCAAATGTGCACAGACTCGGGCACTTCATTTAGACAAGAAGCCTGTGCTTAAACTGCTCATCGTCTATATAAGAGAAAACACCTGACCAAACAGATCAACATCTCTAAAGCCATTTTTATAGACAAGCAATAATGATCATTTTATTATCATACAAGGTGCAATCTTATTACTGAATCAAATGATCATAAACTCTTCACTATATAAGAAGTTTGGACTCTGATATACACACATCTAGTCATTCAAATGCATGTTAAACAACTGTAATATCTGTATACCTTTAAATTATTTATTTAATTATTATTTAATCTAATCTTATTTTATTTTATTTTATTTGAGTTAATACTTTACACCTGATCTGTTCCATGAATATTTATTAATTTAGGTCGAAAAATCGTGCAAATAATTAACACTAAAACACATTATGTCCGTTATAATGTTTAAAATCTTACAAATAAATGTACTTAATGCCTTTTTAAAATAAAAAAAATAAATGAAAAATCCAGAGAAGCGGTTCTGCTTCCACAAGAGGGCGCCGATGCTTCAGTCCACCTGCCACATCATTCATAACTTCCCCTAAATCTCCATGTGCGCGTACTCCACAAACTCCCTTCAACGTCTCCTCCTCTCCAGGATGCTCAAATCCCTGAATCCCACCGGCTCACCCCCAAACTCCCACCCCTGCTGTTTAAGAGCTCATCAATAAACCCTCAGCTCAGTCCACGCGCGAGAAGAGAGTGGCACTCCGCGCTTCATCACATTCTCACACAGAGCAACCGTGCCTTCAACACACTGCTGAGCAACAACGCTTTACTTCAGCTTGAGCTAATCTTATTTCTCCCTACTTACCTTTTTATTGATTCTTAATTTATCCTTATTTCTGCTCTCTAAGCAGCTCTTTGCGCTCTCATTAGACACTTATTGTTGACGGATGATTGCGAGGAACTGCTAATATAAAACAGTTGTGGTTTGGTCCGAAATGGATTTACAAACGCTAAATGATACATCTGGGATTTGGGCATGCCTTCAGCTTCAGAACAGCTCGGTTCTGAACTGGACCTTAAATGGGATTCTGGAGATTCCCAACGGCACCTGCGGAGACGCGCTTCTGCTGCCCAAGACGGAACCGGCGCGACCCAGAGGTGAGGATCTCCAGATACACACTCAGCACCAGAACGCTGCTTCAGTCGCATTCGTTCTCCTTCACTATGATGAGGTACCAAAGCTTGTCGTGGCCCTGTTTTAACACCATGGAGAGGTTGAAGCATCCTCCAGTGGCTTGAAGTAAAATCAGGAAGTGGTTATGGGTGTTAAAAGTATATTAAACACTTTAGTAAACACAATTAAAGTTGTGTTTTTAGTTAGAACGCTGTAAATACACGCTAGCGAATAGAAGCGTTCGCCTGAGGAGGTAACTATGGTAACAGTACTCTGCGCTTTTCGTACGGTTCATCAACAATATATAGGCTAGGCAATAGGCTTTATGATATAGGCTATTTATGTATCGAGAGTATAAAATAAGTTTTGTTAAAAAAGTCTAGTAGATACTGGACGTTTGCGTTCTGGAAGCGCCAAATGCAATTCGGTTGCGCTAGATGAACCTGAGATCCAGAAAATCAGATTATGCGAAATGTCCTTAAATTCCCACCGCCTAAAATTCACTGATATTTCGCATACTAGAAATAAATGGCACACCATGCCATGTTTTTGTCCTGTAACCTTGCACTCCTTGAGCAGGTAGAATACGACACGGTAGCCTGTTCACGGCATTTATGTGTTGTTATATAAATGAGTAAATTAGTTCATTTATTTCACAAATCTAAGTGAGGTCAGCAGATCGACATAACAAATAACAGCCAGCACCTCACTGCTTTTAGGATCACTGCCAAAGCAAGTAAATATTTCACTGCATCACCCTCTGGGCAATTATGGATGACAACGTTTTAACTCAGTTCAAGAGAGCTATTTATCTTGTGCAGATATATAAGCACTGTCATACAAGAATATCACTAAATGGTATATCTAAATAAAAAATAAATATACCATAAACCCAAGAGGAAATAAAACACCTCTAGAATAAGCATGAGACACATTCTCGGAAACATTCTGAACACTTATATTTTTAAGAGCAATATGAATGAAATTTGGGAAAGTAATCCATTATATTTCTTGTGGTGATGTGTGTGTGCGCGCGCGCGCGTGCGCGCGTATGTGTGTTATGTGTGTGTGTGTGTGTGTGTGTTGTGTGTGTGTGTGTGTTGTGAAATTACAAATAATTTTTTATTTTAATAATAATTAATTCACAATGACATGACATGATATAGTTACTTCCAACACTGTTTGTTAGATAACACAAATTTAGAAAATGTGCTACCATTTCAATATTTACATGGTTTTACATTATTGAATATTGATATTTACTTCAACTTTTTAAACGGTATTTAAGTCAGTTGAGGTCGAAACAGCTCTATGATACACACTACTACACATGTTCACATTTTACAGCAAACATGTGATTTCTCCTCTTTCTCTGTTTGGGTTTTTTTGGAAGCGTTCAGTTATGGGCGCAGCCGCATTTAGGGCATTTATGTGGCAATAGGAAAGAGAGGCTTCGAATAAGACAATATTTGGTGATCATATTAATTGGCTGAGATATGTATTGGGGCTCACTGGGAAGGTGCTGTTAAGGGAGAACCCCTGTGATTTTCAAACATGATCATCAAACACACGCTTGTCATTATCGCCATTACACGGTGCTCCAACAGCACTCTTCAAATCCACAGATTCTGGACTTGTAGCATACACTGTGATTGCACACTCATTCATTCTTCTTGATGATGACTCCAGGATGACTGCACATGCTTCAGGCAATCAATGTCATCTCAGTGATTTTCTGTGAATCTTAGTCAGTCTCTTCACTGTACTTGGCAAAGCAATGATTTGCATTGTGAATGGATCTTTTATTACTCTAAGCCTATTTGTTTTGTATAGAAGCATATTTCCACCACTGAATGAAATAAATAAATACAATGAAAAATGTAATTACGACTTTTATAATTCTGACCTTTTTTTCTCAATATAAAACATAGTTGTGAAAAAAAAAAATCTGAATTGTGAAAACGGTTTCCAAAGGAATGGAAAAAAGGGAATTTCGACTTTTATAAATCTCAAAATTATGACTTATTTTCGCATTGCAAGTTGATTTTCTTCTCATAATTAGTTCCATAGTAAAAAAATAAAATAAAAAATATATATATAAAACATTTACAATACAAAATACATTTCATGCTAAGTATAGTTTAAATCTATTTACACATTTACTGACATATCGCTTGAGACTATAACAAATGTTATTAAACTTTATTAGGATTACTAATTGTGCACAAAGTACATTTCTTAATATTAAGCCCAAAGTGTGTTTTAATGTCACTATTGATGGTAATTCATCACAGGCAGGCAGCCAGCAAACACACGCACACAGACGTACACATTGACGAGACCGGACCAAGAAACACAGAACTGAAGTTATATGGGGAATGTAAATGAGGATAATGACCGGACACACCTGAACATAATGACACAATCAGACATGAGGAAAAAGATCGCACAGAGCACATGGGGAATGGAAACACAACAAAACGTCCATGGGTGTGACAGAAGGCAAGATATTTATAGTGCAACTGAAGTGTACTTGCAACAGTTCCTCTTTAGCACAATCAAATATACTTCAGTATATCTTTAGCTGGAGTTCAGCACTTCTGCACAATTAAAGTGTATTAAGTACAAAATTAGTTGTTCCATTTTAGCAGACTTTAAATATACCAGTTTAGTTACACTAAATAATATAGAGTGTAAATGTATGCGTAATATAGCATGAAATAAATGTATTTCAAATATATTTTAATATATTTATTTTTCACTAGAATTTACATTTTGAAATGCCATTTTTTTGAGAATTGCTTATGTCCAACAATTAAATTGAAATTAATCAATTTTAATCAATTTTAATTCACAAATCAGAATTTAATTACATTTTAATCTAAATTATTTTATTTTCAAAATTGCAAGTTTTTATTTAACAATTCTGATTTTTTTTCTCAAAACTGGGTTGACATCTTGCAATTTTACTTTTCTTATCAAAATTGTGAGTTTATATTTCACACATCTACTCACATTTTAAATACTTTGCCTCTATTTTTTTAAACTTTACACACAAATCCAAGAATTGTGCACACAAAAATGCCTCACATCTCTTGCAAAATGAAGCACTGCATTCAAAATAGCACAAACACATCTCAAAAGCAAACATTTGCAAACACCTTTGCCATAATATTAATTCCTGTTAGATTTTTGTGTATTACATAAAGAATTGTGTGTTGTTTTTGCAAAAAGTGATTTATGTAATTGAAACTGAGTCAAATGTCGAGGATTAGAATGTGAAAGTGAAAGTAATGTGACATACGGCCATTAGGGTAACCCATACTCGGAATTCGTGCTCTGCATTTAATCCATCCTAAGTGCACACACACACACACACACACACACACACACACACACACACACACACACACACACACACACACACACACACACACACACACACACACACACACACACACCACACACACACACACACACACACACACACACACACACACACACACACACACACACACACACACACACACACACACACACACACACACACACACACACACACACACACACACACACACACACACACACACACACACACACACACACCTGGAGCAGAGGGCATTTATGCTGTGGCGCCGGGGAGCAGTTGGGGGTTCGGTGCCTTGCTCAAGGGCACCTCAGTCATGGTATTGAGGGTGGAGAGAGCGCTGTACATTCACCCCCCCACCTACAATTCCTGCCGGACCTGAGACTCAAACCCCCAGCCTTTGGGTTACAAGTCTAACTCTCTAACCAGTAGGCCACGACTTCCCCTCCATGGGTGTGACAGGGAAAGTGTAGAGTATGTTTTTGCAGATTTGGTGTGTGGTGGTGTTTGAGTGTCAGGTTTCAGAAATTGTGTGACAAGTAAAGATATTTTGTGTACGAAGTTGAAAAGAAAAGTACGATTTTTTTTCACAGCATCTCGAGTTTAAAGTTCACAATTCTAACTTTTTGTTTCACAATTGCAAGTTTATATTGCAGAATTGTTAACATCTCACAGTTCTGATTTATTTTCTTCTGAGAATTGCAAGTTTATATAGTCTCACAATATAGATTTTTCGCACAATTTAGACTTTTCTCCTTTGTCTCAAAAATGCAAGAAAAACTGAATTGTTAGGACAAAACGTCAGCACTATCAGATACAAACTAACAATTGCATGTTTTATATGTTTATTTATGGATTTAACATTTCATGGCAGAAGTAAGCTTCCATAGTTTTGCTGTCCTAACTATGCACGGGGTAAATTGAATTATATAATTTGCATTTAGTGTATCTTTCTCTGCTGACCCCATCAGAACAAACTTGTGACACACCAGTTTGTAAGCACTGCTGTATATGATCAAACACATGCTGTGTTAACATGACGAGACAGGCAGTAGAAGTCATTTGCTCTGAAACAATGCAACCACTGATCTCAGGTGAGATGCCTGTTGAGTTTCGCTCAGGATGAGGTCTTCAGTCATGAGCTTTTAACGTTTAGATGAGTCCAGTGATGAAGCTGCATCAGGGTGATTTGAGAAGACAGAGGTTAGCAGAACGTCATGCTTGGCTTAATATAGCAACCTTTGTGGCCAACAAGTGATTAATAAACTTCCTTGACAGATCTTGGTGATGATGATTGACACCAATGATTGAATCCAATCATTAGATAATTTACTGCAGTAAACTTCTCTTCATAGTGGGTTATGAGGGGTCTCTTATGGATGCTGTATGCTTCATACAGATGCAATGACTCAGCAGTCAGCAATGCAGAATTAATCTTTCACACTGTTCACAGTAAAAAGAAAGAACGGGACATTGCGATGTTATTATTGCAGTATGCGGAGTAGCTGTAATGGCCTTAATTGACAAATTTGTCCTCAGCACATCAGATAGTGATCCGAATATAAATTATGACATTACCTTTGTTTTTGGCTCTAATGTAGAAGCAAACAACTCACACACATTTGCTACCCAGTAATTTAAGAGACCAATAATTATACATTTGTGTCCACATTGCATTACTTATCCTTTTTAAGATTTTCATTTATTTGTGTTTGGAAAGAAACCAGCAAAGCAGTGTCTGCAATTAAGGGTCTGTTTTTAAGGGCAGTATTTCCTTCATCAAATTGGTTTACAGGGGCAGTTTCACCTGTATAATGGGATTTTTCTGTTTAAATAATAACATGCAGTCTGCCATTTATTTTTTAACATTCACGAATCAACTGAAAAAAAAATACATAAGAAGACATACCTAGATAGAGTGGGTCAAAGTAAAAATGAAAAAATATAAAAAGAAAAATACTTTAATTAATCACTCTTAAAAATATAGGTGCTTAAAAGGTTCTTCACAGCGGTGCCATAGAAGAAACATTTTTGGGTCCACAAAGAACCATTCAGACAAAGGCTCTTTAAAAAAAAACATCTCTTTCTTAACTTTTTATAATCTGACGAACCTTCTTGTCACCACAAAGAACCTTTTGTGAAACAGAACGGTTCTTCAGATGTTAAAGGTTCTTTATGGCACCACGGGGGAGTTGTGGCCTGATGGTTAGAGAGACGGACTCGTAACCTAAAGGCTGTGAGTTCGAGTTTCAGGTCCGGCAGTAATTGTAGTTGGGGGGAGTGAATGTACAGCACTCTCTCCACCCTCAATACCACGACTGAGGTGCCCTTGAGCAAGACACCGAACCCCCAACTGCCCCCGGGCACCGCAGCATAAATGCCCACTGCTCCAGGTGTGTGTGTTCACAGTGTGTGTGTGTACACTTTGGTTGTGTTAAATGCAGAGCACAAATTCCGAGTATGGGTCACCATACTTGGCCACGTGTCATGTCACTTTCACTTAGACAAAAAAGGCTTCTTCTATGGCATTGTGAAGCACCTTTGTTTTTTTTAAGTGTGTATATACTGTAATGGAATATAATTAGAATATATTAATTGAATATAATAACCACTGTTCCCTCTAAGCTGGGCGCGCGGCCGCGCACCTCTTCCACTGCGGCCACGCAGAGAAATAATGTGCCGCGCACATGCAAACAATTTTGTTGGGAAGCCATTTGATTGAATTCTAGTAAAAAATAAAAAATCGCATTGCTCAGGCAATCCGCTATAGAGTTGATGTCGCTATAGAGTTAGAACCAGTGAATGCGGTTAACAGGTTTCATAGAAAGAGACATTAAGATACTGTCTCACACACCGGTGTATTGTGCAAACTACACTTCATAGGAATGTTTAGATAGCTATATAAGAATTCACATGTTCAAGTTTTTTGAAAATATTTAGCTTACAGATCTCAGATTAAATGCTTCAGTTTGTTTTGATATTACACTATGTTATGTTTGGCCTATATCATAAAACCAATAAATAATTGACCTTGTTTTTTAATGGATGCTCTTCTGCTCGTAAGGCTGTATATATATATATATATATATATATATATATATAAATGATCAAAATACAGAAAAAAAACTGTAATGTTGTGAAATATTATTGCAATTTCTAATATTGGTTTCCTGTTTTATATCAATTTTAAATACAATTTATTCATGTGAAGCAAAGCTGAATTTTCAGCATCATTACTCCAGTCTTCAGTGTCACATGATCTTCAGAAATCATAATAATATGCTGATTATGTTGTGCTGCTTAGTTTTTGGAACATGTGCTACTTTTTTATTTGATTCTTTGATGAATACAAAGTTAAAAAGAACAGCATTTATTCAAAATAAAAAGCTTTTCTCACAATATAAGTCTTTACTATCACCTTTTATTCCTTTAACACATCCCCCCTGAATAAAAGTATTACTTTCTTAAAAAAAAAAAAAATGACTGACCCCAAATTTTTGAATAGAAGTGCATATTGAAACTTCTTTAAAAAAAACTTGAATCCCAAACTTTTGAACTGCAGTGTATTATACTGTACATTTTTTTTGTTTAAATCAAGGGTCAAATCAAATAAAAATAACACATTAAAGTTAAAAGTTTCATACTTTTTTTGTGCGCGCTGTACAGGTCTGGTATAAAGAATGTTTTTGCTCAGGTGACCAAAATGTCCGCTCAATAGAGAAAAGTTTTGCCCAGCAAGAAAAAAAATTAGAGGGAACATTGATAACAACTATAATATAATGTAATTAATTAATTAAATAAACAATTATATATAGTGGTGGCCACCGGACAGATCTGAAAATATTGGATTTTTTTGTCTCCAAAAGATGATTGAATTGAATAATGTTCATGAAACATGCAGATGGTTGCTCTGAGCACAACAACTATCAGATGAAGTGAGTCGTACTGTTTTAATCCACATTTAACTTTGACATTTAGTATGTCCAACTTTCGCAGAATCACCCTAGGCATAGTGTCAATATATTTCCTGAGAACTTCAACACTAATGTTATTCCTTGCCTTCTGCAACTCAAGCCAAAGGTTTTCCTTTGAATGTACAATTGAGCTGTCCCGTTTATTTTCCAACTCATCCCAAATTTGCTTGATGGGGTCGAGGTCCAGACTTTGAGGGGGCCAGTCCATCATTTTCAATGCTTCAGCAGATTCCCTCCATCGCAGGTAGTTCCGGCAATAGTTTGTTGAATGGCCAATTCAACAAAAACAACTGAGACCTCTTAAATATGCCAAGTGTTCCAATAATTTTGGCCACTGCTGTAATAGTTAATATAATAGTCAAAAAGGAGGAAAATTACTGTGCTTTTTTTGTCTGCCAAATTTAAATTATTTGGGGTACTTTTGCCAGTTTCAGTGTCATTTTTGTCCAGAGTCCAGGAAAAATTATTACACTGGACCAGTTTCATGTGCAATTAGTCCTGTTTTCAGTATGTTCCTAATAACTTCAACATTTTCTGAATGTTGATAAAATTGTTGCCATCGATAACGACTTCACCTGCCACTTGAGACTTGAGTTGTAAACTTGTGTGGGCTCCTCCACTCAGACACAGCCTGTCCTGATGCAATCTCACCCTCTGACACTTTTATGGTTACTAACACCTGCAAAGCTCCCAGACTCTCCGCAGATTGATTTCACAATGTGGGGAGGAAATTATCAGTTTTTATAGTGTTTTGCTCACATGAGTATTGCGACCTTGAATGTAAACAGCAGAACATGACGTTTTCCCCCAGTACTATACAGCAGTTTATAGTATACAGAAGGTCTGAATAATTCAGAAGGAGATGAGTAAACTAAGGGGTCACTGAAGGTCATCAGTTTGCAGGAATGAGCTACAGCCATGAATCTCTCTAAGGACACAGCTTGAAGACTCTGAATACTGCTGTATGGAGGAATGCTGGGTATTCAGTCACACTAAGATTGCAGGGAGACAGGCTGATCCAACTACTTAGTACTTACTGAATGCCACACAACATTTTGCGCTGCCTATTATTCTTTAAAAATAGTAGCCTAAGTGACATTTTTTCTTTTGGTGTTCTGATCCAATAATGAGTCAAAATAGGTGGGTTGAGAAAATAAATAGTTCATTCATTATACTGGAAACAAAAGGTCAAATCATGCAAATTGCATTTTGGGATCCGGGTACACAAAACAAATGTATATTGCGCAGTCTCTGTTTCACAAAATACACACAAAATAACTGGATTTCTACAAAATATACCTCAGTACATGGCCAACAAAAACAAGCTGCAGATGAATGTTTTTCCTGATGTTTCTCATGTTCTGAGTAATTAGCAAGCAGTTGATTATTTCAATTATGGACAGGCGCTTGGCCTCTCTGTAGATAGGCTGCCAATTACAAACATCATTCAGGAAACAGCATGGATTGCTTTGCTGCTTTGGGAATATTGATTACAGCATAAATGGACAGTTAACTTCTGATGTCCATGATTGGACATTGATCTACTTTTGAATTGATCACTTGTTGCTGCAACAGTGATGGAACTGTTTGTAACTCATGGCTTTATCCATGTTGGAGAATTACGACTTTAAAACTATAGTATTTGAACACTATAGCACGTGAAGCAAAGTAATACTACGTTACTACTCTTGGAAAATAAAGAAAGACGCTATTTAAAAAGGGCAATATATTATTCTCAGATTTTATGTTATTTTTTTATCTCTATATTTTAATATATTTATGTGGCTCAAAAAAAAGAGAAATTTAGTATAGCAGCTAGGGCTGCACAATAAATTGTAATTTAATCAAGATCACAATATCTGCTTCTCTCGGTTTATTAAGCATACTTGTCTGGCAAAAATGTCAGTTGGAGTTTAACAATCTTCACAGAGGTATTCTGCAAAAAAAAATTATATTAGTGTTTTTTTTTTTTTGTTTACTTTTTGTAAAGAAATCTGTAAGCAAACCATGCAAAAGGAAATTCTTTTGATTTGTGCAATTGTGAAAGTGCGATAATTAAGTTAATATTAAACAAATTAATAATCGTGATAAAAATACATTACAATACTAAACAAAAAATATATAAAATGACAATACAAACTGAACATTACAAATATGAATGTGTAGATCCGTACGGCAACAATTACACAAAAAATATAGTGTTACAGCACTGATTATGACAATGACTTGTATGTGAGTATGTGAAATGCTGTTGATATGTGAGGAAACACAGTTTACACAAATATAAAATATTCATGCACTCACATTTCGCATCAGATTCATAATTCATGCAACTAACTTTCATGATATATTGATTCCCCTTGATTGTAATTTATTCATGCATTCCTTCTCTAGTTTGAGATCTTTATTCTTAACCCAGTTCAATCTTCTCATGAACTGATCATGAGGCCAAAAGTATTGATGAAAATAGTAAACTGTAGAGTTTTGGAACGAGGACGTTCAACAGCTGAAACAGTAGCTGTGCGGCTCTAGAGGGGATTTGTTGTGAGATAGAAATGGATGAGGGATGATGAGAAATCATAGTGATGTTTTGTTTACGTGAGATACAGCCAAGGCATTTAATGACATGAGCTGTTGTCTATCCCATCCTTGAACAAAAATTCAGTTGATTTAACGATCTGTATATCTTGCATACACATTTTAGATAATGTAAAGTAGGCTATGTCAGACATCAAGCTATACGTTTTTTGGGGGGGTTTGTCATTAAAACACCCCAGAATCATACAATCCATCCATCCATCTATCATCTATCTATCTATCCATCTATCCATCCATCCATCCATCTATGTCTGTCTGTCATCTATCTATGTCTATCTGTCTGTCTGTCTGTCTGTCTGTCTATGTCTATCTGTCTGTCTGTCTGTCCGTCTATCTATGTCTATCTGTCTGTCTGTCTGTCTGTCTGTCTGTCTATGTCTATCTGTCTGTCTGTCTGTCTGTCTGTCTGTCTGTCTGTCTGTCTGTCTGTCTGTCTGTCTGTCTGTCTGTCTGTCTGTCTGTCTGTCTGTCTGTCTGTCTGTCTGTCTGTCTATCTATTTGTCTGTCTGTCTATGTCTATCTGTCTGTCTGTCTGTCTATCTGTCTGTCTGTCTATCTATCTAAAGTCTTGGAAACATACCAGTAAATTGACTATCACAAACTTTAGAAAGTCATATTATGTTAAAGTATTTTACTTTACTCCAATACATTTTGCATCTAAAACATAAACTTCTTCAGATGGATATGCAATAAGGTCAGCTGCAAAAATTACTTTCCATTCTTTTTCATCACTTTTCACTGCATTCCTTTAGTAAATCCTGACAATATATGTTTAATGCCAAAAGAGGGTTTACACAAGCACAAGCTGATATTCAATTTGACCCTATTGATTTAGGGTTGTAATATAATATAATATAATATAATATAGTGCAATTTATTGTTATGCAAGCCAATGTCAATTTGTAAGCAAGAAAGTACCCTTTCTTAAACATGAACCTACGTTTGCAGCAATGATAGAAGAACCATTTTGAGTTCCAGAAAGAACCTTTCAGAGATCAAATCTTAAAAGAACCAATTTTTTTCTTCCAGTGTTAAGAACATACCAACAATATTTACACTTTAAAGAACTTTTTGTAAAATGAAAAGTTTCCATGAATGTTAAAGGTTCTCCCTGGAAACATAGATGCCAATAAAGAACCTTTATTTGTAAGAGTGTATGTTGGTTTGAATGAAACATCGCCCCCTGCATGGTCCAAATAGTTATTTTTTTCTGTCCAGCAGTCTCATAGGGCTAAATAAATGGTCAATGACCAACATTGTTTAGTTTTATACTGACTTCATTCTTGTTAGTCCCTCACGTACAGCGAGTGACTGGCAGTTTTACACACCATGCTGTCTTGGATGGTTTGAATAGCGATGTGACTTGCGAAGGTTGACAGAACAGGTTTTTACGAGATAGGACATGTTGAGAGATCATTCTGAAACAAACATCTGTCACATATGCCAAGATTGCATGATGAAATATGCTGAGGGAGACATTCATCCATAGGGAGAAGAGTACAAAAGAAAGAGTAATTTAATTTGATTACACAGCCCCTTTGTAACATTTCAATTGGCAAGTGAGAACAAGTGTTTCATTCTCTGTAATCTAATTTATTGTCTCTTTCTCCCTAAATCTTTTCTCTTGACTGAGTTATTTGCATTCACCAGTGTGTGTTTCTGATTTTTTTTTAAATATGTTTCTGTTTATAAAAAATGTCACCCAGCCTGTTTGGTCTTTGTGGGCGGTCTGTCTAATGTTCACACAACACTGTTTTCAATGTGTTTTGGCTATTAATTTACATGGCAGTTGCATTTTCGGGGCTTAAAAATGCAAACTTTTGAATACGGGGTTTAAGGTGCATGTATTTGGAGACGATATAGTTTTCAAAACTAAGAAAACGTACTCGGTTACTATCTTAACTTCGGTTCCCTGAGATATGGGAACGAGTACTGCATCGAAGACGATGTAATGGGAAAAAAAAACTTTTTTCCTCTTCAACTGAAGCCTATTTCAATCACGCAGATATAACTGCACATTGATTGGTTCATCTAGGATTAAAAAATGAACCAATCCACGGCGGTGGCGAGCGAGCGAATGGCTATTCAGCCTGCCATAGCGCGCCAAAACGGGAGGAGCGTCTGGCTATATAATCAGCTGCTCTAGCCACTGCATCTCAGATTTCTTCGAAGGAAGAAACCGAGGCATGCAGTTCATAGCACGACCAGGAACGCAGTACTCATTCCCATATCTCAGGGAACCGAGGTTACGATAGTAACCGAGTACACTCCCTTTAGAGATTACACTCGTACTGCATCAAAGACGCTGTATGGGAACCAGTCCAATCACGCCGTGCTATGAAGTGGAACGACTCGAACCCAAGACGCACGTGGGATTAGACCCAGGGGAGTCCGTAGAATAAACCAAGCACAGGGTGAGCCTAGAGGGTCACCCGTGGCTCGGGTGTCATCCCATAAGGATACTTGGTGTCTATATAGTTTATGGACAGACCAAGCAAACGAGGGGGCTTGAACAGTGCTGTTCAAGTCGACCCGGAATATTGTTATTAAGTAGAAAGGACTGTGGCCTGCACTGCAGGGACATATAAATGCTTCATTCATTCATTCACTGCAGGGACATCCAGGTTGTAAAACCTTACAAACCGACGTGGAGGTTCATTCTCGTGGCGCCTCGTAAAAATTTAATTACTGATTCTCTGCCCGACACGATGGCCCATAGGGGCCGGGTGGAAAGGGCTATTTTTTTAAACTTGATGGGATGAAGAGTGCTGTTTGTCCAGCATCTCCTGCAGAAATGACAGAACCACTGACACTTCGGAGGTGACCGGTTCTAAGTCACGGTCTTGACACCAAGCTGTGAAAATGGACCATTTCAGAGCGTAGAGTAGAGCCCTGCAAGCGCGTCGATCCCGACGCGTTGAGTCCATTCGGGCCGGGTTCGGGCCGTTTTTTTTTTGACAGATCGGGCTCGGTTCGGACTCAGGCTCATTTAGCTTGTCTCCTTTTATTGTGCCCAAATACGCCCAGACCACACATGTACTGTATGAAATATTGTTATAATAATTATGTTATAAATATTATACATCGCCTATGCAATAGGCAAGTACGCAACGCATATACGCACACATTAGCATACAGGTGACAGTTGACCATGCAGAGCATCAGGGAGAAGTTGGAGCTTGGGGAGTTACTAAGAGTTCCCAATGCTTCGGGAAAAGCTGCATTTTGGCTGTATTGATATTTGTGGGCATGATTGTCGGTGGTGGTAGTTATGTTTGAGGTCTATAATAAAAGTTTACCTCTTAGTAGCGTGTTTGTGTGTTTGTGTATAGCAGAGACAGCGCACGTCAGAGAGCTTAAAGTGATATTGATGTTGGTCTTGGGTCGGCATGAACGACCCAAGACCAATTAATTATTAATAAACTAGTGTTTTCTAAGTCGGTGTCGCAAGGATGAAGTTTCAGGTCCCGACTTGCCATCTCCTCATTAGACCCACCTTTAAGAAATGCATCTAAGGATTATGATTATAATGAAAGAGTTTTTGTTTTCTATATGTTTTATATCATTAAGTACTAATTTAAAGCTTTTTATAGGTATATTTATCATGTCTAAATTGATCAAACACGCTATGATCAGCTCACTGTCTGCCGCTGGCCGCTGGTTGTTAGCTACTTTAGAAACAAAAACTAACATTTAACGAATAAAAAAATTTGCCAAGCTGCTGCTGGAACCCTCTGTTTCAACCAGAACTGGATGAAGCAGACCCAGCCGAAGTACTGGCGAAGCCACTGCTATAAGGCCCAGCATCTTCTGGAAAGCTTTGAGCGGACGGGCGGTGCCTTCCTTGAAGGAGGGGAGAGAGCCGCATCCATGCATCGTGTAAAAGTGCGGGGAGCCAGGGACAGCCCAAACGGCACGACCTGGTATTGATAAGCCACCCCTTCGAATGCAAATCTCAAGAATCATCTGTGATGGGGGGGCTATCTGGATGTGAAAGTATGCGTCTTTCAGATCCAGCGACATAAACCAGTCCCCTAGGCATATTTGCGAGAGGATCTGTTTCAAAGTGATCATCCTGAACGACCTTTTCATCAGGGCGTGATTCAGGTGTCTGAGATCTAGAATAAGTTGGAGGCCGCTGTCTTTTTTTGGGGACGAGGAAGTAACGGCTGTAAAAGTCTGACTTGCTCTGGGCTCGCACATCTCTCATGAGATCAAAGTCCTGATGATGTCAGCAGCATTTTGGCGGGTCTAATCCTTTAGGAGCAGTGGCAACAGGCGATCAGTAATGGAGCACACACAGAACCCTGCACTGTAGTCAAATGTGGCCTCGATTGATTGCTTTAGCCTGACTAAGCCACAAACAGGATATGACTGTTCACATCCAATAATCCTCCCTGCTCATGCTGGCTCACATTGACTGCTCTGTGCTCTCTGCAGAGGCAGTAATGGAAAGCAGCTGGAATATGTTGCACTTTGCCAAAAAAATCTTTTTTTCAAGGTCTGATAGTTGGGTCCCAAAATGAAGGCTTAGTATTCAGTACTCCTAGGGAGGATTGTTTATAATGTGGGGCTTTTCTATGTCAAAAATCATTAAAGCATGACCAAATAAAGACTTAAAAGGACAGTTCGCCTTGAACAATTTTTGACAAAAGTATCATACAGCCAAAGTCAAATGGGTCTATAGTTTTGTTTTACACCCCAGTGATTTTCACCGTGAACAAAACCAGTTAAAACAACTTTTTAAAACCATTTTCTTTGGTGTTCCACAGAACCAAAACTGCCAAATGAACCAACAATATTAATTATCAGAGGAAGTGTGACAAAAAGTTCACATATATGTCAGGCCATAAACACTGTAGACATTAAAGTGTAGATGTTTGTATTCAGATTAGTAGTCAGTATGGGTTTTTCATTGATTGATTCTTAAACTTATACATTTGATATCTTGAATCTTTGGTTATATCATTAAACCTGCCATTTCCCTTTCCAACTAATCCAATAACTATTTTGAAATGTTATATAAAACACAATCACTTTTCAGTAATATCTTATTAGCTGATTTCTTTCTATTTGTTTATTTTGTGGTGTCTAGTATGAAATGGCATATCTATATTAAACTCAGCGGAAATTAAACTTCCAGTCCACGTCAGCTCATATAGGAACCCAAACTTTTCTGATAAAATGGCCGATGCATTTCTGAGAAATTAATTAATTTGTGTATTTACGTTATGAAACATTTATGCAAAATGTATACAGTCTAAAACAGTGAAGAATATGCAGAAACAAGTTATTGCATATGTAAGTATATGCATATGTAAAATAATGCAGCGCTATCGAAATGTTGATACAAAATAATGCATGAAGTATGTTTATATATTAGTGATATATTAGAGATATCAAGTTTCCAACTCATTGTTTAATCAAAATGATGGGATATGTCAGAAATAATGATTCTGTGTAAAAATTCAGATTTATGGCCACAGAGATCAGCTAGAGAAACACAATCCATCAGCCATGTCTGAAAAAACACACAGCTTTAAGTGTTTGAGTGAGCTGTTACATTCTGAGGATGTTATTTGATGATGGCTGAATTTTTTCCATTACTATCACGAGGTTGCACCGAGGACCATTAGAGGCATTTATCTCTTCTAAATATTCAGTAAGTCAGCAAGAAAACCTGACAGCACATGGGACATGTATAGATTAACTTGAAATATATGCTAAAACAATGTATGTTATCTAAGGGTTTTAAACCAGCTGATGTGGAGTAGAAAAATGTGTATTTCACATGTTTATGTTATTATATACATATATACCTTTAAGGAGAAACATTTCACCCTATGCTAGTAATTATATAGAATTTTCCACCAGGAAATTGCTGACGGTATGAAAAATAAACTCAAAAAGTAATCAAGGGCGAGTGTGGAGAGTTTCATAAACTGAGGCCTTTTGAACATTACATTAATTAAATATGATTGCAATTATCTGGCATATTTAAAAGTGATTAGTGATTTTAAACTGAGCAATTAAATGCCACTTAAACCCTCCTCACATACCTTTCCCAAGTCTTTCAACTCATCATTGACCGACTTGATTTACTTGATTTCCTGTTATCTAATGTTAACCCTGTAGAATCGAGCCGGACATATGACATACTCGAACAAATCTTTCAATCAATGAGATCTTTATAATAGTAAAGCATATATAAACTTTTTATTACACAAGTGAATATGAGTGTTACAACCAGTGCTTAATTTGTACATTTCGAGGTCCCGGAACAAAGCGGGCTGACGGATCCGGCATGTGATTAGAGGAGGGAGAGGTAATGGAGCATTCACGTGATCACATTGGTGGGCCATTTTAAGTGATTAACAGCGTGCATCAGTTGCTTTTATTAGGGTTAGTACATGAAAAAGCCATGACATTTTGAAACCGCAATTTCCAGGCCTGGGAAAAAAAATTTTTTTTATAATGGAATTTTATTTATCACAGATCTCTGTAATAAAGTTATAATTAATCCTGTCCAGAATTTTGTGGGGGATTGCGTGTATATTGCATAGTTTTACTCATTCCCGCAGCTTTTGAGTTTATAATGAGGAAAATTCCTGAAAACATTTATTGAATATAGCATGTTGGTTAGATGAGTAAATAAATCCACACAAACTAACAGATTAAAGTTAGTGAGTGATTCAGCTGAACCGTGTCTTCTCTCTTTCACTCTCTCAAAGCGGCTTCACATCAGCGCATCTCATCTGCACTACAACAAGCTGCTGCACGCTGATCCAAGACTTTCACTCGCATCTCGGGACAGTTGACAGAATTGTCACTTGCATGATCGGGTCATCGTTGCATCGTCACAAAAATGTATAATTTGCAGGTTTTCTTTTTACTCGCGCGCTCCAGAGGCTGTTTCAGGCTGAGCGCTCAGTCACATCCAAAGCCACCTATATAGCGAGTATCATATTGAGTTATTTTTCCTAGTTTGTTGTTGAGCTTAAGTGGCCAAATGTACACAATATTACGCATAAATGGCCCTCCTTGCGAGTATCCAGGTTTTTTCTTAAGTAAATGTGAACAGTTGAGAAAGAAAATGAATGCACAAACTCAACTGCTGCTCTACAACCCTGTCGTGCCAACCTCACTTCACTCATAATTAAATAAGATTTTAAAGATGCACGTGAAAGACTGGATCATTTGTTTATTGATATAGCTGCATGGAAATAAAAGCAGACACGGGCATGTTTTCTGATTATTAATTTTTCCCTTACTGCAACGTAAAATAAATAAATAGGCCTAAATAATAATAATAATAATTAACCACTATTAAAGTTGCAAACGCAAATTAAGAGGACAAGCCTGAAGTGGCCATGGGAAGATTTGGGAGAATCCTCGGTGAGCAGCGCAAAACAGCTGGTGTAGTCAGGGCTTAATATGAACGAACCCGGTCCGGATCAGTACCTCCGAACTCCGATCATCTCATTTGGCGGATCCTCTTCCTCCAATGAAAGACGTTCATGTCAGGGTTATTATAGTTTTGCATTTTTAAATTAGTTTTTATTTTAATATTGCTTTCAATTCTCGCTATAAATATCAGTTTCGTTTAATTTTTTTAATAATTTGGTTGATTTTAGTTTTTATTTTGTGAACAATTTTCTACCCTATACAGGTTAGTTTGCATTTTAATTTGAGTATTAGTAATTCAAGTTTGGCAGAATTAAAATAACACTTCCAGAGCACAGACCAAAGACATTTTAATTTAAGCCTATTGACTAAACTAGCGACACTAAATTAAAGCATGCTGAGATTGAGTAGAAAATGAATATTTATTTTGGATTCTTTTATTTAGTTGCTGTTGGTTTTGTTTAGTTTTAGTTTTTCATTTATTTTGAATTTTTTTTAATTATTTTCTTTCTTGCATAAATGCCTTTATTTTCGTCAAATAAAGTTATTAATATACAACATATTTTACAGTTTAAACATGTAGCCTATACAACATTTCTTATATTTAAACTCGTTTTTAAACTAAGCATTTTAGAAGCAAAAATAAAACATTTCATAGTCGCAAAAAGACCTATGCTAGCCACATAGGTATATACGGCTTTTTTATTTTAGAGTTTAAATATAAGGTAAAGAGATTAACCTTTTTTGGTCTTGATTTGAAGGTGACCTATATTTGACCAAAAAAGGTTAATCTTACCTTTCAGAAGCCGTGTCTGGCTTTAAAACTCATCGGACATCACCAACAGCGAAAGTCATTCATGTCTGGATAGTTTTAATCATTATGATGACATTTATGAATGTACACTATGATGTTTTGCATGTAGAGTAGCCTATTGACGGCGCTCAGTTGGGGGGCGGCGCGGGAGCGGCATGACCATGAAGCAAAGTTAATTTAGATTTAGAGTAACTAAGGGGGGATAACTTGTTGATATGAGTGCTATAATTTCAGAACGAATGCCCAAAAGATAAACAAAAAATCTCTGTCCTATTTGCTGCCCTGACTGTGCTGCCGGCCTAGACGACTGAGTTCGCCTATATGCACGCGCCGGCCCTGTGTAGGCTACTGATCCGTGCATTATGTCTTGTGAGAGCAGAGCAGTTCACATGTTGCGTCTTTTGTGTTTTCAGTTTCTTTATTTCAAATGTGGATGTGCTGCAAGGGTGGTCATTATAGAGGATTTTTCATATATATCCACACTATAGGTCAGCACAAACGTCTTTCATTGGCGCGTGAGGAGGGGGATCCAACAAAATGAGGTGCCCGATCGGATTTCGGAGGTGCCGGATCCGGATCCGGCAGGTTCCAGCACAAATTAAGCCTCGGTTACAACATATCTTACTAAGATATTTAAATGCTCAGTTTCATGTTTTTTTTTCTTCATATTTGATACATTAGAAGTTTATTGAGGCAAAAATCATAGTTAATAATTAGTTAACATTTATTGCTCGTACCCAAACTTAAGTGTGACCTAAAAAGGCCTTTAACTTGCTATATATATATATTGATTGGACGACAAAAGGCATGTATTAGATTGTGTACAACAGGTTTTCAGCAAAGTTTTGATCATGTTGATAATTTAGAGGCCTTAGAAATATACCTATTCAATATTATAAGCTAGGCATTATAGGGTCAAGTGTTGTTTAAATTTTGTAATGTTAAAAGCCTTTAATATGTTGATCTGTTATTTGATCTTTGTCTTTCAGAAATGGATTTGCTGCGCATCCTGTTATACTCTCTTATATTCCTGCTGAGTGTGTTTGGTAACCTGCTCATCATTGTGGTTTTGGTGGTGAATAAGCGAATGCGGACAGTGACCAACTCATTCCTGCTCTCCCTGGCCATTAGCGATCTCATGATGGCTATTTTCTGCATGCCCTTCACTCTTATTCCCAACCTGTTGGAAGATTTCATCTTTGGAGCTGCCATGTGCAAGATTGTGGCCTATCTTATGGGTGAGATGGACTTTAATTTCTTCTAATCTCAAAAGAGGCATGTTACCAATGTACCCGATAAATCACACAAAAACAGAAGAGCTACTTTGCAATGCATATCCTGCTGGCATATGGCACCCAGGAAGAGTCTGTATACTGACCCTCTTCACAAGCACTGGTAAAAGTCACATGCTTCAAATGCTTAGATCTGCATAACTTTACGTGGCTTCAAATCTTTGAATTATAGTAATTTTAAGTACTTTTAATTTAATCTTTACAGGCACAGTCATCAATAGTCAGAATACTTATGAATATTTAAATTAAGTCATTCTTTTCTGTGTAAACACATCTCCTTTGAGTTTTTAAAGATGTTTCAATACATCTTGTTTTCCATCGTGGCAGCAGTAATTCATCATATTATTATCTAATGATGGGGAAAAGCAATAAAATGCACGGAGTACAATGCACGGTACAGTAAGGAGCACTTTTTAAGAGATGATCCCAGTGATGGGTCAATGCTGTCCAGACCCAGGGGTGAAGAATGATTGCTTGAATTATTAGTTTAGACATTTAGACATGTTTTCCACTACAAAGAAACTAACTAAAAACCAAAAACCTTAATTCAGTGGTGGACAGTGGTTTCTGTGGGGAAAATTAGCATACAATTACCATGCAAACGGAGTAAGCCCAATAAAATGAGATGTATCAAAGGTAATCTTTGAGAAAAAAACCAAACAAACAACAAAAAACCTTCCCTATTTATAGTACAGTACACACTAATATGCTAAATGTCAGCAGCCATATCACCCTGTAGCCCAAGACCGGTTTCCCACTAAAGCTAAGCAGGGTTGAGCCTGGTCAGTACCTGGATGGGAGACCTCCTGGGAAAACTAGGTTGCTGCTGGAAGAGGTGTTAGTGAGGCCAACAGGGGGTGCTCACCCTGTGGTCTGTGTGGGTCCTAACACCCCAGTATAGTGACGGGGACACTACAGGTGTATCTCAATAAATTAGAATGTTGTGGAAAAGTTCATTTATTTCAGTAATTCAACTCAAATTGTGAAACTCGTGTATTAAATAAATTCAATGCACACAGACTGAAGTAGTTTAAGTCTTCAGTAATTTTAATTGTGATGATTTTGGCTCACGTTTAACAAAAACCCACCAAATTCACTATCTCAACAAATTAGAATATGGTGACATGCCAATCACCTTATCAACTCAAAACACCTGCAAAGGTTTCCTGAGCCTTCAAAATGGTCTCTCAGTTTGGTTCACTAGGCTACACAATCATGGGGAAGACTGCTGATCTGACAGTTGTCCAGAAGACAATCATTGACACTCTTCACAAGGAGGGTAAGCCACAAACATTCATTGCCAAAGAAGCTGGCTGTTCACAGAGCCCTGTATCCAAGCATGTTAACAGAAAGTTGAGTGGAAGGAAAAATTGTGGAAGAAAAAGATGCACAACCAAGCAAGAGAAGCGCATCCTTATGAGGATTGTCAAGAAAAATTGATTCAAGAATTTGAGTGAACTTCTCAAGGAATGGACTGAGGCTGGGTTTCAAGGCATCAAGAGCCTCCACACACAGACGTGTCAAGGAATTTGGCTACAGTTGTCATATTTTTCTCGTTAAGCCACTCCTGAACCACAGACAACATCAGAGGTGAGGTCTTACCTGGGCTAAGGAGAAGAATAACTGGACTGTTGCCCAGTGGTCCAAAGTTCTCTTTTCAGATGAGAGCAAGTTTTGTATTTCATTTGGAAACCAAGGTCCTTTGTTGCTTGTTCAAGTTGCTTGAAGTCCAGTGTTAAGTTTCAACAGTCTGTGATGATTTGGGGTGCAATGTCATCTGCTGGTGTTGGTCCATTGTGTTTTTTTTGAAAACCAACATCACTGTACCCGTTTACCAATAATTTTGGAGCACTTCATGCTTCCATCTGCTGACCAGCTTTTTAAAGATGCTGATTTGATTTTCCAGCAGTTTCTGGCACCTGCCCACACTGCCAAAATAAACAAAAGTTGGTTAAATGACCATGGTGTTGATGTGCTTGAATGGCCAGCAAACTCACCAGACTTGAACCCCATAGAGAATCCATGGGGTATTGTCAAGAGGATAATGAGAAACAAGAGACCAAAAAATGCAGATGAGCTGAAGGCCACTGTCAAAGAAACCTTGGCTTCCATACCACCTCAACAGTACCACAAACTGATCACCTTCATACCACGCCAAATTGAGGCAGTAATTAAAGCAAAAGGAGCCCATACTACCAAGTATTGAGCACATATACAGTAAATTAACATACTTTCCAGAAGGCCAACGGTCTTATGAAAATGAATTCTAATTTGTTGATCAACTGAATTGGTGTTTTTGTTAAGTGTGAGCCAGATTAGTGTGATCATCACAATTGCTGTGTGTCGTCAAAGAACAATGGATTATGGGAAAGCAAAGAGTGACCTCTGGTGGTGAGTAACTACTTCAGTCTGTGTGCATTTAATTTATTTAATACGTGACGGGTTTCACAATTTAAGTTGAATTACTGAAATAAATTAACTTTTCCATGACATTCTAATTTATTGAGATGCACCTGTATACTTTAAAAAGCACCGTCCTTCAGATGAGACGTTAAACCGAGGTCCTGACTCTCTGTGGTCATTAAAAATCCCATTATGTCTTTCGAAAAAGAGTAGGGGTGTTCCCCCGGCATCCTGGCCAAATTCGCCCACTGGCCTCTGACCATCATGGCCTCCTAATCATCCACATACACTGATTGGCTTCATCACTGTCTCCTCTCCACCAATAAGCTGGTGTGTGGTGGGCGTTCTGGCGCACTATGGCTGCCGTCGCATCATCCAGGTGGATGCTACACACTGGTGGTGGTTGAGGAGATACCCCCCTTACTATGTAAAGCACTTTGAGTGCATAGAAAAGCGCTATATAAATGTAACGGTTTATTATCATTATTATTAAATGTATTTTTTTAAACTAATTATAAAGCACAATGCTGGAATGAAGTACAATAAATTAAGATGCATTGCACTGATATTTACAGAGTGAACTGCTTATTGAATAAAGCAGCATGCAGTATAGTCTAAGCACAGCTCTTCAGCATAATCCCCCAACATTCAATATAACACTTATTTTCAATATTTACTCTCCTCATCTAGTCCCATGCATGTATGTATGTACTTGCCGGAAACTGGACATATATATATATATGACTGCCCAATGGCCGCAATGTCAGAAAATGAGGTTCCGTAGTGTATACACCACTACAGAAATAAAGTCTATTAAGTAACTTACACAATACAATTGTATTAGGTAACTTTTATTTTACAAATTTATAATTTAATTGAACAGTAATGCTTTTCGGCTTGCTTTGTTTGGGTTCTGAAAGACACTTAACTTTCAGTAATTAATAATCAATATGAGCGCATTGACTAACACCATTGGATGAAAACAAAACTTAAAGTGAATTAAGCTGGATGATGGGACTATTGTCTTCTGTACAGATGTATCACATCTTGCACATCGACACTGGTATTTAATCAACATTGAACTGACTCAAACTGAATAACGACATTGCTGCCTTTTGCAGAACTGCTTATAGCATAACTGAACTCGTTTTAAATTTAATAACTTCACACTGTTATTGATCTGAACTGAACCAAGCACTGGACTGACTTGAGCAAAATAAAGATACTATTGTCTTTTAGAGCTTCTTTACAATAGAATCTGAACTGATTCTGATTCTAATTTAATCTGTTTTTATCACTGTGAACTCAACACGTGTGAATTTTTTTTTTATATATATGTGTGTGTTTGTATGTATGTACTACGTATGCATGTATATATATATATATATATATATATATGACATTACCGCATGTCATGAATAGGGTTCCGTAGTGTATACACCACTACAGAAATAAAGTTGACTGATACAATAAAATTGAACAAGCAGGAGAAAAAAAGGTTAACAATAGTTTATATAATCTATACTTTTTTCAAAACCAATTTTTTATTCATCATAATTAATACTCACGAACCAAGTCTTCATGAACTATCACAATTTTCTGCGCTGTATTTTAAATATTTTTTCTTCTTCACACAATATTTTTGTAGTATTATGTACTTCAGGTTTTGGCTCCTAAACAACACATACTGTAAAAAACGACATAAATGACCTGCAATATGAACCAGACTATAAAGCACAAGTCAAAATGGCTTAGTTATTATTGGACTATTGTTCATTTGTAATACAGTTAGCAGGATGTCAGATTTTGGCACTGCCCCTAGCTTTGAGAAATTGGCCACTGATGTAGACATATGTATGAATTTATCCAGCTTGATCTGCACTGTTTCATGGATCACTACCTCCCTAAATGAAAGTCAAGGCTCATCCAGCAACAGCCAATACAATGCCAAGGTCATATCTGACACACAAGGGCTGCTGGCAGCAGTGGGCCATATTGTTATGCATTTGCATAAAAGTCAAAGGCACAAGGAACGATTAAGGTGTGGTGGCCTGAAAACAATTACACTGTCATAGTTATTTTTTTATTTTTTTTACTGGCATACACGGGTGATCAGATAGCGATTCTAAAGGATGTTTTTCTCCTGCATTATGTTGACTGTCTGGTGGAGGCCCTGGAGATGACACAGTTCACGAGAGAGAAGATCTTATTTGCTTGAGTGTGTGTGAGTGGCCTGCGGCCCACACAGTGTCAGAGTGCGACAGGGCAGCACATACAACATGCTGTGCCAACCACAACCTCCCTCCCACTGTTTGTTTTTCGAGGGGGCGGAGAAGGAAGGGGATTTGTAAAGCAAAGAACAATTTCCTTGGTATAAGCTCTGGTGCGGAGGGCGAGATCAGACCAAAGCTCTTGGGCCATTGGGCAGTAATTCCTCAAACATGAGGGGCTGTTGGAAATCTCGCTTTACAATGCTCGTCAACAAGAATGCCATTCTGCAATGTTTTTCACTAAGCTTTTTTTTGTAAGAATTTTACTAAGTATTTAGCAAGTAAGTATTCACTAAGTATTTTTAGAAAAACGTATTAAGGATTTTGTTGCTTTCTATTTTTCAAAGCATCTAGCTTTCGGGAAAATACATACAGATTTGCAGTGCATACGTACAGGAGCAACTGAATCATAAAACTTGGTGGATAAACCGTTTAGACAAGATCTTCAATCAATACCAATTTATTTATGAAAAACTGAAACAACCCACCCCCCCTGAAATGTATGGTAAAATAGCATGTATAAAAATATGGTATTCACATTTTAATATGGATTTAAGTTATATTTTACACCAGCAAAATTACTGTAAACTGTGAAATGTCATTGCTAGATTTATTACGTTTTTTCACCCTTTATAGTGAGGTAACGTCTTGGTTACTTGTGTAACCCTCGTTCCCTGAAGGAGGAAATGGAGACGTAACGTCAGTGTGACTGAATAGAGCCCAATTCCCTTCGAGTGTTAACAAGACAAGCCAATGACAGTTGGCGTGGCGTGCGTGAAAGCACAACAGTTTTTCGCTTTGGAGCCGAGACTGTGTGCCCCGGCCGTACAGCGGTGGTACAGCAACTATGGCGATGGGACGTTACGTCTCCGTTCCCTCCTTCCCTATTAGTCAGTCACGTTTGACTTAACGTCAGTGTGAGTGACTAATGGGATCCCTTGGAAAACGCCGCCATTGCTGACCCCCTCCAGTGCCCTGCGGAAGCCGGCAAGTCCCCCCACACCAGTTGGGATGGAAGATAGGACAGGGCTTAGGCAGAGATGACAGCCACTGCTGTTCCGTATAGTAGGTAGGATAACACTGGGAAAGCGTGCTCCAAGTAGGGGAACGCTACGGAGCCACATCCTGCGTAAGGAGGTACCATGTGGAGATTATGCATATGGACTGGCCAAGGGCAGTACTACACATGGGAGTCTCTGAGGTAGACTCAGCCAGTCTTGGGTGAGATAGCTACACAGCAGAGAGGGCAGAAGGTCTCTGCCAGGGAAAGACACGGGCTCACCGTGAGGGGAGCCGTGCCATGGAAGAATACACATGTGGGATCACCCGAAGGTGAATCACTACACAGTGCACTGCACAGTTCTGGCACTGGCACCTAGCTCAGCACAAGGGTTGACCTTTGGCAACACACGAGTGCTGGACCTGGCATCTGGCGCTCTGCCACGCCTGACTGCCAAGGGTGCAGGAGGAACATCAACAGGGTTCGCCGTGGGGAACTGAACTGAGAAGCAACAAAGCACACATATCCGGTCTGTAGAGGGGAATGACGCAGCAAGCGTGATTGACACAAGCAGGTTCCAGTGTTACTGGCCATCCAAGACAAGTACACGGGAGGACACCGGCTCTATGCGGAGATTATAAAATCTCGCAAACATATTAGGTGTCGCCCAGCCGGCAGCTCTACAAATGTCTGCTATCGAGGCACCCCGCCCCAATACCCAAGAGGAAGCAACGCCTCTCGTAGAGTGTGCTCTCACACCAATGGGGCACGGTAACCACCGGGCCTGATAGGCCAAGACTATAGCCTCCACTATCCATCGGGTAAGTCTTTGTTTGGAGACAGCCTTCCCCTTCTGCTGTCCTCTGAAACAGACAAAGAGCTGGTCTGAGGTCCTGAAGCTCTGCGTGCGGTCCACGTAGATGTGCAAGGCACGGACGGGACAGAGCAGAGCAATGGCTGGGTCTGCCTCCTCCCGGGGCAGCGCTTGCAAGTTCACCACCTGATCCCTGAAGGGCGTGGTGGGAACTTTGGGCACATATCCAGGCCGGGGTCTCAGGACAACGTGAGAGTTACCCGGTCCGAATCCTTGGCACGAATCGTCGACCGAAAATGCCTGCATGTCCCCTACCCTCTTGACCGTGGCCAATGCCACGAGGAGCACTGTCTTCAATGACAGAAACTTGAGCTCTACTGACTGCAGAGGCTCGAAGGGGTCCCCCTTCAAGGTCGTCAGGACCGAGGGGAGATCCCAAGAGGGTACCAGATGAGGACAGGATTTAACGGAGGATTTAACCTGAAAACAGGAGGTCGCAGCTCAACCGCAGAATGAAAAGCTGCAGCACGCTGTCAGAAGCAACACTGGACAGCAACCTCCGCTGACGCGCTGTAATACCAACGCCGTATGCTGTCTTGCAGACACTCTCGGATATTCGCGCTGAAAGTCTCAGCTCCGAAGCGAAAAGCTGTTGTGCGTTTGCATGCACTTTCCTTTTATACCCACACTGTGGGGCGGGGTGCGCGTGGCGAAACACGCATGCCAACTGTCATTGGCTAGTTTTGTTAACACTCGAAGGGGATTGGGCTCTCGGGCGAGATCCCATTAGTCAGTCACACTGACATTACGTCGAACGTGACTGACTGATAGGGAACTTACTAGTCAGCCAGTCAACATATTCTTACAATAAAATGTTTACAGTCTTTTACCGTTAAAATTACAATATTCTTTTGATTTATTATAGGCATCTCCGTCTGCATATCTACCTTCAGTCTGGTGGCTATAGCCATTGAGAGGTACAGTGCCATTTGCAACCCGCTAAAGTCCCGGGCATGGCAGACCCGGTCCCATGCCTACAAAGTAATTGCTTCCACCTGGGTCCTATCCTTCCTCATTATGACACCCTATCCCATCTTCAGCGCACTGGTGAAGTTCATCAAGCCCAACAACATTACAGCTCACATGTGCCGCCATGACTGGCCAAAGAGCGAGGTGGAGCAAGTGACTGACTGATTGTTACTAGTCAGCCAGTCAACATATTCTTACAATAACATTTTTTACAGTCTTTTACCGTTAAAATGACAATATTCTTTTGATTTATTACAGGCATCTCCGTCTGCATATCTACCTTCAGTCTGGTGGCTATAGCCATTGAGAGGTACAGTGCCATTTGCAACCCGCTAAAGTCCCGGGCATGGCAGACCCGGTCCCATGCCTACAAAGTAATTGCTTCCACCTGGGTCCTGTCCTTCCTCATTATGACACCCTATCCCATCTTCAGCGCACTGGTGAAGTTCATCAAGCCCAACAACATTACAGCTCACATGTGCCGCCATGACTGGCCAAAAAGCGAGGTGGAGCAAGCGTGGTGAGTGTTCAAGTATAGTTGGGTGCTCATCTCACTTTATTTTATGGGACAGTAAAGTGGAAAAAAGGACATGACCTAGATCAGGATCAAATCTGGTTCCTCCAGAGCCAGCAGTCAGTATACAAGTCCAAAGCACATGCACAAACCACTACACCACAGCTCAGAGAGTTTACATCAATATGTGTACAAAATGTAGCTTTGTAAATAAAGAAATAAAAAAAACTAAAAAAAACATAAAAATGTAAATAATATTTCCCAATACTACTGTTTTTACTGTACTTTTCATCAGATACATAAAACAATATTTTAAACAGTAGGTACATGCCTCAAAAGACTTCACTGGAAATGTATACCTGTTTATTTTGTATACTAACATACTTAAAATGAGTGTCTGTGGTAATCAAGAGCATGCCACAGACTCTGTCCTTAGAGCTTAAATTGTTTTGTACTCTGAAAATTCCTTTTATTGGAAAAGCATCCTGTTATTACTCATACTGTAACATCATTAAATGTCTGCGTTTGTCTCAACATAAGAGGCAAAGACAGAAACAGAGACAGTGTCACTGTGCAGTGCTCTGATAAGGAGCCGGGGTCTTAAACATCAGCTGGGTGCCTCCTGCATCACATTTATGTTTTTATGACAGCTGTTGCTAGGTAGACAGAAAGGGATGACTATTGTACTCTCTCTCCATGTTAGTTTGTACATTTTTCAAATTCTTTCTGCATATTCTGTTACAGTAATAAGCCACGAGAGGTTTAATTAAAGTGGTTTCATTACAGGGAAGAGGAGTTTTTAGGCACATCACAAATATGTTCCCTTCAAGCTATGCCAGAGCATGACTACACACTTCTGAGGATAATTATCATGTTTTGAATACGTGAAACAGTTTTAATTAAATCAGACCACAAGTGACTAACTCCTAGACAAATGTATGAGTGAGTGAGTGTATTTATATCTTAAAGGAATAGACCTCAGGTTAAAGATGCAAATTAATTTGTTTCTTTATCAGCTGATAAAAACAACACAATAAGAATCAAATAATCCGCACCACTCAAGTGCATCAATTAACATCTTGTTAAGTTAAAAGCTGGACTCTCATTCTGATGGCACTGATTCCCTGCAGAGGATCCATTGGTGAGCAAGTGATGAAATGCTACATTTCTCCAAATCTGTTGTGATGAAGAATCAAACTCATCTACATCTTAGATAAACTGAGGGTGACAAAATCTTCACTTTTAGGTAAATCATTGCTCAAAATTGAGTTTCAAACCGTTTTAATGTTGTTTTAGGTGCATCCTGTTGCTATTTGTTCTGTTCTTCATTCCTGGAGTGGTGATGATCATTGCTTATGGGCTCATTTCTCGAGAACTCTACCGTGGAATACAGTTTGAAGTGGAGCAGAAGAAGGGACAGAGCGGTGAGACAATTATGAAGTCAATTACTCAATACAGTCTAATTTATTGTCATGTTTTAGTAAGCCCCAAATCAACCCGCTATTAAACACGCTAGTCACTGTGATCGTATTAGATGACCTACCCTGAGGATTTAATTGGTTGTGTGTACAGCCATGGCCATCTGTTAGTGAATGAGGCTCAATTTCCTAAGTAATGAAATGTGACCTATTGGATTTTCTAAAATATGATTGCAGCTGGACAACATTTCCGCAACCTCCCCTAAAAAAGCAAGAAGAGAAAAGCAGGACAAATAAACTTATTTATATAAGCATAAGCCTTAAATTGCTCATTGATGGAGTTCTTACAAGTTTATATATGCTGGATTGCTTTGATTATGTCTGTTCTACTCTAAATCACATTCTATTAATTAATACAGTGGGTACGGAAGGTACAGACCCCCTATGTCACTCTTTGTTATATTGCAGCCATTTCTAAATCATTTAAGTTCATTTTTTTTTCTCATTAATGTACACACAGCACCCCATATTGCAGAAAAACACAGAATGTTGACATTTTTGCAGATAAAAAAAAAAACTGAATATCACATGGTCCTAGTATTCAGACCCTTTGCTGTGAACTCATGTATTTAACTCAGGCGCTCCAGCTTCTGATCTCCTTGAGTGGTTCTACACCTTCATTTGAGTCCAGCTGTGTTTGATTATACTGATTGGACTTGATTAGGAAAGCCACACACCTTAATAAGATTACAGTCACAGTGCATTCAGAGCAAATTTGAGGTCATGAACTGCCTGAGAGCTGAAAGAATGTCAGGCACAGATTGGCCAAGGTCAAAAGAAATTCTTGCACTTAAGGTTCCTAAGAGCACAGTGGCCTCCATAATCCTTATGGAAGACGTGGGAACAAACCCTTTGAGCTGCCGTCTGGCAAACTGAGATCGGGGGAGAAGGAAAGGTAAAGAAGAACCCAAAGATCACTGTGGCTGAGCTCCAATGTCGGGAATGGGAAAAGTTGTAGAAAGTCAACCATCACTGCAGCCCTCCACCAGCGGGGCTTTATGGCAGAGTGGCCCGGGAAGCCTTTCAGTGCAAGACACATGAAGCCCGTGGAGTTTGCTAAAAAACACCTGAAGGACTCCAAGTTGACAAATAGTTCTCTGGTCTGAAAGATAGAACTTTTTGGCCTTAATTCAAGGGTTTTGGAAAAACCAGGCACTGTTCACCTTCCAAAAGTCCCAACAGAAATGGTGGTGGCACATCATGCTGTGGGGGTGATTTTCAGCTAGAGACAGGACGACTGTTGCAATCGAGGGAAAGATGAATGCGGCCAAGTACAGGGATATCCTGGATGAAAACCTTCTCAGAGTGCTCAGGACCTAATGGGCCGAATATATTATTGTAAACAACTCTGTGACTGTTCTTGATGGCCCAGCCAGAGCCCTATAAACCCAATAATTCTGGAGAGACCTAAAAATAGCTGTCCAAACTTAATCCAATGACAGAACTGCAGAGGATCTGAAGGAGGAATGGCGAGGATCCCCAATCCAGGTGTGAAAAACTTGTTGCACTTTCCCAAAAAGACTCATGTGTATTAAATCAAAAGGGTGCTTCTAATTGGAAAGGGTCTGAATACAACCTGTGTGCTATTCTGTGTGTTCCTGTGTGGCTCAGTGGTAGAAGCGTCAGCAGCGTAAGATTGTGGGTTCTTCCCAGGGACACACATTTAAAATGAAACCTGATGCAATTGTATCTTTGGATAAAAGTTCAAATGCATAAATGTAAGTAACTGGGCCCAGGTCTAGAAATTACTCTGGAAGCTAATAGATAGGACCATGTATTTATTTTTCTTTTTTAAATCTGCAAAAATGTCAACAATCTGTGTTTTCTGTCAAATGGGGTGCTGTGTGTACTTAATGAGGAAAAAAAATGACTTAAATGATTTTAGATGGCTCTTAACAAAGAGTGAAAAAATTAAGGGGGTCTGAATACTTTCCGTACCCACTGATGTCTCCATTTCCCCTGGGCTGCAGTAATCTAGCATTTAAACTCTCCAGCGCTGAGTCACCATTCTACACATTAAGATGTTTTCATTTGAATTAGTGAAATGTAATTTCCTTTCCCATTTTATTGGGAACAATTTGTGCAAAAGAAAAAATCAGAATGTCAAAATACAGCCTGCTGTGGGGTTTTATGAAGGTTATTGTTTAGTGAAAGACACAAGGGTTTTAAAATGTTTTAAAACGAAAACGCACTAGTGTAAACGGGGCCAACAAATAATCATATATTATTGTAATAATTATAATAATTATTCAAACTTAAAATGTAGCTGACGACAATGACACTTTTGTCATAATTGATACAAATTCTGCCTCGAAAGCAGTACTTATTTAGAAAATGCAAATCTAGTTCAAAATGTAAGCTTCCTCTTGATATGTATTTATCTAAATACTCTAAATACTCTGAGATTCTTTTTTAGGAATGTGCAATGTTTCCTTTTTAGGAATAAAAAATGGTATCAGCGCCACTGTCTTATTTAGCAGCGATGATGGAGACGGCTGCTACATCCAGGTGTCCAAGAAGCCCAACTCAATGGAGATGTCAGTCCTCACCCCAACAGGCTCTGCAAAGGTGGACCGACCCCGCAGCAACACGTCCGAGGCTAAACTAATGGCCAAAAAGCGAGTGATCCGTATGCTCATTGTCATCGTGGCCATGTTCTTCATCTGCTGGATGCCCCTGTACTCCGTCAACACCTGGAAAGCATTTGACCTTCCCTCGGCTCACGGGGCTCTTTCTGGAGCCCCCATCTCATTCATCCACCTGCTGTCCTACACATCTGCCTGTGTCAACCCAATCATCTACTGCTTCATGAACAAGCGCTTTCGAAAGGCACTTTTCACCACCTTCTCCTGCTGCTGCTGGCCCTGCCGCAGAAGAGGCTTCAGGGAAGGTGACGATGAGGTTACTGCTACTGGAGCGTCCATGTCTAAGTTTAACTACACCACTGTCAGCACAATGGGACCATGCTAATTCTCAGAGGACTCAGGCTGGGCAAGAAGGAGACGAACTGGTGTTGATGTTGACATATTGCGAGGGTTTACTTTGGTGGAAGACTTTGATTGTTCATCACCTACTTGCAGCAAAGAAAACCACATGCTACATCAACTTCGGTCATTGTTTTATGATCCATGATTGCTCATGTTGTTACATATACACTAGAGACTTGTCTAAATGTATTTACATAAGGTGGCATCTAACAACTCGGTGGGGAAGGTCACACCAGCCTCACCCTCTTGAATGATTTTACACAAAAAAGACACCAAAAGACTTGGGTACAGTTAAGCATCTGTGTTTAAGGTAAATTTTATGGCATAGAGTTTGCTGAGGAAAAGTTTGGATCAAGCAGAAATCTCTTCAGGAAAGGGACTAGATTCTCCCCAAACTACCAGCAGGAAGCAGAGTTTGTGGATTATGAGAGACAGCTAGGCCTACATTAACTTTCTATGTAAATTACTATATTTCCTTACACTTTATATCCCTTTGTTGTAGTTTTAAGTGCCTGCATAGTGTTTTTAAAATCCTTTCTGTGGTCAAGTATCTCAGGAAGATTCTCTAAGATCCCCGTTTGCAAAAGCACCTAGTTTTTTCCCTTAAGTCTCTTTTAAGGGTCATAAAATATCCAGATGACACTTATATGCTCATAAACATGTCTCTTATTTTAAACCCCATTCATAAAGCCCCTTACTGTAATTTTCCTAAGTATAACTAAATGGTAAATGTCATGAAGTGTTACACAGCGAGCAGATTTTTAATCAATGTGCATCTGCTTCCTGAATTTACTTTGCAGAGAACAATGGCAACATTGCATTGATACCTCGTTTATCTACACACTTCCCTAACCCTGAGGACCGTACATCATACAGCAGGCCTTAAAAGCTGCCAATTCCCCCATTAAATGATGTCGCTTTGCCATCCAAACTTTCCCCGATGTACCAGCCAGGGTTTTAATGGCATCGTTCCCCATGCGCTACTCACGACTTGGATAATGGGTTGGTATTCAGGATCACACACAAAGATCAGTTTTATGCGATCACCCAGACAATGTTGTCGGATTCACTCATTTTAAATCAGCATCCCATTAGTTCAGGTTGTTATTTTTGGATCGGAAAAGATGACATGCTCATAGTTGAAAATTATTATTTGAGCTCTTCTTGATTGCGTGTTTTGAAAAAGGATCAAAATACTTTTTATATAAGCCAATCTTGCATTGCGTCACTCTAAAAAGGTTTGGTCAGCAGATGTTTTTGATTTATTCTAATGAGAATTCAACCATTCTTACGAGAAATTTTACACCATTGAGGTCAGCAGATGCATTTAAACTACCCATATTATTTACCTTTCTCTATATTTGCCACCTACTCTTCTCTTCCCCAATAGTTTGTCTCTTTTTCCCAGATTTATATGCCTTTTTTTTCCAAAACATGCCCATCATGAACTCCTTTTTCCTTGTTTATCTACACACTTCCCTAACCCTGAGACTAATACAGCAGGCCTAAAAGCTAGCCGGTCCAAACTTTCCCGGTCGAGATCCTCCCCTGAAGACTTGGATCTATTCAGGATCACACACAAAGATAGTTTTAACAGACGTTGTCGGATTCTCATTTTAAATCAGACTTCAGGTTGTTATTTTTGGATCGGAAAAGATGAGGTTTGAAAATTATTATTTGATTCATTGCGTGTTTTGAAAAAGGATTCATATAAGAATCTTGCACCATGTGTCAGCAGATTTTTGATTTATTCTTGACAAGAGAAATGAGGTAAAATTAGTTCACCTTTCCACTGACTCCTTTTTCATGCATATATAGCTAGAACTTGTAAAGCGCCTGATCTAGGTTTGGATTCAGATTCAGAAACCATGTGTTTCTTGTGAAAACAACTAAAGAACTTGAGTCCAAAAGTCCAAAAGTGAGAGAAAAACCCATAATTGTGTTTGAATGCTTAGTGAATTGTGAATGCAACTGTAAAATGGAGCATAGCATGCTGTAGGCTGCACAGATGTTGATTGCGAAGAATAAAATGGATACGACCCTATTGTGTATTGAGTGTTCCAGTTTATGTCAACTGGAAACTGCAGCAATTCGTATTTAAAGGTACGTTTTTTTCAGTTTTGCAGAAATTTATTTAGAAACACATATTTCCAGTGAGCCTATGTTGCAAAAATCACAATTTTCTACAGTTTTATAATGTGGTTAAGGATGATTGTCTGTTGCTAGACAGGATACTTGTTTTGGCAATTGGCTTCATCCTATTTTTTTGAGCTGCAGAGGTTTTGTTTTGTTTTGTTTTTGAAGTTGTGTTTTGTGGCCTTCACAGGTTATAGGTGACCTCAACTGAATGAAAACCTTAAACCCCTTGATTGGGATGAACTCTTGCCAATCTGTCATTATCTCACAGACTGATTTATGACTGCTTTCAAAAGCCCTCGTAAATTCATAGCTATTCCAGATATTCATCATCAAACAACAGCAAAGAAAACTTAAACCTGATTTGTGATTGTTCTGTCCTTCTTTTAGAATATATATATATATATATATATATAATATATATATATATATTATATTAGGCAGGTTAGAGAGAATACAGTGTTTAATAGCCCATGCTAGTCCAACAGGGGGCTGTTTTAGCACAACAACAGACTAGTTTCATTCAGGAAATGCTCTCACGAAGGAAACATCTGACATAATGGTTTCGGATTAGCAGAACGTGGAATCAATTAAACTCTAAACACTTCAATAAAAACGGCAGAACAGACAGCAACAACATCTGCTTGGTAAATCCAGTAAAATAATAAGCGTTTGGAGATAGACTAAGCCCGCTGAAAATTCATTTCATAAATTAGCTGTTTCTCTATAATCATAGCGTATATAATCAACCCTCCGTCTGGGAGCGTTTTACTGTTGTAATGCTCTGAGCTTGGGAGTTTCGGCTGAAAATGGAAGGGCTGTAAAACTCAGATTTCCCTGAGGTATGTTTGAGACGTCTGTCAGAGTTCTAAACACATTGTTGTGGCCCACAGCTCTTCTGATTAATAGGATATAATCTGAAGCCTAAACTAACCACATGCTTCATGGTGTTTAGCCAACAGTCAGCTCAAGTGTTCTCATCAGATTACATACACAACCTCTCAGCGTAGTCTTTCCTCGAAATGCTTCACCTTGTCACGGACAGAGTTTGTAGACAGTGTGATGAATATAAAAAAAGTTTATCAGCCTCATCAGTCAAGATGACAAAAAACATTAAGGCAGCCAACTTCACACAGACAGAAGCGAGATTTTTGTATGTTTAGTCAGAAGAGCTTTTTTAGTCAGAAAATACACATGGCATCTGACTTTTACTAACCCCATCCAAACCACATCCATATGTGGTTTTAAAATGTGATTTTTTTGGAATGAATTTCAGTCTGATTGGATTTCAAGTCATTTTTTCTGCACTCTAAAAATTGCTGTGTCAAAAACAACCAAATTTGGGTAATTTTGGCGACCAGCGCTGGGTCAAAAAGGGAGAAAATGCAGTGCTGGGTTGGGTTAAATGTTTGACCCAATATATTAGGCTTTATTTAACTCAATTATTGTTTAGAAATTACTGTTCTGCTGGGTTCAGATTAACTCAATTTGGGTTCAACATTAAATTCACACACAGAATGACTACAGTAACAATGCCAGCAACAGTAATACTCAAAAAGTGAACATTTATTTAGCAAAAACACCCAACAATTTGATAAAATGTAGGCTAACATAAATCCATAAATGTGTATGAGAAAACATGCAGAAAAGAATGGCAACCCAATAATTATACAGCTTATACAATTAAACAAAACTGCTTTTGAAAAGTTTAATATTGAATCTTAAAAAAAGACCAGTTATTTTGTTCACATTTTCTCCCGCCAATGAATACTCTACTAACTTTACTGTAAATCTCTCCTCTCTCCTGCTGCAAGTCTCACCATTCTGTGTGATTTAACCGTCTCAACTCTAAAATAACCTAATACTTTTTTTAGAGTGTGATGCATCATCTTTAACGTCATAAAAAAGTAGTATTGTCTCACGTTTTGTATGAATATTTTCTCTCACTATGTGTATATGCATGAATATAAAAAATCCCACTCGTGTTCTTTAATGTGCTTCAGGAGTTAAAAACGAGAGCGAGATATTTTCTGGACTCTTACATCATTCCAACTTGTTTAGATACACCAGATATGAACTAAAGTATCTATACAAATTGATCAAATTTCATCACTGACACAATGACAGTCAGTCTGAAAAATTGGATTTGAAAACAAATCGGATTTATGTGCAGTATAAACAGCTCAAGGGCCTAAAGGTCCTTTTAAACCTTTTTTCAGATGATGTATTAAATCATTCATCTCTTTTGCAGGCAGCTTAACACAGCCTTCTAACCAGGCTTAAGCAGCATCTGTTACTAAGGCAGTGGACAGATTTTACTCAGAAAACATCATGATCTATTACTGGCTCATGCAAGCTGATGTCAGATTGTGCTTTTTAAAACAAATGTAGCAAACCTATGCTCAACACATCAAAAAAATTGTAGATTTAATTAAAGAGATGTTCTCCAAAGAGCGAATCACCAAGAAGTGTAAATAAATACAGAAGGTACCATTTATAATCCAACAATACAAATAATATTATATTAATTTATTATTTTGCAATCTGTTTAGTTGACTCATGTTTTCCTGAATGTCCTGAATGAATGTTTTTAAATAATTTGTACTGAGAAACACTGGTGAAGAGATCCATCATTGAAAAATGTTTGTACTAATTTCTGTTGCCAGAAATCAATTTTTATAAAAATAAAATAAAAAATAAAAAATCTATACCTGTACATGTGCACTGCAATTATATCCCAAGGCCATTTTAATAACTTGGCATGAGACAGAACATTAAGTTAAAATGAAGTCATTCATAAATATTTTAAAGTTAAATTTATGTAAATATGGTATATATTAAAAGAAGAAAGGCCTGAACACATCAATAAAGATAATGGTAACTATATTAGCATCCACACCAATGCACAATAATGTTCTGTTGCCTAATGCTGCAGTTTTGTCATCTGCCACCTTAAATGCTCAAGCGCTTTAAAGTCAGGTGAAATCTGATTGGCTGTCAATGTTTTTATTGCTCATCAGATGAAAAAAAAAGTTCTGGAAGTGATTCCAACAATATGGTCCCTCTGCGTCGTTGTCATTATAGCTGGGATGTGGACTGTTCTTTTGAATTTAGAGTAATTTAAAAAACTATATATTTCCAATTACTGTTATAGTTATCATCCTTAATTGACAAAAAAAATATATATAAAAAAAGTAAAATAACTGTTATATACACTAAAGATAAACATGTTGTCTAAAGGTGTTTCAAAATTCAAAAAGTGTCTTCTGAAGCATATGAGTGTTGTTCATGATTGCCTGGAGGTGTTAACATCTCCAGAGAGACGTCTCTACTGACATCCGTGCACTGATATCTCCACCCCACGAACTGTGGTGACACGTTTCATAGAACATTTCCTGAATGAAAGGGTTAATTCTGCAACCAACTCCATAGCCGTACACCCTACAAAAGTGTGTCTCTATGTCATCTAGAGTCCTAGGAGAAATCCCTGTGTTGCCTCTGGTTGTTGCTGTTGGCTAGTAATAGAAAACCCAAATACATGAAGCACAGTACATCATGTGGTTTTTATATTATTACCCTCCCACATACTTAAATTAAAGTTTTCTATCTACAAGTTATTGCTGAACTACAAATTATTAATCTTTTGATTAAAAGGGAAAAATCAACCAAACAAATAAAAATGTGTGTCCTTCCCTCCTGCTGGATTTATGCTGGTCTGCGTGTCTGATATTGTATATCTGATATTGCAGGTTGTACAACATGAAGAAGATTATTATTATTTCATGTATTGATTTATTTTTTGAATGAATAATAGTTGTCTTATGCAATCAGCTCGGATAACATTGAATTAGTTTTGTGTAAAACTGTAAGAATTTAACAGGATTTTAAATTTAATCTGTGTATTGTGTAAACAAATCTATAATAATAATAATACTAAAATAAATAAAACAAGAGTAAAGGAAAAAGTGGAACATTATAGACTTTAGGCCACCAATGCCTTAAACCTATGTATGTGTGTTCATAAACGTGTAGCTGGCTTAATGACTGATAGTCCTTAAGCACAGAAATTGAGACTCGAATGTGTGTGTGTGTGTGTGTGTGTGTGTGTGTGTGTGTGTGTGTGTGTGTGTGTGTGTGTGTGTGTGTGTGTGTGTGAGAGCGAGAGAGAGAGAGAGACTGAAGGTATGCAAATCTGTTTTTTTTTTTTTTTTTTTTTTCTGTGAGGACTGAAGTATTGAGCATTTGTAAAAATATATATATATATATATATATGTTTACCACTTTCGTGAATTTACTTTGTTGAATCTTAAAGGGTGTCATATTCAGGCTTGTGTTCATTGTACTGGTATAACTTATATTCTATATTAATCTGTACTATGATTGTTGTGACAGACATTTGTATTATTGCCTTAGTAGTTTAGAGACGGTTTACCTCATTGCTCATGCAGTTAAAAAAGCTAAACTATAAGTCATAAATGAAAGCTCTGATGTACCGCAGTGCAGATGAATATATCTATATATATATATATCTTAAAATCTTTTTTTCCTGTATTTCCACTGCAAGTATAGATTATGCTTGCAAAGCCAAGAGACTGACGCTTGTTGCTTTCACAGTGTCTAATACATCTGTATGTAAACCAGTGAGTCTGTCTGGGGCCGCTGATGCTGTGTAATTTGATGTTATAAGGTAATCATATAATAAAGCTAATCAACTCTGTATTGTCTGCTACAATCAATAACATACGCAAACACTCTCAATGCAGTAAATAACTTCAAGACAGATTTTATATATATATATATATATATATATATTGTGCTTAGAGTTGTTGGAGCTGTTAAATATAGTTTATAAGTTCACTAACACTGCAAAACACTTTTTGTAGCTTATCAGCGATGTACTGTACCCTTGCTAAAACTGAAGATATGAATTGAAGATAAATACCAGTGCGATATATGTTTACAAACTTAATGGACGGTCGTAAGTGTATGTTATATTAAATAGTAATTTCCATTGTTTCATATCGGGAAATATGTTTAATATGTCGTTTGCTTGGAGCAGCAAAACCTTTCAGAGAGGAAGAGATGCAGAAGGATATTGATTAATCTTTCAAACTAACAGCCTCGCTGTACATTTATAGGTGATTACTTCCCTCCCTCTCACAGCAAATATGACCCTAAAGCACTTGAAGGTTTTGATCTCGTGTTTAAAATGTCCCAAGAGATTATAGAGGAAAATGCAAACTCACAACAATTTTCTGCCATCTAAGCAGTTTTGTCTCTCTAAATGTTCCAGATCAAACTTTTGATTGATGTGTTTAAAGAACAATTGGACAGAGTTCAATGCACCCATTTGAGAACAGAAAAAAAGTATTAATAACAGAATTTAACCATGTAAAGACGAGCTCACAGAAACTGTAACATCATATATCAGTTTCTGTGAGGATATGTGCATTTCTACCAGGACTCATGTAACTTACGACAACGACAAACCATGGTTCACTGCAAAACTCAGCCAGCTCCGTCAGGCCAAAGAAGATGCTCGCAGGAATGGGGGCAGAGTCTTGTACAAACAGGCCAAATACACACTGGAAAAGGAGATCAGCGTGGCAAAGAGGAATTATTACGAAAAGCTACGGATTCAGTTCTCTTCTAGTGACACGGCTTCAGTGTGAAAAGGTCTGAAAGACATCACCAATTACAAGACACATCCCCAGCACAGTGGAGAATCGACAACTGGTAGACAATCTGAACGAGTTTTATTGCAGGTTTGAAAAAACATCATTCACACCTCCTGTAACCCCCATCTCCCCCACACCTGCAAGATGACGTGCGTCAGGTCTTCAGAAAGAACAAGAGAAGGAAGGCATTAGGCCCAGACGGTGTGACAACAGCCTGTCTGAAAACGTTGTGCTTACCAGCTGGCCCCCATCTTCACACAGATCTTCAACAGATCACTGGAGCTGTGCGAAGTCCCCTCATGCTTTAAACGCTCCACCATCATCCCCGTCCCAAAGAAACCCAAAATTACTGGACTTAATGACAACAGACCTGTAGCTCTAACGTCTGTGGCTGTGGAATCATTTGAAAGACTGGTTTTGGCTTATCTGAAGGACATCACTGGACCCTTATTGGAGACCCTGCAGTTTGCCTATAGAGCAAACAGGTCTGTGAATGATGCAGTCAATATGGGATTGCATTATGTTCTGCAGCATCTGGACAGACCAGGGACTTATGTGAGGATCCTGTTTGTAGACTTTAGCTCTGCTTTTAACACCATCATCCCATCACTCCTCCAGCCCAAATTAACTCAGCTCTCCGTGCCCACCTCCATCTGTCAGTGGATCACCAGCTTCCTTACAGACAGGCAACAGCTAGTGAGGCTGGGGAAATTCTCATCCAGCACCCGTACCATCAGCACCGGTGCCCCTCAGGGCTGTGTTCTCTCCCCACTACTCTTCTCCCTCTACACCAATGACTGCATCTCCAAAGACCCCTCTGTCAAGCTCCTAAAGTTTACAGACAACACCACACTCATCGGCTTTATCCAGGATGGTGATGAGTCTGCTTACAGACAGGAGGTTAAAGAGCTGGCTATCTGGTGCAGTCTCAACAACCTGGAGCTGAACACGCTCAAAACAGTGGAGATGATCGTGGACTTCAGGAGAAACACCCCTGCTTTCCCCCCACTCACCATCATGAACAGCACTGTGGCTGCAGTGGAGTCATTCAGATTCCTTGGCACCACAATCTCCCGGGACCTGAAGTGGGACAATCACATTGAGTCCATTGTGAAAAAGGCCCGGCAGAGGCTGTACTTCCTTCTCCAGCTGAGAAAGTTCAACCTGCCACAGGAGCTGCTGAAACAGTTCTACTCCGCCATCATTGAATCCATCCTCTGCACTTCTATAACTGTCTAGTTCAGCTCAGCTACCAAATCTGATCTCAGAAGACTACAGAGAGTAATCTGGACTGCTGAGCAAATCATTGGTACAACCCTCCCCACTCTCCAAGAACAGTACTTATCCAGAGTGAGCAAAATGGCTAAGAAAATCACTCTGGACCCCTCACATCCAGCACACTCCTTCTTTGAACTGCTGCAGTCTGGTCGATGCTACAGAGCTCTGAGCACCAGAACTGCCAGACACAGGAACAGTTTCTTCCCTCAGGCAATCCATCTCATGGACACTTGATAATAAACGCGTAAAACACAACACTATATTACATTATATATTTAACACACATATTTACATTTCAAATTTGCACATATCATAACTGTACATACGTAATTGTCTATATTATATGTTGTGTTTTTTTACTATTTTGTATATTTGTATATTATTATTTGTATTATCTGTGTCTTGTCTTGTTAGCTCTCATTCTGTTGCACTGTGGAGCTTCTGTCACTAAAACAAATTCCTCGCATGTGTAAACATACCTGGCAATAAAGCTCATTCCGATTCTGATTTTAAAGCCCGACATATGAAATAATAGTGTAAGAAATCGAATTATTTTGAAATGGAAAAGTTAATCGAACCTTTAGACAAATATAGTGTGTGTGTGTGTGTGCATGTGTAAACCCACACTGCCTGTGAAAACCCAGCCCTAGTCATTTATTTGTGACTAGTTTTTTACATAAAATCATCCTTCATAATTATTATTATTATTAAACCTGTATTTAAACAGGATTTAAAAACTCTTGAGATTTAAAATATCATTTACAAGAGGGTCCTGGCCAAGATAGGCAGCACATTTAGTTACACATAAAACAAAATACATTAGTTTACATACGCAGAAACATACACTATTCACTCAAAACATTTACAATCGGTTAACTCTACAACTAGATCCTTTACAATGCATCTAAAATCATTTAATGATACCAACATTTTTAAGCACTAACTTATACTTTACTTACTTTACTTTTTAGTCATTAGCAGACGCTTTTATCCAAAGCGACTTACAAATAAGAAAAAGTAACTAAAACTATAAGTTACAAGTCTATAAATACTATATATACACACACATTTAAGAAAATTGAGAAATTAAATAAAATGACAAATGCATACAACAACATTTCTAAACTAAACATTTAAATGTAAACAAAAAATAAAGCTAAAAACATTTCAAAATATTAAAACAACCAAAGTATGAGTATAAAAATGATTCTAACATGACACTAAGCCAAACACCCATATAAATATATATATATACATTTCCCAGATATTCTGTATACGAGGGAGTTAAAATACTTATATATAAAATTCGTATTCTAAAACTAAAGAAAATGCATAAAGACATATGAAATTCAAAAAACAATACATAATTTATGTAAAATTAAAATAGATAAATCAAACGATAAACTGAATTCCCTGAACACTGCTTAGTGTTATGTAATAGTGAATTAGCAAAACAGAAGTGAAACAAGCTAAATAAAAGTGATACTTATATCCTTTGCCGGTGTCCCTGCCGGAGGAGTCGCACGGTAGAGTCGATGGTCTTACACTCTTCGGTCTTCTCACGACGGCTGCCGTGGTAAACTAAGCTTTTTATACCCATCTAACAAAATACTACTCCAATTCAGCTGAACACAATTTCTGTTAATCACAATAAATGGCCAAGCAAGCGCCCGACACTGACAAGGGACGCGATACAGTACGAGACCACACGCGATTTCAGCACGTCTTCACACAGTAAACAAAACACGTTTCCTAGCAACAACAACAACTGCGCTTAAACACTAATGAGACAAGTAAAATACACTTACTAGTGTTTTTAACTTCCGATGATAGGCTGCTTCTCTCAAAGAGTATTTTTAAACTTCTATCTTCTGCTGGCGCTTAAACACAATTTCCTGTTAATCACAATAAATGGCCAAGCAAGCGCTCGACACTGACAGAGGACGCGATACAGACCTACTACGCCTGATCCATCATGTCGATGCCCGTTTACCCATAATATTACGAACTTTAGATGCTTAAGAGATAATAGTCCTGTGAGCGAAGCCCATAATTATTTACACCCTTTTGAAAGATATTCTGCTGTATATGAGGGGAGTAAAGCTAAAATGTATATATAAATACGTACCAATGCTTAAGTCTACGAGATGACGATGCCGGCCATCCAACCTGAGAGTACAAAAAACAATGATGAGTAAGGCAAGGCAAGGCAAGGCAAGGCAAGTTTATTTATATAGCACATTTCATACCATGGTAATCTCAGAGGGAAAAAAATAAATAAACAAGGAATTTTTAAATATATAGAAATTGATTTAAAATGAAATTTAAAACAGTTAAATAGAATAGGATAGTAAGGGCTTTTGAATATGTGATGAACCTTAATGCTCCATGATAAACTGGATTCAATGCCTGTAAACAATGCTTAGGTGCCTGCATATATAATATCACAGAATTCCAACACTGACAAAAATGTAGCTGCTACCAATCTCTTCCTTGCTGCAATAGAAAAACAATACTTGATTCTAAAAAAAGGCCCAGTTTCGAATTTAATTTTCTCACAATGTACTGAATATGAGGCCCAAAAGAAAGAGAATCATCAATTAAAAACCCCAGGTATTTATACTTAGATACTACTTCAATCTCCAAACCCCGAAGAGTAGTAATTGAGCATGAGTTTGAATGTGCAGACTTTCTGTTTTTAAACATCATAAATTTAGATTTCTCCGCATTTGGAACAAGTTTTAAATCGCTCAGTGCATGCTGAACTGCATCTAAATCAGATTGAAGAGGACTCAGAGCCTGATCCAATGTTGATGCAGAAGAGTAAATCACCATATCATCCGCATTTAGGTGAAAACGTCCCAGGTTACGTATGTAACCATGGTTCTCCGAGGGAACGAGACACTGCGTCAAACGCTGGGGGAACGCCTTCAGTGATACCATGCTCTGAATCATATGTGTAATCAGTACAAATGATGGGAAAGACGTCCTGGGCGGGTGACGTAATGACCAGGAGGCTTAAACGCACGTGGGGTGCAACCGGCGTCAGCTTCTAGGAATGAAGTATAGCTCTAGTAGGGATGCCGGAAGTATGGCCCTGTGACGCAGCGTTTCGTTCCCTCTGGGAACCATGGTTACATGCGTAACCTGGGACGTTCCCCTTCGGGAACTCGAGCTGAGTCGAAAACTAGGGGAATGAGATGTCCATGCCGCCATAATTGCAAATCCCTGCCTAGTGTGGAAGAGCACAGCTGTGGCAAGAGAAAGAAGAGCCAGGAGTGGCTCGCTGATCTTTGTCAAGAACCTGACGAATGTGAGGGGCGTAGACCACCCTGCAGCGTTGCAGTACCGGAAAAAAAGGCCTTGGAGGCCGCCATACATTGAGTTGAGTAAGCATTGAGTCCCAAAGTCGAGGGGAGATCAGAGGACTCGAGGTTATAGGATAGCATCCTGATCCACCGCTTAGCATAAGCTTTCCTGGCCTCAGCTCCGGAGGAAACGTGTAACTAGAGGGTTTTGCCTACTGAAAGGCCACCAAGAGGGTGTGGTAGGCCTCTATAGCTGCCACGTAGACCTTCAGGGTGGAGTGGGCTAACCCCGCAGAGAAACGGCCCTGCAAGAACTCCAGCACTATACCAAACGGGCAGTTAACTGGATCAAGCTGGCTCCTCACCCTGAGTCTCAACTTCAGGGCGTACAGTTTCCTCATTGAGGGAGCTCTGGATTGGAGGATGGTCTCAGCAACCTCAGTTGAGAGACCAGAGTCTATGAGTTGTGCCCCCTCAGGTGCCACAACCACAGCTTCCACAACTCCGAGAAGGGGTGAAATATCATGCCTGCTGCCAGTGAGAGGAGATCCCTCCCGACGGGAATCCCTCCATGGAGAGCCGTCAAAGAGAAGAAATCAGGTCAGAGAACTATACTCGGCCTGGCCAGAACGGGGTTTTAGCAATAGATGGACCCATCCTGGAGCATTCTCTCTAGAAATCATGTGAGCAGAGCTATCGGGTTGAAAGGCACAATGTCTCATTAGTTTATACCCTTTCAGGGCCCTGACGGGGCAGAGCAGGGACAATACCATGGGGAAGCGCGGAATTAGGCTATGACCTGGGCTCTGGACAGAGTGGAGAGCACCTATAGGTTCATATAGCCCCCCCACGTTTGGATTCAGGACGAACATATTTATTTAACAATTGTATTGAAGAGTTCTACAAACTATTAAACTAGCAGGTCGGTTTTTAACCTGTCATTATACATACCAGCACTCCCCATTTTGGGATTTTGGGACTCACAGTTGAAAAAGACATAAAACTTAAAATTATAGACAGAATGCTGACATTCAGTGATTTATTTGACCACAAAAAATACAATAAGAATAATTTGAGTATCTTTGCAAAGAAAGACAAAAATTGCCTTTGTATGTAGCTTTACATAATCACGTACATTCTCTGATAATGCTCAGACATAGAGACTGATATTGTCAGCCATTCACACTGATTGCTGTTAATATGTCAGTAATCACACACTGATGTGCGGGGCAATACAGATGATAATCATACAGATATGGGTATTCATTCATATAAAAATTCATAGAAATAAGTCCTAGAGCATTCTGTCAGAAAAGTAATCACAGGTTGATAATTCCACACATATGCTTCAAATCTGAAGAAGATACCATGATAAAATTTTTCAGACTATATATATAGCCCCCCCACGTTTGAGGAAACACACATTTACACACATATATTGAAGAGTTCTAAAAACTATTAAAAAGCCGATCGCTAAGTTCCGCCCTCATTAGATGACAGGTACACATATAAGTCACAGCCCTCGGGCAGCGCGAGAATGAAACTAAACTATTTTCCAAATAGTTTTCCCTTTTTGATGGTTAATGTGTGTAACAATACTACAAAGACATGTGGTACAACCAAGACGTAATTTTTTGGAGAGTGAGCTGCTAACTATCCCTTAAACAAAGGAATATTCGTCCTTATTGAAAGTTCCGTAGACCCTTACCTTTTCTAACTAAATCGTGACAGCACAGCAGAGAGTACTGCTTTTGTATTTGGATGGTTTGATGTTACTGCTTCCACAAATTTAGCAAATGCATTCCTTGTAAGCTTTCCATCGAAAAACAGCGATCTATTATCGATGCTTGAGGCTTAGACCTTCAGAATGGTATACAGTTTGCCAAGATTAATGTTGTCCCGTTTCATTTAATTTATTTGTAAACAATGACATGTGCAAACAAAGAGCGTTCAGTGCGATGGCGTCCTAGTGTAGCTTAACAGGTTAAACGAGAGTGCTCTGAGGCTTGTGGATTGCAATGGTTCAAACGGGGGGGCTTTCAAGGCCCTTAGTACGGTTGGTAAGTCTCAAGGTGGAACTGTACAAGGATGCGAGGGGTTAATTAACCTGGCACCTCGTAAAAACTGGACCACCGCACTATTTCTGCCCACTGACCGGCCAGCAATAGAGGCATAGAAAGCCTCTATGGCTGCCGCGTAATCTTTGATGGTGGATGAGGCACGCTGTTTATCCAGCATCTCCTGTAGAAACGAAATAACCACTGACACATCGGAGGTGACCGGATATAAGTTGTGGTCTTGACACAAGCCAAGAAAACAGACCATTTAAGAGCATTGAGGTGTCTGGTAGACGGGGCTGTAGCCTCTGCCATTGTACTTAGGACAAGCTCTGGAAGGTCGAAAGGCTCCTGTTGAGCAGCCACACATGCAGGGCCCATAACTCGGGCCGTTCGCTTGAGAGAGGATGTCCCTTCTCAAGGGGATTGGCCACGGGGCTGCTTCGAGCAGCTGGAATAAATCAGACACCCATGGCTGGTTCCTCCAGAGGGGGTCTATTAGAATAAGCTTGGTAAGCTTGTGCCGTTGCTCCCTGACTCGCCTGAGTACCTGCGGTAGCAGAGCGCTTGGCAGGAAAACATAGAGCGGAAGACCGGGCCACTCATGTGCCAGGGCATCCGTGTTTTTTGTGAAAAAGATTGGGCAGTAAGAGTTGTCTTCATAGGGGAAAAGGTCTACTCGAGCTCTGCCAAAGACTTCCCAGATTTTCTGAACCGAGAGCGGGTGGAGCGTCCATTCCTCTGAGGAGACGTTGTTCCTCGACAATATGTCTGCTCCTTGGTTAATTTTGCCCGGCACATGCGTCGCCTTCAGTGAGCACACACTGGTCTGAGCCCACTCAAGATGGTCGTTCGCCAGCGTGCAGATGCACTTAGAGACGAGGCCGCCCTTGTGATTTATGTATGACACCACAGACCTGCTGTCTGAGCGTAGTAGCACATGTTGTCCCCTTATGTCTGGCAGGAATTATTGACAGGCATGGCACACTGCTAGCATTTCTAGGCAGTTGATGTGCAGGCCCGACTCTTCTTCGGACCAAAGACCGAAGGTTGGTTTGCCTTCGCACAGTGCTCCCCAACCCTTGTTGGAAGCGTCTGTCGTGACAACCTTCCTTCTGTGCGCCGTGTCTAAGATTGTGCCTTGCTTCAGCCAGATGAGGTCCCTCCAACGGGCCAGGGCTGATACACAGGCCCGAGTCACCAATACGTGGTGGCGTCCGTGACATTTTGTGCATGCGAAGCAGGCCCAACTGAAGTACTGGCGAAGCTGCTGCCATAAGGTCCAGCATTATCTGGAAAGCTTTGAGCGGACGGGCGTTCCCTTCTTTGAAGGAGGCCGCATGGCACTGAATCATCGTGGCTCACTCCGCTGAGACAGTTGCTGTCATCTGCACTTAGTCGATAACTGTGCCCTGGAACGATACTCCTTGGCTGGGTGACAGTATGCTCTTGGCAAACTTGACCCTCAGCCCCAGGCAACATAAGTGGCTGAGGAGGAGGGTCTTGTGCGATGTTGAAACTGCCTCTGACTGGGCCAGAATGAGCCGCTTTCTCTTTTCAGATGCCGTAGCAGTGCCCACTTCTGCAGAAGCCTTTAACTCTCTCGTTCCCACCACCATAGTGGTGTCCGCTCCCGCAGATGCCAAACTGTCTTCTCTAAGGCCACAGCTGTGCCGTTACTCCAAGTGACATCCAGCGCCCCACCAACCTTAAGCTCCGCACATTTTGGGGGGTTATCAATGCGCCTCTCTGGCTGCTGTCCTGCGCTTATTGCATCTTTGGGGGAGCACTCTGGGTCCGGGTTAAATGCCAAGCTCGGACCCCTCTCCCCGGACAGGGGGAGTACCCTGGGCTTGGGAGTAATTATCGAGCTTGGAGCCCTCTCCCTGGACAGCACACCAAATACGCGTAACCTTTACTCAGTTTATTATATGTAAGTGTGAACTCGTGAATTACAGCGCAATGCGAAACTGAATAAAGCAAATACTCCAAATGCGCAAAGCAGCGCTACCCGATGCATCCGCCAGCCGCGCGTCAAAGCAGAGTGGGATCAGTGACCCGCACAGCACTGGCGAACGTGCACCATGCTTCTGCACCAATTTATAATAGATAAACAGTGCAAGTCGCTTGATCCATTCAGATGCAACACAGAATTGCTATACATGTCGTGTGATATGAGAAAGGTTAGTGATGCTGGCTGAAAACAGCCACGACAATGAGGTATATTGGAAAACGCCAATAGGCTTGTCAATTCAGCACCATAGTAATTTACCTTGAAGTTATTAACACTGTATAAATAGCCTATGTGTTAAAGACAAAAGGAAAATAGCACAATAAAAAGGGAGCAGAGCACATGAGGATCAGGTGAACACAATTAGACAAACAAGGACTAAACAAGGGGGCATGGAAATTGAAAACAAGTAGGCAGGACAAGAGAAGCACATGGCCAGCACAAACAAAGACACAACCATGTGCTCAGGCACAAAATAAACAAAGAAACATTAAACAAAGAGAGGACAGACAAGATTGTCAGGGCAGGATCCTGATAGAAATATTATTAACACATTAAAATGTATTCTTGCATTGACTTTTTGATTAAGATGATCATTTACAGGCCTAAGAAATTTACACATTGATTTTGATACAGTAGGCTTTATATGGTATAGATTTTCGTTTCACATTTTTTCTCATTTAATGTTCAATTCAGAGTGCCTACTTCAATAAATGAAAATCTATCCAATTTACAATAATGAGCATTTTACAGTCCAGTCACATCTAAGCCTAAATTAATGTAAATAAATGAATACTAATTAATTTAATTACATAAATAATGTGAGCTTATGAAAAATCTTATTTTGTACATTTTGATTATATCTACATTTAGTTCTTATTACCAATATCTAAACGAAGATGAAAACTGCTATCACGGATCTGCCTGTCCTGCTCCCTTTCCAATCAAGCTCTGGTTTCAAAACTCCTACACCTGCAATCACTTACCACTACCCTTCATAAGCTCACTCACCTCAGTCACTCATCGGTGGTCTCAAGGTTGCAAGGTTCTCTATGCTGGTCGATGCCTACCTATCTGCCTGTTCATCCTGGATCTCGTCCCTGCCTGTGGAAACTACTGTGACAACTGCTTTATAACTCTTAAAACTTTTTATAATATCCAAAATTGGTTTATTGCAATAAACCAATCAGAGTCTCATCTCCCTTTCTCTTTAAGAGCCAGTTGCGCTTGCTCTGTGGATTCGCTATTTACACAGCGGAATTTGCAAGCGCAAAGACTGAACACATCTCAAGAGAGGAAACAGAGCTGCTCGTGTGCGAGCAAATAGGTAGCCTAATTCTGATACATGCAATGACTATTCATTATGACACGTAGACACATTTATATTTATGTAGCATACACAATAATAATCTATTACATAGTTATCCTTTAATTTTTAATATTTGGCATGTTTGTGTGCTCCTGTTTGTGTGATTTGTCACATACACAATTATACAGAGTATAATGAGCATGTTTGTTTAACCCATCCAAGTGCTCCTGCGCGCCCAGGGAGCAGTGTCCCTGCCCAAGGGTCTCACCTCAGTGTGTTCCTGCCAAGCCGGGATAAGCAGGGTTTTCATCCAACGCTCTATCCATTAGGCCACAACTTCCCTGTGTGTGTACGCCTTGTGGATTTGTCTATAGGCGCAAATTGCTATTGCCTTCACACTGCACTCTCCCACCTGGAAAATAAGAACACCTATGTGAGGATGCTGTTCGTGGATATTATAGTTCAGCATTTAACACCATAGTGCCTGCCACACTGGTTGCGAAGCTCCAGACTCTGGGACTGAACAGATCTCTGTGCAGCTGGATCCTGGACTTCCTGACAGGCAGAAGTCAGGTGGTCAGAATGGGCAACAACACCTCATCTCCCCTGGTCCTCAACACTGGTGCTCCGCAGGGCTGCGTCCTCAGCCCACTCCTGTACTCCCTGTACACACACGACTGTACAGCCACACACAGCTCTAACGTCATCATCAAATTTACAGATGACACAACGGTGATAGGCATGATCACCGACAACGATGAGACGGCCTACAGAGAGGAGGTGAGTACCTGACTAAATGGTGTCAGGAGAACCACCTCTCACTCAACATCGACAAGACCAAGGAGCTGGTGGTGAATTTCAGGAGACAGAGCAGAGAACACACACACACACCCATCACCATCGACAAGACACCTGTGGAGCGGGTTAACAGCTTTAAGTTCCTCGGCTTTCACATCACCGAGGATCTCACATGGTCTGCTCACACAGATGCAGTGCTGAAGAAGGCACATCAGCGTCTCTTCTTCCTAAGACGGCTGAGGAAGTTTGGAATGAACCCCAGCATCCTCAGATCCTTCTACTCCTGCACTGTGGAGAGCATCCTGACTGGCTGCATCACCGCCTGGTTTGGAAACAGCACCGCTGGCAACCGCAAAGCTCTGCAAAGGGTCGTGCGAACTGCCCGCCACATTGTTGGAGGTGAGCTTCCCTCCCTCCAGGACATCTACACCAGGCGGTGTATAAGGAAAGCCAGGAGGATCATCAAGTACTCCAGCCACCCATCCCACAGTCTGCTCTCTCTGCTGCCCTCAGAAAGACGACTCTGCAGCACCCTATCCCTCAGTCGGCAAGTGCGGGATCAGGTGCTGCAGAGTCGATAACAGCAAAAACTAATACAGCTTAGAGCACACTCCCACTTTACGATATGCCATGCACTGCGCTTTAACACAGTTCAACTGGACTACACGCACACACTGCACTAACACAACAACCTATCTGCTACCACTGGATACCATGCAACGCACATCCATGACACTGCGTATGTAAAATCTGCTGCACCTTCGCATATTGTGTGTGTATATATGTGTACATAATGTAGAATGTGTACATACTGTGTATAATGTGTATTGATAACTGGAATTACAGTATGTCTTAAAAAGTACAGTGTGTGTACTTAGTATATGTATGTGTATTCTGCACATTGTCTTCTGTATAAGTCTGTAAGTATGTACTGTCTATATGTAAATTGTTTCTGCACTGTCTGGAGCACGCTCTTAAGAATTTCACTCACCAAGGCACATGTGCTGTGGTGATGTGACAATAAAAGTGATTTGATTTGAAATTACTAACGTGCTCTTTAAATAAAAAATAAAAAAAAAAAAAATATGCGCCATTGACTTTAGGCCAGGTTTTGGTTGGTCTGTCTATTTCAGATGCCTCAAAATAGCAACATGCCGACAATGCGCCTTAACACACCTCATTTTCAGACTGGCATGCCCATGAGTGCACAAATGGGTGCAAATGCATTTGCTATTTAAACAATGTTGTGTAGGATGTGAAAATTATAACTGCGTCGGGCTAAAACTAGCAAAAATCACTTGCATTGAGCCAAGTGTTTGATAGGGCCCACAGACACACAAACTCATCAAGGGAGCTTGGAGATTTAATGACACTGAAGGGGATCAGATAGTGTGAGTTCAAGAGAAGAAACCAAATCAAACGCTTGCCTTTATCAACCTATGTGGAGTTCAGACAGAGCGACGAAAACATAGCCAAAAGGAAAAGTAAGAATATGTCCCTTCCCTTTATCCCTGAACTTTTCTGGCTTGGAAGACTCGGACATCAAATGAGCAGTCTGGAGCCAAAACATCACAAAGATCAAAGTTTTGGAGGATGCCAACTAACCACCTTGTTAGTGACCTGAAAAGGTGAATACTGAGAGAATATGTGAAACACTGGATAGTGTATGGCGGCCTGGCATTTACGCTTCTACTTCCATCTGGACATGAGAAGATAAAAGACAGCGGCGGAGGAAATGGAAAGGCGGATTAGCACTCTCCAGATCTGACCAGAGGCCATGCATTTTAAAGAGGCCATCTGCATTCACATAGGCTGTCGCTAAGTCATATCTTAAAAAAAAAAAAAAAAAAAAAACAAAAAAATGGCAGTCTGGAAGAAAAGGAGCCAGTCATCTGAGAGATTTTACTCTGGCCATCCATTGTTCTGAGACATAGTCCATAACCAGATTGAAGATGTGACCAATTTCCACTTACAGACTGCCTGTAACAACCACAACACAAAGACAGCGATAGAGTGAAGCAGTTTAGGAGTTGATTAACATGATAACAGTAACATTAATCAGGATTCCTTAGAGATTCAAGTTCAAATTCACCAGGAACATTCACAGGATGCATTCAAAATCAGATAAAGACTACATATTTCTGTTTATCTCGGTGGCAGTTGCTCGATTTTGAAACTACCACCTTTGCTCATGAGTACACAGATTTTCAGTCAATTTGTTTCGAGACAATCACCTGAGCTGTATGTCATGTGACCACCCTTGTAAAAAAATAAGTATGCCTACACAAAATTATTAAATGTGCACTTGCAGTGTACTTTAAATCTAAAAACAATATGTCTTAGAACATTGGTAGCTATTGATTTCTCCAATCAATGGGGACCATCAACTGTTTGGCTAGACACATTCTTAAATATATTTTCTTGTGTTCAACTGAAGAAAGAAATGTTTGGATCTACACAACAGTGAGTAAATTATGACAGAATGTACTTTATTATTTGTAAAGTACTTGATAATAATCTAGTGTATACTGTAGTATGTTATTCTATATTACTATTAAAGTAAAAAAAAATAAAATGTACAAAATTGTAGCTTCATCTTTAAACAGTATTTTAAAACATGACTTCCAAGTCTAAGTAGAAATGACATTGAAATACATTTTATCCTAAATGTGTGTCGTTACATTCAGCAGTACACTTTAGCCAAATTTCTTCTAAAAGTTCATATAAATGCATTTAATCTAGATTAAGATTATAATACATTGACATTGAATTGCAATTAACATACAATTAAGTGCATGAAAACATTACATTCAGTTTTTACTTAAAGGATTAGTTAATAATCACTTACCTTCATGTTGTTCCAGACCCGTAACACCTTCATTCATCTTCGGAACACAAATGAAGATATTTTTGATGAAATCCAGGAGCTCTCACCCTCCAAGGGTACTTGCCACATTCAAGGCAGAGAAACACAGTAAGAACATCGGTAAAACAGTCCATGTGACATCAGTGTTTCAACCATAATTTTATGAAGCTACAAGAATATTTTTGTGTGCACAAAGCACACAAAATTAACTTGCTGTCTATGTGTTGCTGTCTATGGAGGGTCAGAGAGTTTTCAGATTTAATCTAAAATATCTTAATTTGTGTTTAGAAAGTGAATGAAGGGTTTGGAATGACATGGAGGTGAGTAATTAATGACATATTTTTCAATTTCGGTTTAACTATATAAAGGTTATAATATAAATAAATATGTGTTTTATGTTACCTGCAAAAATATGTATTTCATCAGAATTCACTAATTCACAACATCTACAAGCAGGATCTAGCATGGCCACACTAAACACGAGATACTGAACGCATTAGTCTAATGGATTGAAGCAAACAGATGACATGGTAAATATATCAAAATGTCATATAAAATTATATTTATATTTACAAAAAAGATTTGTAGCATTTCAATTTCCATCTGAACACTAGACCTACTGCAACTGGTACACATAGCAAAATGTAAGATCAACCTTCAAAGATAAACTATCAGATATCTTCAGGATGGCAACGAGGCTGGGTAATATCCCAAGTCACCACAAGACAATATCCTGAGGCTTCTGTTTACACCAGGCTGCTGTCTACACTAAACAATGAGATAAAGATTGAAATGGAAAAAGTTTTATGATGAACTATTGCAACACTGTGGGCATATGTGACTGAGTACAGAAGGTTTCCATAATATGGAAAAAAAATATTAAACGTGTTAAAACAATGGCCCAGAACCATTTTGTTTCTTATTTTTTATACTTAAAAGTCATATTTCTATGTTTACGGAGAGTTTTAGACTTGTTTATATTCCTTATTGTTATCTTTTGACAGGTTTAAATTAAGTGCAATGAAGTGTATATAAATGCACTGAATATTTAAAGCATCTCAGGCACTAAATATATTACAAGGTGCAAATTTTATACAAGAAAGTTATTGGTTATCAGTATCAACACGGTTTATCGTGATTGTGAAATGCACTCTAGAAACTTCCCACGGATATTAAGAAAATTAGTTTACAAAGGAAAATGGATTAAAACAAATAATTTTCTCCCAAAACACATGTAATTAAAGTGTGTGGGAATATCTATGAGATTAAGTATTTTGCAGTCAAGTGGATCTTTTTTAATACACAAGCACAAAGCATGTCACTTGTCATCAACAAAAAACAAAAACAAAGGAATAATGCAGTTTACAACCTGGCTATACATAACCTTTATAACACATCCAACCTTTATAACACATCCAATGCAGCAGCTATAAAGATTAGCAGAATGTCAACATAAACTAAAAAAAGCACGTTACAGAAACAAACAGCCCTTTAAATGGACTTCTAAACAAAGCATCGTGTTCATTCAATACTGTCAATAACTGTCAGTGGTCTAAAAAACTGCTTTCATCACTAATTTATCTAAAAATTATGACGGAATTTCCAAACTATCAGACCTATATGTAGTATTTTCATTGATTATGATGTACATTGAAGTGTTTCCATGTTTCATTCTTGAGACCTCAATTATGGACAACAGACAAATATATTTACCATACTCATTTAATCCTGTGATAAATACAACTTTATCTAATTTGATGTTTCCATTCAAAAATGACCAGCCTTTTAAAAATTGCTTGCAAATATCACATTATGTTATATTATCACCAAATCTTAGATTCAATCTTTTTGTCAGCTTGTTTTCTTTTAATTAGAACAGATTTTGTTTTTGGAACTGATTATATGTGTAATAAATAAATAAATAAATAAATAAAACATGTTAGAACCTGTTATACTGTTATTTAGGTTTAAAAGTACTTTAAGAAGTACTTGACCCCAATATAAAACTCCAAGGTAATAGAAGAAAAGAGCATATCAGTAAATTTGAGTCCTTCAGAAAGTGAATGTTATCTAGGTTTACACATTGGCCAGTCAAACATTTAAAGGTTAAAACTGTGGTGCAGAACAATCTAGCTAAAACCCAAGAGAGAATAAAATAGTTTAAGAGGGGGGACATAACTTTACAGGGGTTTTGGAGAAGGGTTGTAAATGGTTTTCTCTAATTCTATCTGATTTTGTATTCCTTTTCTCCACAGCTGACGCAAATCTCCCTTGAGCTGGTACATGCTGAATGTGAAATATGAGATGTCATCTTTAAATCTCTTTTCTTTAAAGGGTTATATCAGGAATACAATTGTCATTGATCCTTCAATATAAAATACATTATTATATTATGAAAACGTTGAAACTTTCAAGACTTTCTTTAAAGTGCAAAAGAGCATTCACTGAAACTAAGCCGCAACAATAGCTTTGTTGTATACACTTAAGCTTCCTGATGTGAGACATTGAAACACAAAGGCTACATCTGAAATCATATACTTTCTTGCTATATAGTATGTGAAGAAAAAAAGTGTTCAAAAACTTGGATTGTCAAGCCACAGAAAGGTAATACAGAGGATGAAGGGACTGCCATTCCTGATATCAAAACAAAAACTGAGTAAAATAAGTAAAGTCAGATCTTGTGCTCTTTCTGATTTGTGTGTAGCACCTACATCTCTGCACATCCTTTCAAAGGTCCCCGGCATTACAATCAACTGGCTGGTGACTAATTATTTCAGCCTGGCCATAGTTTGTGTGTCACATTTTAGCACATATGGCATTATTAATCTTTCACATTGTAATGCAGACATTTCAAGAAGGACTGGCCATTTAAAAACTATTATACTGTACAGACAGAGCTTGCAACTATTTGCACACTAAAACTAATTTGAACAATAAAATAATGTAAAAATGCCACAGTTAAGAGCTTTACAAATTTATTTTTATTTTTATATATATGATAAAATAGCTTACTGTTTAAGTCCAGGACCAGACTTAGAGGTTTATAAATTTAGTTTGCATTCTGATTCAAGTCTGTAGAGTTTATAAATAACTACAGAGTTCACAATACCACAACGAATGCATTGTAGGAACCTTAGAAACACTTCTCTTCACTTACACTAATGTTATTAGTTATAATAAGGCTTTTCTCTTTTAATTTCAGTCTCATTTTTAATTTGCAGTTTTTAATACTACTGGGTAGTTTAACATTTTCTATAAAGAATAAAGAAGATAAAAAGCTTTTAAGATGAACACTTTATTACAGCCCACATAATAATAATATTGACTCAATTTTTATGACTTTGTCACGATGCACACAGCGGAGAGGAGCGAGGAACACAGAGACGAGGATAAACTTATAATAACAGTCTTTAATAAAGACAAGGCAGGGCAGACACACAGGAACACTGGGAAAAACGTGAAGACCAGAACACTAACTAAACAGACAGCAACTTAAATACACAGGTTAATTAACTAATAATGACACAACAAGGACAGGAAACAAACCAAATAAGGACACAAGAGGGAAACACATGACACATATGACACAGGACTGACAGACTTTATGAGTACATTTCACTGAATATCTGATTCTGATAAATATCCAGTGTATTCCTTTGAGATACTCTGTGGTGCTCATCTCACTCAGCTAATAAACTGGTGCAAAACAAACTTTATACATGGACCTCAGCGGTATGAATGCATGTGGATCTTTAATAATGGGGTTTACATTAGCATGAAATTGTTGATAGCTTCTGATTCACTGGAATTAATTAGTTTTGTAATATTATGGAGAAGAAAGTGATACATGTAGTAAATCAAATCCATGAGGGACGGAAAATAAAAAATGCCTTCATATAAAATGTAATAAAGGATTTATATATATTTTGTATTCACAGTAGCTGTTGATGAGCACATTTATTAAAGATATGTGCCACTGCAGCAAACACAGATTTTATTTATTTGATTTTGTTGATAAAAGTAGCTGGCATTAAATACTCTTCCTGGAGTGCACTGATTAAAAGTGTGTGTTGGAGTGGCAGAGTAGAAAGTGAACTTGGAGAAAAATAATAAAAACACCATGTAGTATGTTTTTGAAGCCTTTTGGTTAACGGGGACATAGGCAGTGTCCTCATAAACCACTTTCATGTTGTAATACCCATGTTATTATACAGATTTGTGTCCTATATAAACCATATATACCAGTTCACACACACACACACACACACACACACACACACACACACACACACACACACACACACACACACACACACACACACACACACACACACACACACACACACACACACACACACACACACACACACACACACACACACACACACACACACACACACACACACACACACACCTTCACACACACACACTCACACAACACACACACACACACACACACACACACACACACACACACACACACACACACACCACACACACACACACACACACACTCCACAAAATCGCAATGATCTTTATGATCTTTCATCAGAACTGCCTTGCTTGTATAAACTAAAAAGTCATTGAACAGGATTATTCGCTGAATAATAATAATATAAATATATATAAATGTACTCTTTTGGTTTCTTTGGAATACTGAATTGCAGATCTGCATGAAATGTCCTCTGAACCAAAAGAGACTGTCAGAGAATTGGAAAAAATAAAGTCCCTTAAAAGCCAAAGTGTACATTATATTTTTGTGTGGTTTGCACATTATCTTTGCTCTGCTAGTCAGAAATGAAAGCCTATACAATGGAGTTAGTGTGGTCATCCAGTTTGATAAGTGAAATTATTAATGACTTATGGGACTCATTAAAATTCATGAAGGGGCATTCCACTTGAGAGTAACTCGCATAGTGGAACAAATTTGACATTTCCCACTCTCCTCTAATCTAGTGCACAGAGGATTGGGGTGGGTGTAGTTGAAGCAGCAGTGATTCTCATTATGCAGGGGACCGCTTTCGTCCACACAGCTCAAACTGACAGGTGACCTTTCATGATGCCACTTCTCCATGCTCTGTATCATTCGTTCTGTTCATTTGGGACTGGATAAATGGTGATGAGGTCCTCATCTCTGGCCAGGTCTTGTTTAGTAAAGCGCCAAGTTAAGATGATAAAGAGTCTGATTGTAAATTCAGTTGGGACCTGTTCTGTCCGGTATGAATTATGTATGGCTGTTATCAGACAGGGAAAATTATGCTATTTTGATGTTGTGGTAATAATGGTGCAATTACAGTAATTGTACTCATTTAACTGTCTTAACTCTCCCTGTCTGTCTCTATTCATCTGCTCCTTTATGAAATGCATGTAGAGTAAAATTTTGCTCATGAGACCAGTCTGGAAAAAGCATTATTAAAGTAATTAAAATAAAATAATATTTGATCTTTTGAGATATTTTTTGCCCTCAAAGAGGTGTTGTGTTAGTAAAAAACAAACCAAAAAAATACTCATACACACCATCCATTTCCACACATGGAAACTGTTAAATTGCAGTAAATTGCCAGATTATCTTTTAATATACCACATCTGCTGATCACACATGCAATAGCTTTCCATCTTTTACCTATAGGCATACTGCTGCCCTCAGGGAAACAGTAAGAGAACAGTTGCATTAAACTATGCACAGGTGCATCTCAATAAATTAGAATATTGTGGAAAAGTTCATTTATTTCAGTAATTCAACTCAAATTGTGAAACTCGTGAATTAAATAAATTCAATCCACACAGACTGAAGTAGTTTAAGTCTTTGGTTCTTTTAATTGTGATTTTGGCTCACGTTTAACAAAAACCCAACAAATTAGAATACGGTGACATGCTAATCAGTTAATCAACTCAAAACACCTGCAAAGGTTTCCTGAGCCTTCAAAATGGTATCTCAGTTTGGTTCACTAGGCTACACAATCATGGGGAAGACTGCTGATCTGACAGTTGTCCAGAAGACAATCATTGACACCCTTATAATAATAACTTATAATACAGTTATATATAACACTTTATAATAACTGCACACTATGAATCATTGGGTAAGCATTAGTAAATAGTCAGTTCATCCTTAATAAAGCATTGTCCCAACACTAATAGTCATTAGAAAGCAGTTTATAAATACAGCATAATGTTTTATGCTTTTTAAAATATCTCTCACTGTCATGTTTATGGTCTGTGCTGGTTTTGTTTTTTTCACTGTCTTATTTCCTGTGCCCTTATTTGGTCCTTCCTGTTTCCTGTCCTCATTTAGTGTGATTATTAGTTTATTCAGTTCCATCTGTGTGTCTGTAATTATCCTGTGTATTTAAGTTCCTGTCTGTTCAGTTAGTTTTCCATCTGGTCTACTCGTTACTCCCGATGTTCCTTTGTGTCAGCCCTGCCTTGTATTGCCCTGCCTTGTCTGTGTTAAAGACTGTTTAATTTAAGTTTACTCCTCGTCTCGTGTTCCTCGTTCCTCCCCGTTGTGTGCACCGTGACACGTACACTCACCAAGGTTAATGTTTTTTATTAAAAATACAATAAATGTTGTAATATTGTAAAATATTGCAATTGAAAACAATGTTTCATTTTTAAAAATATATTCTAAAATGTAATTTTAAGAAACTCAAGAAACATTTCTTATTATTATAATTTATTCTATTAAATATTTTTTTGATTATTTAATGAACAGTACGTTAAAAACACAAATATGTATTTAACATGGAAATTGGAAAACATAAAAAAAACACACACATATTGATGCCCTTGGGAATGTTACTTTGGAAATGTAAAAGGTTACAGATGACAAGTTACCCTATTTAAAATGTAAATGTAAAAGTTGTGTAACTGTTTCAATTACTTTAAGTAATGTATTTGATTACTTTTCTAAATCTCTAATGAATGTTTAGGGTTAAGCATCACTTTACTAAATGGCCTTTAAATGGCAGGAGGCATATTGCACATCAAAAACAGGCAAAGCAACAAATTAATATTATTCAACATATCCTAGCTTTTTGTAGAACATTTGAGATGTAACCTGAACTTAATTATTATCCCCACCGTAAAAAGCAACACATCATTAACATGTAATCATTTCGTAACATTAACATTCTTAAATGACTGTAATTTAATTGCATTTTTTATCAGTAACTGTGATAGATTACAGTTAAATGTATTTATCGTAATCACATAGCAAGTTACTCCCCAACACTTCACATCCATCAAATGACATTAAAGGTTTCATTTGGAAGCAACAGTTTACTAGTCACATCAGTAGCAGTGGTATTGGACAATTGACTGTGAGAATGCAAATATTGCACTTCCAGTGAATCTGTGTCATAAAAGTATATTGATGAGTTAGCTACAGTGTTTCCCAACGCAGTTTCTGGAAGCACACCAACAGTGTACTTTTTGAAAGTCTCCTTAATCAAATACACCTGATTCAACCCGTTCAGCTTGTTAGCAGAAGACAATAAAATGGATGGATCAGATAAGAGAGATATCCAGAATGTGTGCTATTGGTGTGTCTCCAGGAACAAGGTTGGGAAACAATCTTCTTCTGACTTTACTCTCAAACAATTGCCTCATCCATCCTTGACTCAATAACATCAGGTCTTTTCTACAACTTTAGATGTAGGAAAAAACAAACAAAACAAAACAGCCTGTGTAATATCAGCAATGCATGTGCTCGGTGGTGTTTATTCTGTTGGCTCATTCTGTTCAGCACAGCTTAATGTAAGTGGCATAGAAACTTCGGAATACCAACAGCCTTATCAGGGTGATGGACAGCTCTGCAATGTGGAAAATAAACAAATAACCCAACCCGCTGCTGGAGAAGCTGTGAAGGGATGGAAGAGTAAAGGGGAAAACAAATGAGGAGGTTTATTGTATCTCCGTACCATGCATGTAAAATATCCACTGCGTCATAGACACATGGAGAGGATAGTAATAATATCACCACTGGAATGTAAATATAAAAAGTCACTTGATTAAACATAAATCTAATGTCAGCAACCTTACTTACTATACTACTACTACTAATATATTTCAGTTAGGAACAATATCATCAAAGATTATTGACAATCAGCATACGGTTTATATTGGTGGTATGGTTCTGTTCTGTAAAGCCTAGCATGGATAAGAGCAGCTTAAACTTCAAGCTGCAGTCCGTAAATTTTCTTTGGTTAAAAATGATCCGAAATCAATATTTGAGCAAGTACATAACCAGCCAGAATTCAAACCTACCGCCTTACTTTAGCCCGATGTACAACGGTTAGCCTATAATAATGTTTTCAAATTTGAGTGGTACGGGTAGGTCTCCGCTGTAAATTCGAGCATGGCACTGCGTCATTAAGTCACATCTGTAAACATAAAGAAGTTATACTGGCTAGTAAGGTATTGCACGTGAGGATCCCGGATCGTTTAGCCTTTTCTCTAAGCTGCTAGAATAATTATATGTATCATTTGGATGGTGGATTATAATCCAGAAAGGATTATGTGTTTATGAAACACACATGAATTAAATTAAATGATATTCCAGTTTTAAATACACTTCTGATTACAGATAGCCTGGGATTACACCGGATGTGTATTTTAAAGACAACCAGTTCGAAGGGAGCATAGTTTGCTTTTTGGGGTAAAATATTTTATTAATATGAAATTTGAATGGTATGACAATTTGACTATACCAGGGGTGCCCAACCCTGCTCCTGGCGATCGACTGTCCTGAACAATTTAGCTCCAACTCTAATCAAACACCACAGTCTTTAATTTTCTAGCGATCTTGAAGACCTTAATCAGTTGCTTCAGGTGTGTTTGATTAGAGTTGGAGCTGAACTTTGCAGGACAGTCGATCGCCAGGAGCAGGGTTGGGCACCCCTGGACTAGACTATACAGAAATTGAAATCTACACCCTAATACACACTATACTCATAGTCACGCAATGCTAATGTTGTTAACATTAATAATTTGAGAATAAAGTATAACAATAATAATAATTTGCACGGTTTGATGTGATATGAGCTAACCGATTGTCAGATTTAATTACCATTAGTAGCGTGATTTATTGTAATTCATTTTTTCCTCAGTTGGTCAGAACAAGCATGGCAGACTTGTTACTTGTTCAGATGGCAATATATGGTGAAAATTCTTATTTGGGTCATATATTCCAAGATGCAGGCTAGAATCTGTGATTCCTGAGTACAGTATCCACGCCGGTGCAGTTACTGACAGCTACACATTCATCAGTGTTGTGCAAGTTACTTCCAAACAGTAATGTTGTTATTTAAAAGTAATTCCTTACCATACAATATTACTGTCTCAGAATTGTTATGCGTTACATGACTCAAGTAGCGTAGCAAGTCAGTCCCGGGCCCATATGCAAAAAAATTGTACGCCCCCCCCCCATGATATGGGTTCCAACTCGGTTAACTTGTTGAATTTTTTCTGACGTGAATAACGTTATGTGACTATTCACAAGCTGTTTTAATTACAGTATAAATGCTTGGAAATAATATTTAACGTTTTTTCAAGTCCATTCATTGTACGCAAACTTGACGCAAGCCACCTAATAATCTCAATTAGCTTTGTGCTTTTTTATTATAACACAAAGTCTCATCCTTCTCTAAATCTTAAGATCAGATACAAACAATAAATGTGTTTTGCACTCTTTTATTTGTAGTGAGGTAACTACATTCACCTCAGTTCAAGCAGCATGCAAATTACATTTTCCTGTTTAATATTTGCAGCACAAAATAAACATGAATAAATATTTGAATGCATATTGAAAAATATAAAATCTGAACAATTTATTTAAAATTAATGTCTCATGAAATGTTAGTGTTTCACATTAACTTCACGCAATATAACAATATTTTATTATAGTAATTTTGCCGTTATTCTTAAAATAGTATGACATTAATCTTTTTTAGTTAGTTATTTTTCAGCATGACATTAAAATGCCACTGTAGGTAATTTGTACTGCATGCAAACACAATCTTGGCACAGCGGCCCAACGAATATACAGGTGCATCTCGATAAATTAGAATGTCGTAGAAAAGTTAATTTATTTCAGTAATTCAACTCAAATTGTGAAACTCAAATCCGTGTGAAAAATTAAATAATTCAATGCACACATACTGAAGTAGTTTAAGTCTTTGGTTCTTTTAATTGTGATGATTTTGGCTCACATTTAAAAAAAAAAAAAAAACACCAATTAACTTTCAACAAATTAGAATATGGTGACATGCCAATCAGCTAATCAACTCAAAACACCTGCAAAGGTTTCCTGAACCTTCAAATGGTATCTCAGTTTGGTTCACTAGGCTACACAATCATGGGGAAGACTGCTGATCTGACAGTTGTTCAGAAGACAATCATTGACAACCTTCACAAGGAGGGTAAGACACAAACATTCATCGCCAAAGAAGCTGGCTGTTCACAGAGTGCTGTATCCAAGCATGTTAACAGAATGTTGAGTGGAAGGAAAAAGTGTGGAAGAAAAAGATGCAGAACCAACCAAAAGAACCGCAGCCTTATGAGGATTGTCAAGCAAAATCGATTCAAGAATTTGGGTGAACTTCACAAGGAATGGACTGAGACTGGGATCAAGGCATCAAGAGCCACCACACACAGACGTGTCAAAGAATTTGGCTACAGTTGTCGTCAGAGGTGTCTTACCTGGGCTAAGGAGAAGAAGAACTGGACTGTTGCCCAGTGTCCAAAGTCCTCTTTTCAGATGAGAGCAAGTTTTGTATTTCACACACACACACATTAATTTGACACTATGATGCTTTCACTGTGATGTTATTGATATCATGATCATCATCATCATCATTCTTATAAGTTTGATTCCTTTGTTTCCATGGCTGTTGGTGAACACATTGCAGTATACGTGTTTGTAATATATGTTTGTGCAACAGTGCTGTCTCTCTCACATATATCGGCCCAGCGGACTGATCTACAGCTAAGCAGATGTCGGGTGACTGTGGTTAATTAGATATTGATATGTAGCCAGTGTTACAGTTCTTATACAGCATCTCATTAACATTCAATTAACATGCCCTCATTTTCCTTGGGAAAGAAGGTTGTGACTGTTTCTTCATTAACTATATGCGACATGAGGGACAGAAGGATGAATATTTGTATCTCCAAAAATCATTAGCAGCTTCCAAAAGATGATACCTGTCATTTTTGTGGTGAGGTTGTACATGAAGCACTTTCACCACCCCCTTGTTTAACACCCTTGCTCCTTCTCAAGCACCTGTCGCTGAATCAATAAATCTTTCCATTCTTGTTCCCTATGGCTAGCAATACGCTGATTTCACACCATTTTGAAATCAAAAGCGAGGCTCCGGTGGTAAGAAACCCGGAAGTAATTGTAAAGCACCAACCTGGATCTGCTGCTACTGCGATTTACGAGCCTAGATGTGGGACGAGGAGGCATGTCTGCTTCTTCTTCTTATATTTTACAGCTGTTGGCATCCAAGGAGGCATGTGTGTGTGTGTGTGTGTGTGTGTGTGTGTGCGTGTGAGATTTAGCTTTTCTGAAGGAATAATATGATGGTACTATAATGTGTTGACAAATTACAAATACTCTTACATTACCTAAACAACGATAATGTTATATATAATATGATGTCATTACTTACATAATTCTTATAATATAATTTATGGAGTATTGTTTACAATACTGTGCTCTAGTATCAGATATAACAGGAATAATGAATGAACTCTTTAATATTTGTCATATTACAACTTTGCATTAGCGTAGTGGTTTTCAATCCTGGTCCTGGTGACCCACCGCTCTACACATTTAGTATGTCTCCCATAGTCGAGATCGATGGGATCTACCTAAAGTATACAGTATCATGAGAACGGCTCATTACCCCATGGAATAGAGGGGCAGGGTGAGCAGACCTCGTTAGCATTTAAAGAGACATGCACTAAATCGCATTGCTGTGTGCAGAGCTGTTTTTGGCAAGGTAAAGGGGGTGCTGTTTTACACTACCTTTTAGAAATTTTAACCAAAGTATGTAATAGACTTTTAATTAAGACCCTAAATAATCATATAAAATGGGCATCCAATGACCCCTTTAACATTAGTTAATTCAAGTACACCTTTCATTTTTAGCTCTTGTTAGCTCATGTCCATTATCTAGTATTATTAACTAGTGTTCCTGTGGCTCAGTGGTTAGAGCTATTGCGTTAGCAGCGCAAAGGTTGTGGGTTCGATTCCCAGGGAACACACATACTGACAATACAAATGTATAGTCTGAATGCACTGTAAGTCACTTTGGATAAAAGCGTCTGGTAAATGTAGTATTAACCGATGCAACTTTAGTTTTTAATAATTTATTAGTAAATGTTGAAAATTATCATTACCTAAGAATAATAAATGTAATAAATAATAAACAAGTTTTTTATAAGCGGAGTTATAAGCGGAGCAGATGGCTCGGCGACCGAGGCGGTGATCTGGAAGGCCATGGTGGAGCTGGAGTAACAGAGGACCAAGGTGTAGCCGGAGGGAAGGAGGAGCCTGACAGAGCCAGATGGACAGAGGGATGAGGTCCATTTGGTGGAGTGTAGTACCGAGGAGGCGGATGGTCAAAGACTGACCAAGGTGGAGCCGGAGGGACGAAGGAGCCCGGAGGGGCTGGTGGACTGACGAGCCATGGCAGAGAGGAAGGAGCTTGGAGCCATGGTGGAGCCGGAGGTGGAGTCCGGGACTCAGAGGCCAGAGGTGGAGACAAGGGATCCTCAAGCCATGATGTCAATGGAGACTGGTAGATCCGCTGCGATACCACCGCACAGATGGTGGGCTGAGGGTGAGCTAAAGGGCTGACAGGAAGCAGCGGTGGTGGAGCAGAAGCAGCAGGGATGACATGAGAAGGCAGGAGAGGGAGGGTGGGTTTCTATTTGTGAGCGTCAGGGCTTTCTGAGATGGTGTGTGTGTGGGGCATTTAATAACAGTCCCTGGAATGTGAATGTTTCCAAGGTATAAGGAAAAGAGTACCCCCCCCCCCCAGATGCTTTATTTTAATTTTATATAGTTAATTTTGATGGTTATATATTCTAAATTCATGATGGATTTAATATATACAATCTGATTTAAAAGCATTTTTGGTGCAAATGCTTAAAATTGCTTCATCTGTTGTGATTATTGCTTAACAAAGCATGTTGTTCTAGCAATCTAACTGTAGAGGGCGCTAGCAGAAGAAAGGTGCAAGCGAGGATGAGAAACAGAAAATTAAGTCTGTGTGAAGTTAGTGAACATATGCAGAGTTTTGTGTGTGCTGTGAATAAGCGCTTCTGTGATGTATGCAGATAAAAGGAAAATAGATTAAACCGAACCCAACAAACTATGCACGCCTGGAATATCATTTATTTCGGCATGCAACGTGCTGCCCATACGCACCTGATCGCGACTTCAAACACCGGGAGAACAGCAGACCTTTGTGGTTGCGACAGGACAGACAGACAATTTAGGGCAGACTGACAGTTAAACAATGGCCTTGGCCGAAACAGGACAGACAGGCTGCGTTTACACCTGGCATTAATATCCGATCACCGTGATCCGCTCAAGCAGATCGCATCATCAGTCAATCAGAACACGGCATGTTTACACTTAGCAACATCAGCTGACTTCTCTGACTTTGGTTCAGGCCATTTATATAACCACTTGTCCAATACTGAGGCATGTAGTTGAAACATCAGGAGGGGCCCAACAACTACCAATATAACACTGTTCAGTGTATCTCGGATAACATTCCGATCAGAAGCGGGTTTACAATATGTATGTGGACAATATCCGGATACAGGTCTCATGTTAATGTCAAGTGTAAACGCAGCCAGAGAGTTCAGGGCAAACAGACAGTTCTGAAGATGGTGGGAGAAGAATGGGCATGTCCGCATATAAATCCGAATTATCCTCTGAGTTAAACGCTGGCTCACCCTCAGTGGCAGTGCAGTAGGCGGGGCTTTCCTCTGTGCCCTCACGCACCACTATAATATCCACCGTCGCGTGCGATGTAACCAGCCGTGGCAGTGGTGGCCGAGTCGGCAAAGGCCACAGAAGCTCCGCCATGACCACCTGAGCCCCTGATCCACCATGGCTCCCCGAGTCTCCTGATCCACCATGGCCTCACGGGTCTGCCTGATCCGCCCACCCCCCCTCCCCGTTTGTACTATTACGGCACGGGACGCGCCGTCAGGAGGGAGGCGATCTGTCACATGTATGCTCCCGTTTAGTTCCTGTTTTTCTTTATTTGGTTTAGTTCCTGTTCTCATTTAAGCCCTGTGTTCTCCTGAGTTTCTTTGTCTTGGATTATCCTGTTTTAATGGTCTCAGTGTGTTGATGTTCATTAAAAGTATCTCTATATTTCATTCCTCTTTGCGCGTGCTCACTACAACCAAGACCGCATGACAGATATCACATAAGTAGTCTTTCAGTATACTCTGTTACATAGATGTATATTGTATGAATTAGTGAGTGTGGTGGTGCTTATGGGGTGTCGCTTAAGAGTATACCCACTTCAAAAACTAGACTACACCACTGGTTGCTGTTTCACTTGCAGAATTACTGGACTCGCATCATCCCGTCCCTGGGAGTTCACACTGCTGAGTCGAACTAGTTCCTACATTTGCATACTTGGCATTGAGAAACCTGCAGACCTATAAACAGGCTTAAAACAATAATCATGACACAGACTGTGACAGCCTCAACTTTTCGTTGGTAATAATGGTGGAATTGGTCAAAGGCTTATTTATAATTTTTTTATGGCAGTCCAAGTTTTATGGTATGTCTATACAGAAACGTCCTTAAAAATAAGCGTACCCTAGGAAAAATTTGTTGTAGTTATTGTGACAGCCTTAGGTCTCCCTACACAAACTATTAATCACAGAACAAATCAGAAAGTTCTAATTCAACATTCCTTAGCTTCTCATTGTGAGAATGTGTGGTTCTTTTTGAAAACTTCTCCTATTAAATTGTACGTGAGCTATGCAATTCTAATTTATATAATATATAGACCCATATATACATAAAATATATGAGTTGTTTTGGTTTTCAAATACTTTTTGTGTCAAGTTTTATATGTGAAAATATATAACATCAGAGCATTCAAAATGAATCAGGCCCTGGCTTTTAAAAACGGCCTACAATTTTGATTTGACGTCACTGTACCATACAATTTTTTATTACACTCTGCCCAACTGTAGTGTACAGGAGAGTCAGTTACAGGCAAATCCGCTGAACAACTGTGCACTTTATTACACCACAAAAACCTGCATTTTATTTACAAAAAAAAGCAATAAAAAGTGCTGTATCAAGCATATTTAAATGAATCTATTGTCATTCTTTGGGAGAAAATACAAAATAGTAAAGATGATAATGAGAATGGCAACACATTACAAAAAGGTTCATTATGTTAATTAATCAATGCAACAATATAACAATAAAAACTATGTTAGCATTTATCTAGATTAATATTCATTTCTACATACAAACACATGAATAAACTTTAAACTAATACATTTTTTTTTTATTATTAGTTCATAATAACAAAGATTGTACTAATTATTTCCAACACTGAATTACCTTTTCCCCTTAATTGTTCACTATTTAATATTACAAATTGAAATAATACACAGCATAGATGGTCAGAATTGTTAATGTTATTCCTCTGACTGTGGCCTTAAGCTTTAGTGAAATGTATTTTGATGGAACAATATAAGATAAACATCTGAAAGAGCTTTAGTTTTACCCGCAGTGATGCTGTAACTGCACACAAGACAAAACAATCTGACCCTGAGGTTTCCCTCATTCTGCTGGAAGGTTTCAGATTGATACCTGATAACATTTAAATGTTCCAAATGAGTAGGGTGTGTTTATGTGAGAATAACCTTGATGAGTCCTGACGGTAAGCCAGTGAAGGTACCAAGTCTTTGGTCAGAAACACTGTTTTCAGATCCCATTCTTCTTAAGCCTTACTCAGCTTAAGTCGCCAGGGAGATGAATGTGCCAGAGGTGCACAAAAGTGTCCTTAACATGTCAGAGGCTAATGTTGTGATGCAAATTTTCCATTTCTTTTTCTATCATTTTGGAAAAACAAAGTCAGGACAAATGTAAATCAAGCTTGTACTGTAATTTGTTTAATAATAATCATAATAATAATAAAAGACAACTAAACACATTTATAGATGATTATGGAACATCTGATACATGTTTTCAAGAATTGCATGTTTCATCCACAGGACGTCATTAAATAGAAAATAGAATATACCCTTCTCAGACACATAAAGTGCTAAAATACCATTTCTACTTTTGAATTTAACGAATCATCATTTAGTAACTTATAATAAAACATGTTCGATGTGAAATGTAAAACTTAAACTGACATTAGTTTATAATAATACAAAGCTAAAGAAAGTATGATGAAAGATTGTTATTGATATTCTTGAGAGGCACAGACATGATTTATTCTAATGCTGGGAGGTTAGAAAAGCTAGAGCGCATTTAAATAGACTATCAATTAAGAGAAGGCAAGTGATAATTGCCTGAGACCAAAGCAACTAAATGCTTTTAATTCGCTAGAGACTCTTAAACTAACAGGATTTCTCAGCTGAATTAACTATCCCAAAAACGGCAACAAAATGAAAATAAAATAAATTATGTTTCACAGCATATAGCACCTAACATTCCAGGGAACACATTGTACTGACACATAATGTTGCACTGTAGTCGCTTTGGATAAAAGGGTCTGCTAAATGCACTAAAGTACATGCATAACATAAACAGTGAGTTTAATATTCGTACATGAAGTTGCACATCACTGGCTTGAATAAACTGTTAAAACTAACAAGCCATGTGGAAGTATATTTGTTGTGAAAGAAAATTCTCATGTAATGCATTTGGTGGATTTCAGTATTTGTACTGCAGACTGGCATGGCTAAGATGAAATAATAATATAATAATAATAATAATAATAAAGAGAGAGAATAAAAACACTACATAGCACAATTACACCCCCTAATAAAATAAAATACTATGCTAATAAAACTTTGGAAAGGAAAAAGAGGATAATTAAAATATTATTATTATTACTACTATTATTATTATCCAGTTTTGAGTCAGATAAGTTTATGTTACTATGATGATTCCTTTAATTCATTTTCATTATTTTATTATTGCTTGTTTATGTTTATTTAAAAAAAAAAAAATAAACTGCAACATGATGAATAAGCAGTCATAATGGGAACCTGCTGTCCAACAGCTGATTATAGCTTTCACAAAAATGATACAAATTCAAGAGTGACCCCTACTAGAGAAAACACATATTTATGTATGTTAACTGAGATACAGCCCATGAGACAACTAGCCCCAGTGTTCTCTGTTTTAAGACTGTAATACCAAAGGGAAGACAGCATAAAGTAAATCAATTTCTCTTTTAAAGGAATCGATTATTACTTGGGGGAGACGTTGTGTCTCCTTAGGGTTTTGCTGAACAAATTGCTGAAAGACAGGTCAATACAACGTATTCTACCAGTTGTAATTGAATGTTAATTTTAAAGTGATGCATTGCACCCAAAAGATGGTAACATGTCACTTCTGTTTCACAACATATTTATAGCATCACTTACTGAGCCCACAAAATAATGACATCCAGCACTGGGGAAATATATATCCAATGGCACCGAAACCAGTTTTGCATGCATCACACATCAGCCCAGCACTTACACTGATGTGAACAAATGCTGCCAAACAGATGAAGGGCTTCATATATGTTTTTCTCAGAGTGAGTGATTTAACTGTATCAGGATGTTTCAGTTGTAGCAGAGGGCTCTCGTGTTTCAGACAAATTGTTGTGTTAGATCAAAGCGACTGGTGCCAGACTGCTTCACATGCCTAAGAACATTTCTCTAAAACGTTTGAAGGCATTGTTTCTCTCTATTTGTCTCGCACACACTCTCTCTCTCTCTCCATTGCATGGATGCAGTTTATATCCGTCACAATCTGAATTCAAGGCTTTTAACCACAGCTGCTGTGTGCGTAGTGACACATTTTTCTTGGTAGCAGCATTTGATGCAAACACTTATTGTCATGGAGTCAAAGCGAATGCTCAGATTCTTGGTAAATTACTTGAAATTACTGCATTGTTTTCTTTTTCTTAATGGTCAGCGGTCATGACGCATTAAAAACACTACATGAGAGTTTCTGGAAGTCATGCTCTGATGTAAACTCTCAGGCAGTATAGCTCAAGCTGTGTTTTGGCAATTATTTGTACAGTCTCTATTGCTCCAGTGTTTACACTAACGAGCTTTGTAGGAAGTTATACATACAGTCACAACACAGTGCTGAGAGCTAACAGCACAGCAGCCATTCCAATTAATTATTAAAAACAGTATGCAGATCCCTCTTAAATCGAAAGAAAATAAAACACTTACTTTCTCTAGCAAAGGGCATTTATATTATGAATGGTGATTTGTATTTATTTATTTATTTTCTGACAAAGGCTGCATGTTTGTAAGAAACAAATCCATCGAGACAAAGCATTGCTTCCAGTTTAAATATGAATCCTCTGTCTATATAATATTGTTTTCTCCAGTGAAAAATTCACAAACAGTTCTAAACAAATGATGGATTTGTTAAAGACGGATGTGCGTGGATCGTGTGGAATACTTGTGGATTATTTTAATGTTTTTATCAGTTATTTTGACTCTCTTTCTGACGGCACCCATTCACTGCAGAGGATCCATTGGTGAGCAATTGATGTAATACTAAATTTCTCCAAATCTGCTCCCATGAAGAAACAAATCTTGGATGGCCTGAAGGTGAGTAAATTTCAGCACATTTTAATTTTGAATTGCACTTCTATAACGTGAGCAGCAATATAGAAAATTCTGGAAGGGTCTAATTTGAAAATCAAAGATGACTTGTCTCTCAGATGGAGACGGTGGGCTCTGATAACTGTAATTCAGTTCTTTTCTCTCCGCCTCACATCTCAGCACAGCAGGGAACACATGCAGCCCAGTGAAAGTCTCATTGTACTTTCTGTAATGCAGTTGTGTGCAGAGATATTTAACAAATTCCCTGAATACATTTTAGTTATATCAAAAAATGAATAAAACATTAAATCATTGAATCTGTTATATAAGTCATTGTTCTCTTATATAGTATGTGGACAAGATTTCACAGTAGATTTCACAGCTCTGCAGGTAAGATTCGTCCAGAATGTCCTTAAAATCACTGATAAAAACAGTGAGAGAGGTGCAAAACAATTGAACGGAAGGTGCATTTTAAGGTGCATTAAACCAATACACCATATGTTATGTTATAGGTTCACAGATAACATACTGTATACTGACAACCACCAAAAACACAGGTGGTAATGAGAAAGACACATAATGAATCAAAGATAATCACAAGCTTTTCCATAAGCTGAGGTTAACACTAAAATATAGAAGGTGCAACAAACACAAAACACCATCATGACAATACATATGACATTAAAGTAATGCAATAAGCACAAATTAACATGAGTTGCAACATAGAAAAAAAACACTAATATACATAACTGGTAACAAAAACTGGTACCACCTTGCAATAAGGTTCATTAATTAACATTAGTTAACAACATTAGTTAACATGAACCAATAATGAACAATACCTCTACAGCTTTTTATCAATCTTAGTTCATGCCTATTTCAGCATTTACTAATGCATTATTTAAATCACAAGTTGTGTTTGTTAACATTAGTAATGCACTGTGAGCTAACATGAACTAACAATGAATGATTGTATTTTCATTAACTAACGTTAACAAAGATGAATAAATAGTGTAATAAATGTATTGTTCATTGTTTGTTCATGTTAGTTAATACATTAATTAATGTTAACAAAATGACACAGTGTAAAGTGTTACCCAAAAACTATTAAGAAACACAATGTATATGTGTGTATGTTTGTTTACATTTATATTTAGATACACTGACCAAGTAATAAATGCAACACTTTTGTTTTTGCCCACATTTTTCATGAGTTGAACTCAAATATCTAAGACTTTTTCTATGTACACAAAAGGCCTATTTCTCTCAAATATTGTTCACAAATCTGTCTAAATCTGTGTTAGTGAGCACTTCTCCTTTGCCCAGATAATCCATCCACCTCACAGGTGTGTAGGGATGCATCGATCCGATACTCAGGATCGGTATCGGTTCTGATCCGGTCATTTTCTGTGGATTGGGTATCGGTCAGAGTAGACCGATCCAAATCCGATGTTGTGCGTATACTATTCTGTGTTATTGTTAAGCCCCAAAAACATCATAATGCACCATAAAGTTTTCGTGCACTATATTTCAAGTGTTCTGAAGCCATTCCATAGTTTAATGTGAGGTACAGATGAATATTTAAGTCGTTAAAGCCAAGTTCACGTCAACTCTTATCTTCGCTGCGTCTGTCTGTCATCCTCTATGCAGCATTCAAACGGTGTCACGTTCGGTTACGACAGTCAAAACAATGAAACTCTCTACAAGAGCGCACAGTAACTGAGGTTTAAAACTGTTAAAAGAAAAGGCTCAAACTAACTCTCAGATTTAATACACTACTTAACAATATCTCTTCCCTCTTTATTTTTCTTTTCTTAGCGCACTCTTAGGGCTGCGCAGCCTGCGCGCTGTGACTCAGTGTTGTTTCAAGAGCATCATTCTGCACACTGCGCATTGCACGTTGTTCCGCTCTGTATTGTAACCTTTCGTTTTATAATATGTTTGTGCAATGAAATATAATAATAGTCTTTCTTGTTCTGTCCTATCTATCATATGTTGAAAAAAAGAAAAAGAAAAAGAAAACAAAACAAAATGCCCCAACAGAAGACACTTAAAAAAAAACAAAAACAACAACATTACTGTGCTATACATTTAAAATAAATAAATTAGAAAAAGCATTGGCAACAGCAATACATTTTATAGAAAATATTTATATATAAATGTATTTGCTTGTTTTTTCATGAATGTATTTTACAATACAAAGAGCAATATGTGACATTTTACCAGATTGAGTCGTACACTTATTCACTTTTATTTGTAAATAAAAATGTTTCACTTGGTTTTAAAAATTGTGCACCCGTGATTTTCCTAGAGTACTTTTGCTGCTGAATTATCCACTAAACTAGTTTATAATAGGAGTTTTTGTCATAGATTATAATTATTTATATTTTAATTTGTTATTTTTCATTAAAATGAAGTTATCCATATGTAGTAGATCAGTGGTTCTCAACTGGTTTGGCCTTGGTACCCACGTTTTCCCATGGTCATCAAGCCGCGACCCACTTTTATATGGCTTTTCATCTGCCTTGTTGAAATATGTTCTTAGGGTCATTGTAAGTTTTCTTAGATGTACTAATATATATATATATATATAATAAAGTAATTAATATTAAATTCATTACTGATATTTTCAATCTTCTTCATTCATTATTGCATTTATTAGGCCTATTGTCCACATTTAAAGTGCAACTGTTTTGCCATTACTAGTGTAAGTATTTGTTTGTCATACAGGCTTTGATACTGGACTAACTTAGTCCAGTTTGGATTTTTTATGCTACGTTGAAGGTCAGGCTCAGATAAAGCAGAACACTGTCAACAATTCTACTTGAAATTCTTCTTGGGTATGTTGATTGTAGTGACCCTTACAGAGCAGAATCAACGTCTTGATTTATTTTATAAGAGCACTTTCATGTTTGTTTATATCCGATTTACATGAGTATTTGGCATGATGGAATCCTTACAAGTTTTAAGTGATAGTTCACCCAAATATGAAAATTGTTATTTTATATTTCACAGAAAAAAAGATAATAAGATGAAATTTTATATATTTTTGAATAGATTATTACAGATTATTGACCATGAAAGATGTAGTCTGTTTGTTGGAAATTAGTCACTCTTATTTGATGAGCCAATTTAGTAATTTCTCATGAGCATGGATATTGGTAATTGGTTTCCTAAAATGGGCAACATGATAAGGATGCAGTTTCAGTTCTTCTGTCATTGCCACTGGGAAAACAAATTTATCATCCAAGGCGAAGCAATCATTACTTTGTTCTGCTACAGAAATGTGCCTCTACAAAGCCAATTTAATTTTAAAGGTTCAGTCTGTTTTAGTAGAAACTAAAAGCTTTGTTTTCTACAAGAAATGGTGGTGGTGGGGGGGGCATTGTGTATGAGAGAACATAAGCGACAGTGGCATAATATGCATTCAAGCGTGTAATGTGTCCAAAACTGGTAGCTTCTTCTGTCTTTCATGGTTCACTGCATATTGAATATTTGCTATACACATAAAGAGTGAGCAGAAATGAGTGTATTCAGACGATTTAGAAAAATAAAAAAGATTAGAGTCTGATGCACCAAACAATTTGATATTTCCTACATGTCTGAACAAAGCCTTTGACATTGAGACATGCTGTTTACTCAAGGGGGCAGATATTTAGCTTGACACAAAGAGAATAGTTAAAATAAAACATGCTACATTGTGGATCAGGGTGATTTATTTCATTATGTTCAATTCTGTGGAAACACAGGTTAACAGAAATAGGGAGAGGTTCCGCACGTTGCCATCTCTGGTAGATTCCTTTATACATAGTGATGTTGATTCAGACGGAAGAGATAATGCCAGGAAAGTGAATATTCTACCAGTGTCTCAAGGGAAAGAGACAGTATTAGAGCTTCTTAAAGGGACAGGGACAAATCATTACATCACTTGCTCACCAGTGGATCATCTGCAGTGAATGGTTGCCATCAGAATGAGAGTCCAAACAGTTGATAAAAGCATGACTATAATCCACAAGTAATCCACAGCACTCCGGTCCATCAATTAACTCAAAAACTGCATGTTTTTAAGAGACAAATCCATCAAGGTGTTTTAGCTTTAAATCATAATAATGCATCATCCAGAGAAAAGGTCCATCCCCTCTGGTTCTCTCACAAAAAAATTAGTTTTGGTCTGTTTTTCGTTTGTGAACAAAACTCAGTCAAGCAATGTAATGCATAGAGGACTTTTATTTTAGCTGGAAGCAAAGTATAGAAGTAAAAAAAACCCGCTATATAGATTTGTTGACACACATGCAGCTTTTCAATTCACAAGATGTTATTTGATGAACTGGAGTCGTGTGGATTATTTGTGGAATTACTGGGATGGTTTGGACTCTAATTCTGACAGCACTTATTCACTACAGAGGATCCATGGGTGAGAAAGTGATGTAATCTACAGACTGGATGGCCTGGAGGTGAGTACATTTTCAGCAAATATTCAGTTTTGAGATAAATATTCCTTTAAATTGCAATTTGCTTTTCCTCCACAGAAAACTGCATATACACAATAACTTAAACTTGAGGTTGTAATGTTATTGATCCTACAATGGCATTCTATATCCATAACTGAACTTGAAGTGCTGGTTTCAATGTACTAGATGGAAAATGAAAATTGAGAGTTGAAGGGGGAATATTTTAGGGAAAAACAATAAACAAAGATCTCATTCAGTCATGTCTCATTCACACTTAGGCAAGTTAAAGCATAATAAGTTAAAACAATTTACCAAAATAATCTAGATTTATCCAAATCCAGTTTATTTATTTATTTTTTATTGGAAATGTTCCACCCTTTATTTGAGAGGACAGATAATGTTTCCTCCAAAAAGTATGACATTTCTCTCAGAATCGTAAAATAATGAATAACATGCTACAGGTTAAATAAATCGATCTATTTTTACTGACAATAACAAATCCTTCAGCAGTCACTGGTGCAGCGTTAATTTAAAGATGCCTTTATGGTTTTAAATGTTTCTGCTGGCCTATTTTCATCTCCAGCTTCCCTACACTTGTTGGTTTATTAAATCAAGCTTTTATTTCCTGCCTGAGGCTTTGCTCATCCATCCAGTAAGACTCTGCAGCCATCCAGACATGTTAATGGACAGATGTCTGTGGAAAAACAAACTGCCCCGGGAAAAATCCTCATGCCAAAGCCACTTACCCTCATCTGCGAGTCTAGAAACGGAGCTGTAACTCAGATGATGCAGGAATCGACATTGCCATCCAAGAGGGAATGCCCATATGCCATTCAATATTCTGCATGGAGATGGAAGAGCTGGGAAATGTTACCCAAATTTTTCACGGAACTTGGTGGTTCCCTGTCAAGAACATTAACATACATAATTGCTCATGGGATGACAAATACATTAAAGAGAGGAGCATTTAAACAATCATAAATTGTATTTTGCTAATAAAAGGCAAAGAGAACAATAGCTACACTGTAAAAAATGTATCCATAAAAAAACAGAAAAAGTACTAGCAGCTCATTACACATGACATTATCCATTGATTTTACGGACATTTCTGTTAACTCAGAATGGAACTAAAGTTAAACATCCAAAATTCTGATTTTATTTATTTACTTTTTTAAGTGTAGATTTAAACAGTAGTTAAACAGATTCAAACAAACAATTAAAAAATAGCATTACAATCTGATACTATATAAGCTGGCTAAATAAATCATTGTAATTATTGAATCATTATTATAAATCATAATTATTGTAATCATTTAATGAATGATCAGACTACAAGTGAACTAAAATAAGAACGTTTCATTTGAAGTGATTTTCCTCCGTATCCGTAATTTTCATATTCATGAGATCAATGCATGCATTAAAAAATTATATTTATTACACAGCTCTCTAGAATATTTAATTCTGATTGGTCAATCGCGACATTTCATCAGCAGCCATATCACCCTGTAGCCCAAGACTGGTTGCCCACTGAAGCTAAGCAGGGTTGAGCCTGGTCAGTAACTGGATGGGAGACCTCCTGGAATTAAGAACTAAGTTGCTGCTGGAAGAGGTGCTAGGGAAGGCCAGTAGGGGGTGCTAACCCTATGGACTGTGTGGGTTCTAACGCCCCAGTATAGTGATGGGGACACTATACTTTAAAAAGCACCGTCCTTCGGATGAGACATTAAACCGAGGTCCTGACTCTCTCTGATCATTAAAACATTCCAGGATGTCCTTCGAAAAAGAGTAGGGGTGTAACTTCGGCATCCTGTCCAAATGTGGGCTTCCGGACTGGAGCGAGCTCTGGAGCGGACTCCGAAGGATCCCGGACTGGAGCAAGCTCTGGAATGAACTCTGAATGGAATGAACTCTGAAGGCTCCCAGACTGGAGCAAACTCTGGAGTGGACTTTGAAGGCTCCCGGACTGGAGCAAGCTCTGGAGTGGACTCTGAAGGCTCCCGGACTGGAGCGGGCTAAGGAGTGGACTCCGAGGGATCCCAGACTGGAGCGGACTCCGGAGTGGGCTCCGAGGGATCCCAGATTGGAGCGGGCTCTGGAGCGGACTCTGAGACTACTGGTGTCAGGTCCTCCCGGACCACCGAACTTGAGACCACTGGAAGGAACCTTGCTGCCCTCCTCCTTCTCAACCTCCGCTTCCCAGTAGGAGTCGGAATGCCAGGGCTGGTGGGAAAATCCCTGCAGAGGAGTTCAGACTGACCTGGTGTTGCCCATGAACTTCGATGACGGAGATACTTTACGAAGCCCCAGAAATCCAGGATCCTGAGTCCCTCTATCTCCTCCTGGAACAAAGAATCATCCAGGCAGCTATTTAGGAATTCCTAAAGAGCCTCATCATTATACCCCAGTGTAACAAGTGCCCTCAACGCAAGTTGGAGCAATGGACCAGTTTCTAGGTACGTGGAGAACAGAATTTATGGCAGTAAATAAAATCACACAACCATGAGAATAATTCCAAAATATATATTGTAATTTAACATGAACAACATGAACCAGAATAAAACCAAAGAAAAATAATAAATGAACACACCACTGATGAATTCTCTGTTGTCTTTCTTTCCCTCTTGTACAAATTGTAATAAGATTTTTTTCTTCTTCTCTTAAATATAACTTTAATCTAATTTATTTCAGTTTACTTTCGTTTTTTTCTTTGATTTGATCTCTTAAATTTTGTGGTTATATGCTAACTTTAATCTAATTTAAACAAACCAAATTACCACGAACGATCAGTTTCCTTAAGTCGTAAATCTATATCCGTCACATTCAATAACAATAAATCAAAAATACCCTTGATATTGTCTTTGAAAACAAAATGTCCTTTAAGATTTGATCTTGATATGTTTCAAAAGTGAAATGTCCTTCCAGCTGATTACTTCACTGTATTTAGTTTTATTTTGGGTTTAGAGTTTTGGTTATTATGCTAATTTGCTTTTAAATTCACAATTTCTCACACCATTTTAAACAAACCAAAGCACAGAAGGTCCCACAAACAAAACAATTCCAGTTCAATTGTTTAAAATTTGGGTGGCATTCAAATTTAAGATGTCCAGTGAGTGAGTGCAAATTCGGTTAAATCCTTTCACTCAAGCAATAAACAAAATAAGTGTCCTGCAAAAGTGAAATGTCCCGTTTTAACAGTTCTGAAGAAAAGTTGATGTAACCAATCTGCCAGATTAAGGGAGCTTCACAGCACAGAAGGTGGGCAACATCGACGTTCCGGGTAATCGGCAAACATCAAAATTCACAAGGGGGCGCTTTTTAGTCACTCAAGCAATAAACCTTTCCAAACGCTCCCGTTTTTAACAGTTCGTTATCTCATCTCTCCGCACTTCTGTGAGTCATCTGGGGAGCTTCACAATGTCCATAAACATCACGTTCACTCAATACGGCAATCATCATTCTTTTTAGTTTTATTATTAATACTCGTTCTCGTGCTCATCTCATCTCTCGCATTTTTTTCTATACATAACTAAATCACGATGTATTATAAAAGATCTTCAGCCTTTTAATTAGAAGTATAATTGCAATGCGCAACTATATTTTTTCTAGGCGTACGTGCATTTAACGTCATGTTTTATTATTAATTTCACCACCCTTGCGAAAGACCAGAATAACTGGGCGAAGCCTTTTTTTTTCTCTATACATAACTAAATCACAATGTATTTTAATAGATCTGGCAGTCTTTTAATTAAAAGTATAATTGCCATCAACTATTTTTTTTCTAGCACCCCATTTAACTAGAAATCGACACCCACCCTCCTTCTGATGCAAAAGCCAGAATAACTGGGCGAAGCCTCCTACCCGGATATCCATTCCCTGTCCCAGGTAAGGCGAAATACTGCTGGTCTAAATCGAGCCAACCACTCCTTCTGGCAGGGGGAAGGACCCGGATTCCACTCACAAAAAAACTCTCAAAAACAAGTCCCAGGTCCAATTGGAGAAAGACTGCTGGATTAGAGGTGGCTGGATTAGAGTCCAAAAAGTAGTCACAAAAAAACTCTCAAAACAAGGGGTGAAAACTAAAAAGTAATCCACAGAGGACCCACAAAAACAGAGAACTGCAAACAATGCTTTATTTATAGAGTCCAAAAAGCAAACAAACACACTGAAAACAGGGTACTGGGGCAAAAAAACAAAAAACTAATCAGTAATCCACAGAGGAACGTACAGCTGAAAACAGAGAACTGCAAAAAATACTATAAACAGCACTGTCATCGAATATCAAACTTAACAGATTAAAGAGTAGAGCAAGAAAAATATCCCTTTCCTCTGAACCAAAAAAACAACAATCCAAAAAGTTTTATTATGAATATGAGATTGAGCTCTTGTGGCTGAAGAATGGGCACTCCAGCTGTCTCAGATTCAGGTAATCACACTCGCTCACTTCATCTCTCTCTTTCTTAATAATCTACATACTTTCACATACCTTTTAATACAGTAATACAATAAGCTTTCAATGTTCCATAACTCAATGTTCAACAAGAACTGTTTTATTAGTGAGTCGTTGCTAGCAGTTATAAAGTTTTATTTTCATATTTGTAACACTGAAACAGGGACATAATTTTTCCTTTGAACAACATCTTAAATTGACGCAGCTAACAAAAACACTATAAACAGCGCTGTCATCGTGGCAGAAGTAGTTCAGCATACTTTATTTTTTTTAGTTTAACAGTACTCTGTGGTTGTTTCTTATTTATTTACACACTTGCGACAAAAAATCAAACTAAGTTCCTCGTGTAAACATTTTTTATTATGAAAAAAAAAACATAAAATAAAATATATCGGGAAGAATGAATGCTATGATTTATGAAATCCTCACAAAGATCAGTCTCTGGATAATCACACTCGCTCAGGTGGCCATCTCTCTCTTTCTTAATAATCTACATACTTTCACATACCTTTTAATACAGAATAATAAGCTTTCATGAAAACTAACAAACATGTTCCTTCGAAAGCAGTTATAAAGTGACATTCGTACGAGACTATCCTTTCTGTAACGGAGACTTGGGCTCAGCTGTTGACATTGTTAAGGCCTGAGATTTGAATCCGTTGTCCTTTCTTTTTCCCTGGAGCTGATTTGACATTAAGCAGTGCTTTCTTGTTTGTTTGCCTGAATTTTTTTTTTTAGATAAGATACTCCATGGTTGTTTCTTATTTATATACACACTTTCCGGATAATACAAGGCTCATTGGGTAAACTTTTAGAAAAAAATACCAATAAAATAAAAATATTTCTGGGTAGAAACACCATAATTTCAATTTAAGGTTAAAACCTATTAATAATTACAAAAGATTAAGTCAGGTAGAAAGGTTATAATATATATATTATATATATATATATATAACTCAAACCTCCTCCCCTCTATCACGCCAAACTCATGAGATTCAATACACAAACATGGACACACTGAAAGCAGATGCTTTGAATTACGGTTTACACGAGACTTTCTGGTGCAGCCAATCCAACCCCCCCCCCCCCCTTTTTTTCTTATTTCTTTCTCTCTAAGCCAATGTGACAATATACTGACATCTAAGGCCTAGAACTGCAGCTTGTCCCACATTTCCAATTTTTCCCTGGAGCTCCACTTGCGTACATTGAGGGAAATCTGTCATTAAGCAAAGCAGTGCTTTCTAGTGTTTGCCTGATTTGTTGCACAGTAACATATTGTCTGACCCTTTCTCGATGGACGGCAAAACAAAATACAAAAATAAGGCAAGAGGGAAAGTTATTTTATTTGTTCCAATTATCGGGTAACACCAGACTTGACAATTTAAGGTTAAAACCCATTAATAATTACACATATAAACAAGTTATAAAGGTTGGATAGAACTTGCCAAACTGAATAAGGGTGATTTGAATCAGAGATTTCTGAAAGAAAATATATAAAATAATTGCACACTCCATGTCTATTTTTATTAATCTGGACCCACACCTTTCCCACATTATTTGGTTTAAACTTTCCACAAAATCTGTCAACCTCAACCCAACCCCCCCCCCTTTTTTTTCTTCTTTCTTTCTCTCTAAGTCGCTCCAAATTCCAAGTGACTGTGTCACAGCATAATAGAACTGCACTACTGCATTCGCTTCCACTTTCTTACAGTGCCAATTTCTTGCTCCAACCTGCGTATGCAGGGAAATGTAGCCACATTAGCAAAGCAGTAATTTGTTGCATTTATAATGTCTGATGAACTGGACGGCAAAACAAAATGTAGACAAAAATAAGTCAAGAGGGAAAGTGAGCTATTGACTGGCTTTGATAAACTCATGTATACAAGTGTTTAAAGTAAGTGTGTACTTTGAATAAGGGTGATTTGAATCACCTTTGTGAAAGAAAATATATAAAATAATTGCATCCATGTCTATTTTTAATCCTACCCCACACCTTTCCCACATTATTTGCTTTAAACTGAAAAATCTGTCAACCTTCCCACTCATGCTCCAAATACCATCTGTCACAATGAAATTACATGCATTCGCTTCCATCTAGTCTAACCTGATCCCACCTGTAGCCACATTAGATTCTTAACCTGATGTTTTATGATTCGAGCTCTGCAGTGCTATTTCTCAAGCCTATTATAATGAGTCACAAAGAACATTTCATCTAGAAGGTTGAAAATATAGTATAGCATGTTTACAAAGTGAAAACAATCCAAACAAGTTCTAAACAAATGTTTATGTGGATTTTGAAGTGAGAGAACAACAGAATACTGACTTTTTCACTGAAGGAAGTATTATATGGATTATAATCTGTGCATATTTCTATCCTGTTTGAGAGGAGATTACTATTTCATTGGATAAATAAATATTATGCATAGAGAATTGTAGCTGTGTAACGAAGGGGTTGAATGAAATTGAGATGAGGCATATCCATATGCAAGCAAGGTTAATTAACTAAATAAAGAAACAAACAAAACATGGGTACACGGAAACAGGAACAAGATTAGGAAAACTAAACAAGAGCTTCCACATAGAACCAACAACAACTGACATGGAACAAGGCAAACACATTGTAACAATTCTATGAAGCTATTATTTCAGCTCTGGGGAATAATTTATTAAAGATTCAATATTGCTTTGATTAAAGTGATATTAATCTTTAACTTATGATTTATACTGTATTCGTCCAGCGACATTAACGTCCATCAGCGATATAACATCTTTCTTTAACAATTTTGTTTCTCTTGCCTCGTGGCCAATCGAGACAATAAAACGACATTAGCAATCTTCTTTCTCAGATTTGAGCTAGGTAACGTAAATCTGGACAAATAGTTTGAACTTGAAAATCATCCACGAGACATCATTCTTTATCAATGAAACAAGGTTTATTTACTAACTGCTATTCTACGATACATGGACTAACTTAATAAAAACACATAGACAAACACATAACATACACACACATTCATAGCTCTACGGTTAACGTTAGGAGAAAGTATTTTCTAGCACTCTTTTCTTATCTCATAACTGTAACTATGAGAAGATCACGAACATAACTCTGCTATGTTTCTGCGTACAGATCGATTCATCAGTTTCAGTAAGAATAGAGACTCTGTTTGGTTACTTGCGTTCATTCAGCAGGCCGAATCTCTTGTTTCGTCCCACGTGGTTCCTTCGTGTTTTCACGGAAATCTCCGATGCTTGAGTTTCGGATGCCACGTGTTGCTGAGGGAATCTCCGGCTTTGTCGTTGCTGCGTGACGTCACTGGGGCAGCCCGCGATTGGCGGCTTTTGGTTTCTTTGTTGAGATGGAAGGCGCTGTTGGTCTGCTGGCTTTGAGGTGTTACGGCTTTTACGAAGTCTTGAATTCGCTTAGCTAGTTTTCTCAGCCCGATGTTAAGGCGAGGGTCCGGCACGACTGAAGCTTCCGGATCGTCAGCGAGCGAGCACGTTGAAGAGCGAAGGAGAAGAGAGAGAGAGATTCCAGCTGTGGTGGTCAGCTTTAAACAGACAGATTTCAGTACGCCCACTGGGCTTCTTCCAATCAGATTGTTCTTGTGGGGCGGAGCCCCGCCCATGTCTTTTGGGGCATACCACAGTGAATCTTCCATGTGACGAAAAATAACACTTTACATAGGTATTAAACTCTTATCACATGTTTACCCATTTATAATATCACCAAATCTGTCACATCACTGATTCATAAATTTTCGCGACCTTTTATATGAATCTAAATACATTATAACCTTACCGGGAACCGTAATAGATTAAGAAAAAATATATATATTTAATATAGTAATGTTGTACTCTGTCTTCCATATTCGGTTGATTATGTTTAACAGACGGAGAGGCGTCAGTTCCTTTATGGCATTTTATGACTTGCAGGAAAGGATAAAAGTTTTTAAACAATGGCTGTTTTTTTATATCCTTGTGTGTGTGTCTTCATGCCTACATGATTAACATGTATGTATATAGCATGTACCAGGAAACAAGGCTAAAGGGAGGGAGCTAAATCATGATTTAGGACAACTAATGGGGTAACGATGGAAACAAATAAGGTAGGCAAAGGAACAAGGGGAACATAAAATCAACACAGGAAAGAATTTAACATAAAAGTCCTTTAACACAAAACAGAGAAGCACAAAACATAAAATAGAAAAAATAACAAAAAAAAATTGCCAGATGACTTGTGTATAATTGTGATGTTTTTATTCAGCTATTTGGACTCATTCTGACGACACCCATTTACTGCAGAGAATCCAATGGTGAACAGGTCATCTAATGCTGAATTTCTCTAAATCCTTCTGATAAAGAAACAAACTATATTTTATGTTTTTAATGGCTGTGTGTGTGTGTGTGTGTGTGTGTGGAGTTGTGTGTGTGTGTGTGTGTGTGTGTCTATATAGAGGTGGATCTCAATAAATTAGAAAATTGGGAAACTCTATTTCAGTAATTAAATTCAAAATTGTGAAACTTGTGTATTAAATAAATGTAATTGCACACAGACTGAAGTATTAAGTCTCTGTTATTTATAATTGGTTGATTTGGCTCACATTTAACAAAAACCCAGCAATCCACTATCTCAAAATTAGAATATGGTGACATACAATCAGCTAATCAACTCAAAACAGCTGCAGATTTCCTGAGCCTTCAAAATGGTCTCTCAATTGGTTCGCTACTACACAATCATGGGGAAGACTCTGATCTGACAGTGTAGAGACAATTTGACCCCTTCACAGGGAGGGTAAGCACAAACCTTCATTGCCAAAGACTGGCTGTTCACAGAGTGTATATCCAAGCATGTTAACAGGAAAGTTGAGTGGAAGGAAAAAGTGTGGAAGAAAAGATGCACAACCAACCGAGAGAACCGTAGCCTAAGAGAGAATCACAAAATCGATAAAATGTGGGTGAACTTCACAAGGAATAAGAGGTTGGGGTCAACCAGAGCCAACAGGAAGACGTGTCAAGGAATTTGGCTAAGTTGTTGTCAGAGGCGTCTTACTGGGCTAAGGAGAAGAAGAACTGGACTGTTTGCCGATGGTCCAAAGTCCTCTTTCAGATAAGACAAGTTTTGTATTTTCATTTGGAAACCAAGGTCCTAGGTCTGGAGGAAGGGTGTTAAGTCCATTTAATTCCCACAGTCTGTGAATTGGGGTAAAAGTTCTGCTGGTGTTGGTCCATTGTGTTTTTTGAAAACCAACGTATTGCACCCTTTTACCAATAAATTTTGGAGCACTTCATGCTTCCTTCTGGTGACCAGCTTTAAAGTTTTAAATTTTCCAGCAGAATGGCACCTGCCCACACTGAAAAGCACCAAAAGTTGGTTAAATGACCATGGTGTTTGGTTTGCGACTGGCCAGCAGATTCAACAGACTGACCCCATAGATTCCATGGGTAGAAGAGGAAATAGAAACAAGAGACAAAAAATCAAAGCTGAGGCCACTGAAAGAAACTGGCTCCTACCACCTCAGATGCCCAAACTGATCACCTCCATGCCACGCCGAATTGAGGAGTAATTAAAGCAAAAGAGCCCTACCAAGTTTGTCATATACTAAATGAACTATTTCAAGAACAATTCACAAAAAAAAAATAAAAAAATTATTGGTCTAATGAAGTAGCAACTTTTAATTTGTTGAGATAGAGAATTGGTGCGTTTTTGTTAAATGTGAGCTGTAAAAATCATCACAATTAAAATAACTATATACTTAAACTACTTCAGTCTGTGTGCATTTAATTGATTTAAATAGATTTAAATATTTATAAAGTGTTCCAAAAGGACAAATTTCACAATTTGAAGTTGAATTACAGAAATAAATGGAACCTAACTTACAACCCGATTCCAAAAAAGAGTTCTACAAATTGTGAATAAAAACAGAATGTGTATATATAATAAATATAATTATATATATATATACAGAGTGTTTTAGGCGGGATTTTATTCAGGAGACAACATAGAGGTGAAATATCAAATGTTTATCTTCATTTGAGAAAATAATTCAACTTAGGGATTTGTAAGCCTCGCGAGAGAGAAGACGCTCAAAATGATTGAGAAACGGCACATTCCTATGCAGGAACACATCTCAAAAAAGTCTGGACAAGGCCATCATAAAAGGTTAATACACTGTGTGCCATCCCCCTTCTTTTTATCTGCATTTAACTGTCTGCTGGCCGATTTCGTCTGGGGAAATCTCCTCAGGAGACAAGTCTCTGGAGACCTCTAAAAACCAGGAGAGATAGGAATGAGGGAAACCCTTTCTTGATGTATATCCAGAACAGGACTAATACAGTGGCTTCTTATCAACTGTCTAGGTCTTCTTTGTCGCAACATAAATCAACCAAATGATGCGCCAAACACCTGTTTTCTATTGGTGAAAGAATCTGGACTGCAGGCTGGCCAGGATTTCACCACCCGGATCCTTCTACGCAGCCATAATGTTGTAATAATGGAGGGCTGTTTTTATGTGGTCTGGCAGACTTCGTCATGTTGGAAAATCCACAGCAAGGTATTCCCCTGAAAGAGACGGACGTCAAAAGGTGATTCCTGACCCCGCATATGTTGTTCCCCCTTAACTTGGCTATACCTTTCAGGAATTGATGGTGCCATTTCCAGAACTGTTTTTGTTTTTTGTATCTTCTGTAAGCAGAAAAGAGATGAAATATTTATAAAGTGTTCCAAAAGGACAAATGCCACACGCACTAATTGCAACCCCATACCATCAAGCTGCGGCTTCTGATGAGCGCTAAATAAACAACTTGGGTTGTCCTTGTCCTCTTTATACAATATGATGGACAATAAATATTAAGGTTGTATGGTTTGTCAATTATAGTTTTCCCAAAAGTCTAGTGGAATCTTCAAATTTTATTTGTCTGACCACAGAACAGTTTTTCCACTTTGCCACAGTCCATTTAAAATGAGCTGTATAACTTTGTCCAGAGAAAACGCCTGTTCTGGATGTTAGATATGGCTTCTTTTTTTGACCTATAAGTTTTTTAGCCGGCAACGGCGAATCACTAGTGTTCACCGACACTTTTCTGGAGTACAGCCATGTTGTGATTTCCATTACAGTAGCTTCCTGTAATGTGTGATGCGTAAGGCCAACCGAAGATCACAGGCAACCCAGTTGTTTTTCCGGCCTTGACCCTTACGAAGAGATTTTCCAGATTCTCTGATTTTGGATTATTATGATGTAGATGATGATAACTTCAAACTCTTTGCAATTTTTCTTAGAAACCTTTCTATATTGTCCACTATTTTACGCCGCAGCATGGGGAATTGGTGATCCTCTTCCCATCTTGATCTGAAGACACAGCCACTCTGAAGGCTCTTCATTATACCCAATCATGTTGCCATATATAAGTTTGCAAATTTCCCTCCAGGTTCCTTATATGTACATATAACTTTTTCCGGCCTCTTATTGTCCTGTCCCAACTTTTTTGGATGTGTAGACTCATGAATCCAAAATGAAGCCAATTTGATGACCATTTCAAAATGTTTCACTTTAACATTTGAATGTTATCTATATTCTATTGTGAATAAAATATAAGTTTATGAGATTTGTAAATTATTGCTTCCTTTTTTATTCACAATTTGACAGTTCCCAACTTTTTTGGAATCGGGTTTGTATTTTATTAACCTGTGACAATACTTGTCCCTGTATACAGATCACTGGTATACATATGCTTGGTGTTATTATTTAGAATTTAGTTTTTTTTATTCTTTGTCTTACTTTTATAATAAATTGTATATATATTTTGGGTGTGTCAAAGACTGAATGGTTGATGTTGATTGAAAGCATTTTGTCAATACTTTGTATGATGAAAGTACTTTTAAATAATGTATGATTAAAACACGTATAGAAATCTGCTTTCGATATTTCCTTCATGGGATAAAATAACTAAGCCAATAAGGTAGGCACGAAAAAAAAAAAGCCGTGTTTTAAACAAGAACAACCTGATTTGGATAGTCGCCCATGGGTGGACCCAAATCGGACAGTTGGCAAATAAACCTCTGTTTCATTTATAAAGAATGGTGTCTTGTGATGTGTGATTTTCAAGTTTTAAACTATTTGCCATAGAACGCGTTACCTAGCTCAAAATTTTATAAAGTACTTATTTTGTTTGTTTTATCGTTGGCCACAAAGTACAACAAACAGAATTGTTAAATATATACTGATATTAATGGTCGCTGGACGAGTTGTTGATAAGGTATAAATCATAGGTTAAAGATTAATATAGCTTCAATCAAAGCAATATTGAATCTTCAATAAATGATTCCCCAAAGCTGAAATAATAGCTTTACAATATATTACACATTAAAAACAGGTAACACAAAATATAAGATGAGTGAACGAAACTAAGACTCAGGGGAAACTCAGGACATTTAAACACATGGGAATTAATTAAAGAAAACTAAAACAGGTGCTAGTAATAATCAAATTAACTTAACAACAATAGGAAAATAACCAAATAAGGAAACTCAGGAATGATAGGGGAAAAACAAAGAGTTTAAATATATTTACCTCGGGAAACACAAGGGGATATGGGAAAAACAAAGAACAAAGAGTCCAGAAGCTGACAACACACACACACACACACACACACAACACACACACACCACACACACACACACAACACACACACACACACACACACACACACACACACACACACACACACCACACAGCACACACACACACACACACACACCACACGCATGTTGGTTTTTATGTTTCAGGACTTTCCATAGGCGTAAAAGGTTTTTATACTGTACAAAACCGTATGTGCTATTGCCCTACACTACCCTACACCTAAACTTAAGAACCTCACAAGAGACGGTGCATTTCTATTTTCCCTCAAAAAACTCACTCTGTAAGATTAATAAGCGTTTTAAATTATGGGGACACTGAAAATGTCCTCAAAATCACACTTCTCCTTGTAATACCTATGTCATACCCATGTTATTATACAAATTTGTGTCCTCATAAACCACATAAACATGCCCACAACACACACACACACACACACACACACACACACACAACACACACACACACACACACACACCTACACACACACACACACGACACACACACACCACACACACACACACACACACACACACATATACCGTTTTATGCCGGTTTATCCAGAAGTGTTGGGCAAGAGTTTCTGTTAGTAATCTTACTCTGTAGAAATGTTGCTTACATGTATTGATAAAAATTGTGCCATATGAGATGGAGGAGCTTTTATATATGTGTGTCAGATGTTTGCCAGAAAATGACTTGCACATACAGATGCATCTCCTTTGAGGTCTGGAATCAGAGACATTTAGAGAATAGATGTGTCCTTTATGATGACAGACTTCAAATTGATTTCCAGGTCACAGGCTGAAGGATGGAGGTGCAGAGAAACAAAGCATCAGTTAAGAACTGAGAAGCACCCACAGTAAATGAGTGAGAGAAATCGTGATGCTCAATATGTACCAGACCAGCCAGAAATGAACTTATTTATTTATTTACTTTATTATTTACTTATTATTTATTTTGTATTATGCATGATCTGAGCTAAACAAATAGACAGGCTATATTTTCTTTACTCTTTTTTCCTAAAAACTCAGTTGAATAAATTTGTTCAAAGTAATATAATATAAAATGTATCATGCATGTTTTTGTCAGGCTTTCATTGGTAAAATAAAAATATTAAAATGTGAAGAAAAAATAATTATGATTTTAAAGTTAGCCATGACAGGTAAAAAGCAACTTTTTGTTTGTGTTCTTCTGCGACAGAGGAGGCAAAGTATTGTTTAAATTACAATTTCATAAACTATACACTTTGAAATTGGCATATACTGACTGAAAAACAATAAATAACTTGAAATGTAGCACATTCATTGTTTACATACTCTGAAGTTAGATCAGAAATAGTCCTCTTTTAGATCTTATGGTTTAAAGTTTCCTGCATATTAACACATATGCATCCTATTCATGTAGTGTGTACAATAACTAGCCTTTCTGGCGGCATAGCTTTTCCTAAGGGACGATGAGCTCAAAACGCATCAGAGCATTTTGGTTATTTATTTGCATGCATGTTTGAGAGTTTGCAACAAAGTGAATTTAAATTTTTCTTGTGGTTGGGTCACATTTTATCCAGCAAAACAATCAGTATTCATTGTCTGTTCATGTAGGTAAATTACAACAACTGCAGGGGGCATGTAATCATCTCTGATTAGGACATGCTGAAGGAGTGTCAGTCACCCATTTAGACCGAAACGTTCATTAAGAATCCCATTATAGAAGTCATTACAAAATCACAAAGACATTCCCAAAGGATCCATACAAATTAACCCAAAACTTACATCAGGGGTCATGGAAGAGTTGGAAACAGATGTACATAGACCTTCTTGCATCAAATTAGAAAAACACATATCACGGTGCAACAGAAATCATAAACTGTTTTCTTTTTCAGTCACGGATCTCCACAACAGTTTCAGACAAATGTCATTTTATTTCTTTGGCAATGCAACTAACATTTATTTGTTCGGAAAGACATTGATTAGCTTGATAGTTACCTTTTGTTTTTGTGGGTACATTTGTTATATTTATTGGAACAGTGCAAACATGTTCATGATTTATGCACGGGATGGCAATGGAAAGTAATGTTCATTTGTATTCACGTTATGAGCATGACGTCTGCCTTATCATTGGTGGTTTTATACCCTGCATTAAGAAAACAATAAAAAAACAAAGGGGTGTCAGAAAGATTTGTAGATTGGCAATAAGCAATTGTTTGTTGTGTTCGTGACGCAATTTTATGAGTCACGGTCATATCTAAATTCAGTCTACAGGAATGTCTCGGAGACAAGAAGGGAAATGCAATCATTCGTAATAGAGTACATCAATTTCAGCACACATTTGTTTAACATATTCTGCGAGCTCTGATGTCACGACACAAGATTAATGAAGTAATACAGTGCTTTTCCACTGAGCGGGAGTCCTGATAGCCTGCTGAATTATACACAGGGTACTGTTTGCCACAGGAAATGTGTCCTCTGTGGATTTACTCACCTCAAAGTTCAGGAGTCCTCTCATTTCTCAGTCTCAGCGGAGCTGTATCACCTGCCTCATGCGTATTGTGAGCACATGAATGCGCAATAGTACCTCATAATGCAACGATAAACAGGACTTGATGTGTAATTCAAGAGTTTTAAGATATTTTATCACTCTATAGGATAGTGATGGCAGTAGACAGGGCCATCACAAGCATCGAGCAAGGCCAATGCCAAGGCCAAGTTAGGCACTAGTTGGGTGCCCTAAAGAAAAAAAGTAAAATGTAGTGATAGTCAGCACCGATAGCCTTGTGGGTATTACGTCAACGTGCAGCGCCATTGCACTTCAGGCGTCAAGTGTTTGTGGCCCAACTCACGAACCTTACCTAAACCCCACCTCCACCCCTCTCTTCTACCACTTAGCTTCCTGTCTCGCTACTGTCCTATCAATAAAAAAGGCATAAATGCCACAAATAAAACTTTAAAAAGTAGTGATGAAGAGTGTGAAAAAATCAGCTACAAATTGGGTATTTCAAAATCAAAATGAATAGAATATTGGTGATGACTGGAGAGAGTATCGATCTTAACATGGATGACGTCAGTCAGGTTTATATATATATATATATATATATTTTTTTTTTTCTGATCATGTAAATAATGAGGATTGCCTGTAAAACTGGTAAAATGTGCAGCTCTGCGAATGATAAAGTTATTCTTTTTGAGAAAGTTATTGTTTTTATGCATTTAAAAGATATGTATGATATTTCATTACTATGATGTTTACATTAATGTAATATCAATAGACATTGATGGTGTACATATCCCCAATATTAATATTTTGATGCTGCTTGATCTGCTGTACTATACCACTTTGTATGTTTTTACGATAACAAAAAATATATTTTTCTTAATTTTTGTGATTCGTGTAATATTTAATTGAATGTGATGAGACAAGAATCATGAAAAAGCTGTTTTTGGCATATGTATCATATGTTTACTATTTTTAAATAAAGCATCAATTGCAAATAGTTAAGATGCATTACAATAAATGATTGTATTTTTACTAGTTTACTTTATTCCCATAAATACCTTTAATATCCATGACTTCAGTCAAATTTTGCAAAGCCCCATGTAGTCATGCACTTCGCACAGCCAGTGCCACAGTTCTGACAGAAGGCAAATTCTTCCAGAATATTTGCATTCCATATGGATTTACGAAGAATGATTTGCACGTGCTGATTGCATTGTTTATTTTCACATTATATGCAAGGTTTATCACACTATCCACTAAAAAGTTATGTAAAAAAGGTTGCAAAAAAACAACATATAAATTGTTGGACTTGCCCAGGATTTTGCCATATTATATCCTCCATAGTTAGTGCCAACAGCAATATTGGTTAAGACCAATTTTCTGCCATGTTTCCTAGGTATCGCATTGCCATTTGACTGCAGGAAATTCAACAGAGTGAGATGCTGGATTGAATGTTGATGCCGTTGCCTCTGCAGTAGTAAAACGTTTAAGACCTGAGGGATAACTGTTATGTCGCTTTATTTCTCACAATCACTCTTTCGATTTCTCTCTTTTTACTGTTTGTATCCCCGTGTCTTGATCTATGAATACATCTTGCTGTTTGTTAAGCTTGCAATGTACTATTCACCACACATCACAATATGCAATGGGGTCTACCATTAAAAAGTCTTATATTTGCACTATTCAAATTGAATAGATCATATCAGAATCAGAATCAGAAAGAGCTTTATTGCCAAGTGTGTTTGCACACACAAGGAATTTGTCTTGGTGTTAGGTGCTTCCAGTACAGAAAGTACAAACATAGTGCAGATAACATATAATTAAGGTTATAAAAAACACTAATAATGATGAGAATGGACAATAATTGTGAATAATAATAGTAATAAAATGAAAATATACAGAAAAGAAAAATGGCCATAGACAGAACTGTGAATGTGCATGTGTCCTATGTACAGATGAAGGTTTGATGGGTTATTTTTATAAGGTTTGATGAGTTATATTTAAAGCATATTATCTGAATATTTTTTTTGTAAAATATTAACCTTTTTTACTTGCATATTCTAAAACATTTCTTAAAATGTTTCTTTGTTTAATGAATAAGTCACAACATGTCTTGGTTTTACGTCTTTCAAAACAATACTGTAGTGAATAAGGCTTAGAAAGGATATATTTTTTTCACCTCGTCCTTTTACTTTCCTCCAGTAAGGAACATAAAAGCTGTCTGAGTGCTGTTGTAATTTTTGTAGCAGTAATTTGTTTTAGAATGCTGTGGAGTCATCATCCCCCTCAGTAAATGACACATTATAGTGTGACTACCTGTGGAGGCTGGTAACCCTGCAAGCAAATAATGCACATGAAAACCTCACTTACACGTAAGCACATTTCCAAGTCCCCTTCTTGTTTTTGGAATTTTAAATCCATGTAAATGTATATTCTTAAATGCTGTTCAATTTGATGTTTACATCGTTTCAGAGTTAAAGGCACATAAAACATTTCTTTAAACTATTAACAACAAACTAATAATATACTATTTATTAAAATCTAACTACTAGAAGTCATATTAGTGATTTATTTCAACCATCATACACAGTCAGGTCCATATTTATTTGGACACATGCACAAGTTCATTTTTTTTAGCTGCTGACCTAAATGTACCTTTCCCCCTTTTTCAAGGGACCATAAGTAATTGGACCGTTGACTCAAAAGTAATTTCATGGACAGATGTGGGCTATTCATTCGATATTTCTACATCACTTAAGCAGGTAAAAGGTCTGGAGTTGATTCTAAGTGTGCCATTTGCATTTGGAAGCTGTTGCTGTGAACCCACATCATGTGGCCAAAGGATCTCTCCATACAAGTGAAACAGACAATTGTTAGGCTTCAAAAACAAAACAAATCCATCAGAGAGATAGCAGAAACATTAGGAGTGGCCAAATCAACAGTTTCTTACATTCTGAGAATAAAAAAAGAACGCGCTGCTGAGTTCAGCAACATTAAAAGGCCTGGAGGTCCACAGAGGACAACAGTGGCCGGATGATCGTAGGATCTTATCCATAGTAAAGAAAAAACCTTTCACAACATCCAGCCAAGATAAGAACACACTCAGGAGGTAAGTGTGTCACTGTCAAAGTCTACAATCAAGTAAAGACTTCAGCAGAGCAAATACAGAGGGTATATCACAAGGTGCAAACAAGGCCAGATTAGACGGCTGAATTTAAGGTCAACCTGTACCAGATTGACGTGAAAAAACAAAGTATGAAGAAGGCTTGGAACAGCTCATGATCCAAAGCATACAACATCATCTGTGAAACATGGTGGAGTAGTGTGATGACAAGAATATGCATTGCTTCCAGTGGCTGGGCCTGGAATACTGTTTATTGGTGATGTCACAGAAGACAGAAGCTGCCGGAATAATTATTATATGGATAATTAAGGATATACTCTCTGCCCAGATTCAGCCAAATGGAGCAGAGTTGATTGGGCGTCACTTCATAGTACAAATGTGTATAAAAATGGTTGTAATTCTTAAGAATTGTATGTTATATTTTTGTTCAGCCCTTGGAATTAAAGCTTAAAGTCTGCACTTCAATCACATCTTGATTGTCTTATTTCAAATCCATTGTCTATCTTTTTTTAATTCATTGCCCAATCATTACCCCTTTGTTTTTGTTTAGTTTTTTGTTTTCTAGAAACATTGAAAACGATGACCCACAACTTTTTAAAGTTTTTGTACATAAACATATTGGCACACAGGTTTGAAAAACTTAATTTGTCAGGGTCACAGCAGGGACAAATCAGCAATTAGTAATTAAAGTATTTAATCAAAAAGCAGTTAAGAGTATTGCTTTGGAAAGCCATTAAATAGCACCATAAAATAAAAATGTCATAGTGGGTCATGCAGGTGAGTAAATAATGACAGTATTTTGATAAATGGCTGAAGTTTCACTTTAAAAATGCATGCTTTGAACTTTAAAGTAGACTGCTGTATGTCCTGTTCCATGAGTCTGTGTCCACCAGTTTACATGAAAGATGGCACAGTGAGCTCTGTTGTAAGAATGAATTAATGAAGGGGCTCTGCTGGGACTGTCTCCCCTCTGCTAAGAGCTTCGAGTGGGGCTTTGATGTGCAGGGTCGGGGATGCCAGATTGAGGAGCTGCCTATCACTGGACATATGGGAATGGAGCCAACCAAAGGGGACAGATGGAGATAGAGTGGAACAAGGGAGGCAGATGGGGGTGGGACAGGAAAGGTGCAGTGCATGGTTAGGGAATGCAAGGGGATATGTAGCACTTTGGAGAGCAGGAAGGGTCTTTCAGGAGGTGCTAAGATGTAAAATGTGCACAACAATAATAATACCCAAAAAATGCCATGGAGAAAATAATATTGGCAACTGTTCTTGGGGGCATGATTTTACCTGGTCATTTAGTAGTAGTGCGGTGGTTTTGAATAATTTAGTTAATGAGAGGACTGCATCACCTTCTACACAAATAAAAAAACACTTTGTCTCTATTGTGCCTTTGCACCAGGCTTTTAACTCCACTCCTTTCCTTCAGGATAACTATCACCACAATTGTAATTAGAGGTAATTTAGGTGGAACGAGTGTGCTAAATCTACTCAAACTTTTAGGATATCCATCTCCCATATGCAATGACAAGGGCTCAATGCCAGCCAGAGTGAAGGTCCTTCTGATTTAATTTTTTCTCCTGAAACACTTTATACAGGTACAGTAGCAATAAACTAATTTTCAGAATCCAAGATGTAATTACATGCAATGTGTAAATGTTAATTTTGAGGAATTTCAATCTAAAATGGAAGCACAGGCTCTGTAAAATATTTGTGTTTTTAAGAGTATGAACAGCAAGACTGCATTTTTTTTAAACAATGTTGTGAAATATTTTTATAATAAAAAAATGTTTTCTATTCGATTATGGTTTAAAATGTATGAATATTTTTATGGGTGTTTTATTCCTGTTGGGGCAAAGCTAATTTTTCATCAGTCATTCTGCAGTGTTACACAATCCTTTCAAATATTAAAATATTAAATTCGAATATGCTGATTTTCTGCTTAAGAAACATTCTTCATCATCATCTTCTTCTATTATTATTTTTATTACGGAAAAAAACAGTTGTGCTGCTTAATTTTTTTGTGGAAATTGTGAGACCTTTTTTTTACATTCTACACATTTGTTTTTACATTATACACTATATTATATACAATATATATTCCATATCACAATATTCTGGTTTGTGGTTATCAGTTTTGTTCAATGTGACAGTTTTCAACTATTCAATAACTTAAATGTATTTGGGATAATAGGGGATAAAGGGATACACCCTTGTTTAAAAAAAAAGCAAAACATTCGGTTACGACTGTAACCTCTGTTCCCTGAATAGGGAACGAACGTTGCGTCGATTCTGACACTAGGGGAACGCTTTGTGTGATATGTCTTGAAGCACATGTGAAATCAAGCCAAGGTGTAATGGGACGTCAGAGCGGGTGACTGCTTCAAGTCTGAGCAAGTCGCTTACAGGCACGAATGACGTATGGCAGGGGACGCAAATTTCGTTCCCTCTTCAGGGAACCAAGGTTACAGTCATAACCGAAGGTTCCCTTTCAAGGGAACTCTCGTTGTGTTGATTCTGACGCTAGGGGAATTCAATATAAAACCACCATAGCGATGAGTGCCTGTCCTGTGTGAAATCTAAAGAGCAGCACTAGGACGAGACCACTTGGGAACCTGGGGTAGTGTCCAGGTCCAAAGAATACAATTTGATGAATGTGTGCGGTGAGGACCAACCTGCCGCATCACAAACCTCTTGGAGAGCAACACCTGATATAAGGGCCTTAGAGGCCGCCATACTCCTGGTCGATTGAGACCGGACAGCCATAGGAGAAGGTTGACCGCCCGACTCATAAGCAAGTGAGATGGCCTCGACCACCCACTTGCTCATCCTTTTCTTAGATGCAGGGGACCCCTTGATAGGAGGTCCAAAACATACGAACAATGGTTCATTTTTAAGCCACAGTGCAGCTCTGTGGACATAAGCATCTAATGCCCGCACTGGGCAAAGCAAATTGTGCCTTTACTGGTCCGCATTCTGGAAAGGAGGAGGACAGAAGGCTTGCAGCATAATAGCCCCCGCCACATTAGCCGGGACCTTAGGAACGTAACCTGGTCTAGGATGAAGGAATGCTTTAACCATACCAGGTGCAAATTCCAGGCACGAGGGTGCAACCGAACTCCAGCACTGTACCAACTGGGCAGTTAACTGGGTCCAGCTGATGGTCACTACACCATGAAGTGAAAACTCTCCACATCAAGGCATAAAAACTTTATGGAAGGAGCACTTGAGTGGAGAATGGTCTCAACAACCTGGGTTGACAGACCTGAGTATATGAGCTGGGCCCCCTCAGAGGCCAAGCCCACAGTTTCCACAGTTCTGGTTGGGGGTGAAATATCGCGTATTTCCCCTCCCCTCCTGACGGGGAGCTCCAGAAGAGGCCCGTTGAGAAGGGATATTATATCTGGGAACCATACTCTGGCCGGCCACCGCGGGGCAATGAGAAGTGCATACAGACAAAGCCACGGCCACGTCTGCACCATCGCGTCCAGTCCGATAGGAGCTGGATGCATGAGGGAGAAACAGAGTGGACAGTGAGACGTCTCTCGAGACGCAAACAGATCCACTTGTGCCTCTCTCCATATCAGCTCCACCACCTCTGGAACTCTCTCCATATCAGCTCCACCACCTCTGGGTGGAGCCTCCATTCCCCGGGCCTCAGCCCCTGTCTTGACAGGATATCTGCTCCTATATTGTGGACCCCCGGGATGTAAGCTGCTCGAAGAGACAACAACTTCCCTTGGGACCACAGGAGGATTTGGCACGCCAGTTTGCAAAGTGGACGTGACCGCAAACACCCCTGGTGATTTATGTAGGAGACCACCGATGTGTTGTCTGATCGGACGAGCACATGGGGGCCCCTGAGATCTGCTAGAAAATTCTTGAGAGCAAGAAATACAGCCAACATCTCCAGAAGGTTGATGTGCCATGAGAGATGATGGTCCTTCCACAGACTCTGACTTGAGCGACTGTAGGGGCCTCATGTACAACAGTCCAAATGGTATCACGTTGGATGCTGCTACCATAAGACCTAACAGTCTCTGAAACTGTTTGACAGTGAGTGACTGGCCTAGCCTTATTATTTTCACAGCCAACAGGATGGACTCTATACGTGCCAGTGACAGGCGTGCCTGCATCGATGTTGAGTCCCATGCCAAATTTTCACTTTGTGAATGTGCGGGGTAATAATGCTAGGCCTAACGGACAAACCCAATATTGGTATGCTCTGACCCCAAAAGTGAACCTCAGGAACTTCCTGTGATATAGAAGGATGGATATGTGGAAGTATGCGTCCTTGAGATCTATCGTGACAAATCAGTCCTCAGATCTGATTTGTGACACAATTTGTCTCAAAGTTAACATCTTGAACTTGAGCTGCATGATGGAGTCGTTCAGAACTCGAAGCTCTAAAATGGGACGCAACCCCCCATCCTTCTTTGGAGCTATGAAATACCGGCTGTAAAACCCAGTTTACCTGTTGGAGTGAGGTACATATTCTATGGCCCCTTTCTATAACAGAGCTTTCACTTCTTGTTCCATTACCAGAACCTGCTGGGGGGCCACGTCGGTGGACAACACCCCCATAAACCTGGGCGGGCGACACCTGAACTGTATTTGATACCCTTTTTCTATAGTCTGCTGGACCCAACGAGATATATTTGGCAGAAGTTTCCACGCTGTCAAAAATTCTACTAGAGGTACCAGCCTCTCGAGACTGGTTTCTGGATTTATATGTAGTTTTGCAGTCAGAACGATGTCCTGAAACGGCGAACCAACAGGAAGAGTCTGAACTGACCGCTCTGAAACCCTCCTCGGAGGAGGCGGGCATCCCAGGGCCACTACGTTTCCGGGTGGACCCTGAGATATGCGCTCACCATAGAACGCTGCGCACTGAAGCACACGAGGTGGCAGGGTTGGCAGAACGGTCCCCTGAGGACACGAAGGGAGACGGGCACCGTAAAATGAGGTGTTGACCGCTCTACTTCAGGGGGGAGGTCCTCATTGGCCTGAGCCCTCGGGTGACAGGACCTCTTCCCGCAGCCTTCTTAGAAATAATAACAGTCCTTAGATCCGTTTTACCCTTCGAAGGCTGTGGTTGAGCGTGCTTTCCGTGTCCCCAGTCTTTAGGTGGGGGAGCACGATATGCCATGCCCTGATTCTGTGCGGCACGGTATGAGGAGCTGGCTTTGGATGTTTGGGGCTGCTCCTTTCGCTCAGCAGCCCTGGAGATATGAGTACGGCGGGGGAGAAGTTTCTGGAATGCAGCTGCTTGTTTATCTGATTCCTGAAATCTCTCGAAAACCGAATTCACTGCATCGACCAAGAGGCCAGAGGAAGAAATAGGAGCATCCATAAGAATTTTTTTATCTTTACCCTTGATGTTACTCAGATTCAACCATAAATGTCTCTCAGTGGCCACCAGGGCTGCCATAGACCAGCCGATTGATTTAGCCGTCTCCTTGGCGGCCCTGAGAGACAAATCTGGGGCCTGACACATTTCACAAACTGCGTTTGGACCAATACCTCCGCCCACATCGAGATCTTCTAACAATTCAGCCTGGTAGGCTTGCAGCAGCGACATTGTGTGTAAACATGCCCCACCAGTGCTGATGTTTTTTTCACTAGCTTAGTGGGTAATAGCGGGGATTTAGTGGACGAATATGATTCAGGAGAGAGATTCCACCTTAGGCATCTCTCCATAACCGTGCTCATTTGTATTTATTATAGAGGAATAATGTAATGTTTGTGTACTATAAACTCTATAGGAAACCGGTTTCTCCCACGATCTCGACACCTCGGTGTGGAGATTAGGGAAAAACGGCAGCACTGAGGTTGTGCTCGAGAAAGCAAGAAGTGTTCGTCAAGTTTGCCTTTAGAATGAACGTCCTCCCTCTCTGCTGGCCAATCAATACTCAACTTCTCAACCGCTCTTGTTACAACCTCAAAAAGCTCCTCATAAACACGAGACTGAGGTGGCGAACTCTCAGTATTTCTTGCATTGATACTAACAACATAGAATTCCTCAGAATCAGATAGTTGAAGTGTCTGTGCCTCTATCGGGGTGGAAGAAACCGCAGCACGTGCTTCCCAACCCTTAGACGAGGCTCTGGACCTGTCAGGTGAAGGCAGAGATAAGGCTGTGCCCATCTCTAACCCCGCTGACAGATCAATTTGCAAACCCCAGGACTGCAGCCTTCGTTGTGCCTCGGTAACAGTGGGACCAGAGCTATCTATCTATCTATCTATCTATCTATCTATCTATCTATCTATCTATCTATCTATCTATCTATCTATCTATCTATCTATCTATCTATCTATCTATCTATCTATCTATCTATCTATCTATCTATCTATCTATCTATCTATCTATCTAATCTGTTTAGTAAACATCTAGTCTCTTTTGTGCAGCATACAGTTATTCACCTGTGCCATCATTTTCATACAGACTTTAACGCTTTGTCTTTTCAATATCCTGTTCTCGTCTTGACAATGTTGCCCTGGTGCCCAGCAGACACATATAGATAATGAGAAAAAGAAGAGGTCTTGACATCCCTCCAGGATGATGCCTGCCTCAATATTGTCTCCTCTTTGATGATACTTTAGGGAAGGTTTTCACCCTCTGGGTGGAAATAAAGAGTCAGCCCATGCATTACGTAACAGTCTCACAAAGCTGTTAATATATATGTTGAGAGATTAACTTGGATTCATTGAATTGGATTATAGTGGTATTCAATATAAAAAAAAAAAATATATATATATATATATATATATATATGTATATGTATACTTCATTTGAAAACCTTTAACCTCGAAGACAAACAGCTGCTAGATTACTGATAGCTATTTTCTCAAAGTTGTATTTGTAATTAACCCCCCCGTGGAATCAAGTGACAGTGAGGAAAAAAACCACACACACACACACACACACACACACCACACACACACACCACACACACACACACACACACACACACACACACACACACACACACACACACACACACACACACACACACACACACACACACACACACAAGCACACCACACATAATTATGAACATTTTAATTAAGGTCTTTTCTAATTAGCCTAAACTAGTGAATTGAACAGGAATAAACTAGATGCAAAATCCCAATCAAGAAAAACAATCTTCGTGGCTGATTTAAGCGACACTCTTCAAAAACGAATTTATAAAATGGTGAGCACATTAGCTTTACCTTTAACTCTTTGTATAACTGTAGATTACTTCATCCTTTCCTACAGGCTTGGTGAACAGTGGTATACAGAAAATCATCAAACTTCAAATTACACATTGCAGTTCCCTGTGTCATTTAAGCATCCGACATGTGGTTGTTAAAGATAGCAAATTTGCTCAGTTATTGCTGGCTGTGACTTTTTTAAATTGTCACCAGTGTTTTTGAACTCACTTGCTTGTTCTAGCATAATAAGTAAAAGTAATATTGTTTGGCTGCATTTGTTTCCTTACATTATCTCTGTTTTTGACTTCCATCCACCACATTAATGGTTATTTCTTTAACTCTGAGCAATTTTGTTTCTTCTGGAGCAAAAATGGGGAACATTTTACATGCATTCTCTTAATATTGTTTTTTTAACATCATGATGCCATTAAAACGAGCTTAGCTGAATGCTGATGGTGATTTGTCTTTGCAGGAATGAAGGAGAGCAGGGACCAGGAACTGAGGAGGCTTTGCTGGAGAGTAGCGGAACAAAGGTTTGGAGTCCAATTGGGTAAGTATACAAAGAGGGGTATACTTTCACATATGGGAAATAACCTGCGGGCCCCGGTCAGAGACGATAGCTTCTGGTATCCCAAAGTTAACGAATAACTGTTCGGCGGTTTCCGTGATGGCTGTCACTTTCCCCTGGTCCATCTGAATCCCTTCTTGACCGATGAAGTAACCGAGGAACTGCACAGTAGGGCGATGGAACTAGCACTTCTCCAGCTTGAGGTACAAATGGTACTGGCGGAGCCTCTGAAGGACCTCCATAACATGCGGGCAATGGTCGGCCAGGTTCCGGGAGTAGATGAGTATATCATCGATGTAGACAATGACGAAGGAGTGGAGGAATTCCCTGGAAGATGGAGGGGGCATTGGCAAGGCTATACAGCATAATGAGGTATTCATAGTGACCAGTGGGAGTAATGAATGCCGTCTTCCATTCATTGCCTTCCCTGATTCGAAGGTTATACGTGCACCGCAGGTCCAGCTTGGAGAAGATGCGTGCCCCACGGAGTTCTTAGAGTGCGGCAGGGAACAGGTGAAGTGGATAAGGGAGTTTTGCCGTCTCCGGGAGGGACAGCGGGTATACTCTACCCTTAGGGAGTTTATTTCCAGGCAGCAAGTTGATGGCACAGTCCCATGGCCGGTAAGGTGGTAGTTGGGTGGCTGCCTGCTTGCTGAAGACATCCTGGAATGCCACATAATCAGATGGGATAGAGGGAGTGATACTGGGCTCAGGGCTCTCAGTCCGTGTGGAAGCAATCTGGATGGCAGGTGACTTGTGGAGTGGACCTGGATGTTCCGTGAGGCAGTGTTGACGGCATAGTTCGCTCCAGCGAATCACCTCACTTGAGTCCCATCTGATAAATGGAGAATGAGACAGGGGTGTCCCAGGATGATGTCCACAATGGGTCACTACAGTACCAGGAATGTGATCTCCTCTTCATGCAAGGCACCGATCTTCAGCTTCACAGAAGGGGGCTCATACCTCACATGGCCACGTCCATGCGGTCCACGAACCAACCACATCTATTTCTGAAACTCCCCTCTTCGCCTTCTGTCCCCTCACTGAGGGAGAAGTATCCAAACTTCTCCTCTCCAGCCACCCTACAACATGCCCTCTTGATCCAATCTCTGCACACCTTCTCCAAGCTATTTCTCCTTCACTCTTCAAATCATCAAAACATCTCTCCTTACAGGCAACTTCCCCAATGCATTCAAGCAGGCTCGGGTAACCCCACTGCTATGAAAAACCTACATTAAACACTTCACTTACAGATAGCTACAGACCTGTCACTCTCATTACATTCATAGCGAAAACGCTTGAATGAGTTGTTTTCAACCAGTTATCCTCATTTCTGTCAAAGCATAACCTACTGGATACTAACCAATCAGAATTCACACATGGACATTGAACTGCGCTACTCTCAGTCACTGAAGCCCTGAGAATTGCAAGAGCTGATTCCAGATCATAAGTTCTCATTCTGCTGGATCTATCTGCTGCTTTTGACACTGTTAACCATCAGATTCTCCTGACCACCCTCTTATCACTGGGCATAATAGGGATTCCACTTCGCTGGTTTGAATCCTATCTCAATGGCAGATCTTTCAAGGTGGCCTGGGGAGGGGAGGGGAGGTATCCACAGAATATCAACTGGTCACTGGGGTTCCCCAGGGATCGGTTATTGGACCTCTCCTCTTCGCCACATAAACTAAATCAATGGGTCCCATCATACAAGCACATGGTTTCTCATACCATTGCTATGCTGATGACACACAGCTCTATCTCTCATTTCGACAAGATGATCCAACGGTAGCTGCATGGATCTCAAGCTGCCTGGCGGACATCTCGGCATGGATAAAAGAACATCACCTACAGCTCAACCTGGCAAAGACTGAGCTTCTTGTCTTCCCTGCCACTCCAACTCTACAGCATGATTTCACCATCCAGCTAGGTTCTTCTACAATTACCCCATCAAGTTCAGTCAGAAATCTTGGTGTAATTTTTGATGACCAGCTGACTTTCAAAGACCACATTGCAAAAACTGCTCAATCTTGCAGGTTTGCATTGCACAACATCAGAAATATCAGGCCCTTCCTTACACAGCATGCAGCACAACATCTTTCCAGGCCCTTGTGATTTCTAGACTTGACTACTGCAATGCTCTTCTAGCTGGACTTTCATCATGCACAATCAAACCTTTACAGATGATTCAGAATGCAGAAGCATTCTGACTGGTCTTCAGCGAACCCAAAAGGGCCCATGTCACACCTCTCTTTATCTACCTTCACTGGCTCCCGGTTGCAGCTCGCATCAAGTTCAAGACACTAATGCTTGCATATAGAACAGCCACAGGCTCAGCACCCTCCTACTTCCACTCACTTATAACAATCTACATCCCCTCAAGAAGTCTGAGATCTACGAGCGAGGGTTGCCTCATGGTGCCATCACAGAGAGGCACAAAATCACTCTCCAGAACATTTTCAATCACCGTTCCTGGCTGGTGGAATGAACGTCCCACCCCCATCCAGAATGCTGAATCCCTGACAATTTTCAAGCGACACCTGAAAACTCATCTTTTCTGTTATCACTTGACTTCATCTTAAAAAAACTTTCCCTTAACCTCTCACTGTCTGGCTAGAATTTGCTTTGAACAATGCCTATACATTTGTATTAAAAGCACTTCCTGTGTCCGTTTGCCTCTTTATAAAGTATCGCTTATTGTATTCCTCAATTGTAAGTCGCTTTGGATAAAAGCGTCTGCTAAATTAATAAATGTAAATGTTCTCTAATGTCTTGGATCCACAAAATATTAATTTATTCCTTCCATCCTTCCTTCATACATTCATTCATTTATTTATTTGGCCACTGAGAATGTTTTTTTTTCATTTCTTTAATGTCCTTGGATTTATCTAGATGTGTGGCTAATGTTTGTGTTTAAATGCTCTAGCAAGAGTTTCTGTAGCATGATAGTTACCCTACAGACACTGTCATTGTTAATAGCCATTGTCTGAACTCTGTGGGAGAGCTGACCTTTTGCAATCAATCGAGTGCTTTTACATTTACAGTTCCTTGTGTGAAACTGTAGCGGTGAAGTGTGTAATTTCTGTGCCACTAGCCCACTTCAGTTTTGTTGTGAATATTTAGCACTTGCATACAGCTAAAGTTGTAGATTTTAGAGTATGCTATCTATCTGATAGCATGTGCAAAAACACATGGCCATCACTAGAAAGTTTCATCTTTGTCCAGTGTCTGCACTGTGGCTGTTTTTCAATACTCAAATTTATGCTTCCTTTTTTCCTCGCTCCTCCAGGCTCTGAAATGGAGACCGATCAGCTAGCCATTTTAGGAGTGAGGAAACTTACAGAAGAAGCTATAAGTGAGGATGCACATGTGTATTCAATGCAGATTCAAGTGTTTGAAAAACTTGACATACATATAAATTCTCCTCCCCCTTCACATCTGTCACAATTTTAATTTGTGTTTTACCTTCGCAGTTTAACTAAACCACGCATCTCCAATATTTCAATAGGGCATCTTGTTTTTATTAACATTTAAAATGAATTTATTAGCTAAACTTCAACAACATAAGGGAAGGTCCCTTGAGCACAGCTGATAATGCTTTTATGATCAAGAATATACCAATACACAAATACGTTCTACTTGTTTTCACTCATCATCTTATGAAGGCTAGATTTTGTCAAAGAAAAGTAATTATGAGTTTATATCTCGTTATTCTGACTTTTTTTCTCTCTCAGAATTGCACGTTTATGTTTTTATGTGTTTATGTTTTTTTTTTTAAATACATATCCTTCTTTCCACCACAGAATAAAAAAATAAAAAGGCAAATGCAACTTGTTATCTTTTTTATCTCACAATTACACAAATTCATGCAGTTCTGAGTTTACATCTCAAGTCAGGCTGGTTAAGATGCTCAAACAAACACCACCAAATATCATTATATAATTGATATTACCACCAAACCACAATGTTTTATTTATTTTTTGTTTAGTAAATCAATGTTAAGATTGCATATTGAAACTATGCTTCCTGTGTCATTAATTAATGGAGCAAAAATTCACAGTCATTAGTGAAGAAGCTCTAAGCACTCAATTTTGGGCCCCAACCAGATGCCATAATTAACATGGAGTTGGTGAGAGCAGCATTAGCGCTAAAAATATAAATCAAACCTAAATCATTGGGGATTTTTTTTTAAATGTTCATTAAACTTTGGGCTTTCAATCAATGCATGTCATCTGATTGTGATTGATGATTGGTGAGTTCTCAAATGGGTGGGACAACAATCAAATTATTGAAACTGTAATACTGACAGTGCTTGACATTTAAAACAGTTGCTCAAGATGACATAGTTTTAACTTCCATATATGGGTACAAGGTTTGAGTAGGCTAGTGTGACTGGTCAGCAGAACCTAAACTTGACAATTAGCTTTAGAGCAAATAGAGAGTGCCTCTGTGGAAACTGGATCGCCTTGTTGACAGTGCATAGAGGATTTATCTAACTGTACACACTAGCCAATGTATGTGAACAACAGTGTTGCTTTTGCCTGCCAGTTCCACCATAACAACATCCCGGGGGAGCTTAACTGCTCTTGGCTGGAGCCTTACTAATTCAATGCCATAAATGCAAGCTTGGCGTGTTGACAAACAGGTTGTTAGTGGACTGAAAGGTCTGAGAGTGCGTGACGTGTGCCATTATGTGGGAGAGCCATTGATTGGTGTGAATGCAATATTGGCCCACAAGTTAAATGAGCTCAGAGACCTGCACCCTGAACATCTAAGCAAGTAAAAGGTGTTAGTTTGCAAAAGATGTGCAACCGAGCTTGGTTGACTATGAGTAGTTTGCACACAAATCTATTTCAAGCTCTGTTTGAAAATGATAGACTATATATTCTTTTGCATCACAAAGCGCTATTCAGACTGTGGAAGTGCTGTAATATTTGAGATAGTCAGGATCATCTGAACCCATTGAATCGTTTAAGAGTCATAAACATGATTTTTGCCTTAATTTGGACGGGCTTTCTCTTTTATGCTCTCCTTTCATCAGCAGCAAGCAATATGAATTTCATATTTTCTCTGTTCTAAAACCTATAGTGCATTGATTATTGAGTGTAATTATTATATATATATATATATATATATATTTTTTTTTTTTTTAAGGACAGTATTTAACCCTGCAAATGTCTTTCAGGGGCATTTTTTTGAGAATTGGTCCATAAATACAATAATAGTTGTCAAACACTGTAGTTAAATACATTAATTAAAAAAAACATATTAATCTAAACAATTATTAAAAAAGTAAAAATCAATATCCAATTCAAAAATAGCTGTAAAAATATTACACCATTATCATAATCATCATAATATTTGTATTTATTTTTTTACAGTGTACAAATGCAATAGCTGTAAATAATTACACAAATGTCATAATAATCATAATAGTAAGAATCATAAAATCATTGCACAAAAATTCTGCTCTGCTATAAAATATTTTACGTAATTATTGTGTTATATTAAAAATCTGTCTACTGCCTCCACTGCTTAATGGTTAGCGTTTTGTTCATCGAATTGTTCTTTGGGGATCCCAAAATGGCTCTTCTGTGGCAGGGGAGAAAAAATACATTTACAATTTTGGAATCTTTTTTTGAAGAGTCTCAATATAACAGCAGCAAGGGTAAATCATAAGAAATAAGTTGAGATTTTTACAAAACTGTGCTGTTTACATGTGTATGGAGTGCTTCTCCTCTGGCCTTTGATACAAACGACATTCTGTACCCAGTTGAACACCTTGGTTCACGAAGGACAGTTTAATTAAAATTACAATTGTTCATTTCCCCTTTTACAGGAACTGTTTCTTCTATTCTGTGTTTGTATTGACCATTTGTGAATTGGTTCACATTCTATTTTGGATTGGCTATGAGCTCAACTGCTACTTCTGATCCAGTCGTAAACGTTTTGGAAAGGTTTTGTGTTGCATATATTCCTTTTAAAAATCTGTTTCTCATGTTCTTGTTTTTTCTATCTTCTTTGATTGTCTCCTTTCCTCCTCTTGATTGTAGCCAGGTGTTTCTTGTTTGTTAATTACACCATGTATATATATATACAGTGCTCAGCGTAAATGAGTACACCCCCTTTGAAAAGTAACATTTTAAACAATATCTCAATGAACACAAAAACATTTTCCAAAATGTTGACAAGACTAAGTTTTATATAACATCTGTTTAACTTATAACATGAAAGTAAGGTTAATAATATAACTTAGAGAACAACATTTTCAGTTTTACTCAAATTAGGGTGATGCAAAAATGAGTACATGATGAAGTTAATACATGACACCACCACCTTCAAAACTCTGCAGCAGAGCGCTTGCTGGTGAATCAGGCAGTGGACTTGTAACGGGGGGCTGAGACCTCTTTCCTCCATTTCTCTAGTCATGCGTCCTATTAGCCCCCTCGACGCACCAACCATACTAGGAGCCCCGTCGGTAGTGATGCTGGCCAGCTTAGACCAGTCGTAGACCCAGCTCTCCCATCGTTTGGCACACTTTACCAAAAATATCCTCCCCTGTCGTAGTGCCTTTTAGACTTTGTAGGGCTGCCAGCTCCTCGAACACTTCAAAGTTTGAGCTAACTCCGTGAAGAAAAATTAGCAGCTGGGCCGTGTCCTGCAGGTCATTGCTCTCATCCAGTGGCAATGCAAAAAAATCTTTTTTTTTCACTTTCTCCTGCAGCTGGGCATATACATTACCCCCCATTTCTTCAATTCGTCTGGTGATTGTACTTGCGGACAGACTCACCACATTTAAGACATCTTTTTTATCGGGGTACACCTCCTCCGCAGCAGCATTCATACGTTTCTTGACGAACTCACCATCACTGAATGGCCTACCACTGGTTGCAATCAGTTTAGCTAGTGTCAGCGCAGGTTGTATTCTTTGAACACAGACACTGTTTCTTGACAGATGAGACAAACAGCCATTTCTTTGCACTGAACAAAAAAATAATCACTTGTCCACTTAGGGTTAAATACCCTACATTCTGAATCAACCTTTCTCTTTCCCAACCGTTTCGCCATTTTGTCATCTTTGAATTTTCTCGCTGGCTCGTGCGCATCACCTGTTCGATCGCGATGGCACAATTACATTGAACGTACCATTCTGTTGGTATGCAATTTTTTTTTATTAATTGGGCTATGTTAATAACTAAGGGAAATTTTTGTTTGAAAGCCAACCTTTATTATCAAATACAGATATGATATAAGTAAAACATATATTTAAAATATATTTTTAAAATGACAAAATATGTTTCTGACATTGTTCAGAGGGCCGGTCCAAATGTGGGGGCAGGCCGAACGGGCCGTAGTTTGGGGACCCCTACCCTAGAGGCTGTTGAGTGTCATCAGCAGGGAAAGCGGTTCATCCCTTTCTAATGATGCTCTGTTCACTGGTTTCATCACAGATCACCCTGCACACGAGGCCATGAGCTGTAAGTCATCATGCTCTTAAATGTTAGTACCATGGCAACCGAGAATGAAGGGGTTGAGAAATGGCTTTGGAATCACAAGGCTTTAATTTAGCTTTGTTTCGACTGTGACTTCATCAGAGACCTGAGCAGCAGTGTGTGATATATGAGGACAGCGGCAGAGACGTGAGCTGACTGTTTAAATTGTGATCCAGGTTATATATTCCTAATGGTTGAAGGTCTAGGCTGCTAACACAAATAAAGGTTAATCTGAAGGTGGCAAGGAAACTTAAGTTACTGTGATAATCATGCTCTATATCAGCAATGTGCCTTTGATCAAGGCACTTCAGTTCAGTTCAGCCCAAGGGACTGTACATGCAATTAATGTTCCATAAGCCGCTTTGTAGAAAAACATCTGCTAAATGGCAAGTGAGTAAATGGAATTTAATATTTTTCTTGGAAATGTTCAGGGGTCAAGGCTAAGATCTGTTTCTGTTATTCACAGAAAAATATTATTATTTATTTATTCATTTATTTTGAATAGTTAAGATAAAAAATACAGGTAAAAAAATAATAATGTGAAATATTTTACAGTAAAAAAAATATTGTTTTCAAATTTGCTTACAGTATGTTTTAAAATTGTATATATTCCTTGATGCAAATCTGTAATTTCAGCATCATTACTCCAATCTTCAGTGTCTTCAGTCTTCATGGTCCTTCAGAAATCATTCTGATATGCTGATTTGATGCTCGGGATAAAACAAATATTATATGAACACACACAAATACTTTTATTCTGCAAGTTACAGTAAAGACAATTATAATTTTACAAAATATTAATTTTTCAAATAAATATTGTTGTATTAATAAAACAAATATTTCCAACATTGATAATAATTAAGAACCAATATTAATAATGTAATTATATAATTATAATAATTATTTTAAAATGTGTAATTCTTAACCAGGAATTGATTTATTAATCATAATTGTTAAAATAAACGTAAATAATTAATTAAGTCATACATAAATAAATTAAGTTGAACTTACACTCAATTGTGGATTTAATAAAAGTACATATTATTGCTTCATCTCAGAGATCATAAAAGGTAAATGTATTACAAAACAAAAATTCAAAAGGATAAAATATAAAAAATACAAAGATCTGTCATGAAACTCTAGATGGGGCAGGCCGATAATTTCTCGATCTGATATAATTTCATCATTCACATGGCACAGCTGATTTGTTTCACATGAGCAGCTAATGAGATTCCTGCTCAGCATTCATGTACTTGACTAGTGCTTGCTGTAGAAACCTTCCAGCTTCTTTGATTTAACAAACCTTCCATACAATATATATATATATATATGTGCAGCAGCAGTATTTATTACATGGTCACAGCAGCATGTCTGTGGATGTATTGGCAGTAGCAATCTCAGTACTTGCCCTGCTGTACCAGCAGCTTAGCAGATATTTTCCACCAAGTCCTGTATCATATATATTACCATGCTATACTCTCCAAGAGTTGTCATGATATAAATCTATTTATGCTGCATTACACTAAAGTTTTTTGGGATATTAGAGTACAACAGTTGGGTTCCTGGAGTAAAACATAGACCTGTTGTGAGCTCTGAGGTTGTTATACTGTACACCGTATGCTTTTGTTGAAACCATCTGTTTGCCATTATTTCACCTTATTTTAATCGTCTGGTGCTCTTCTGAATTTTTAAATATCACAACTTCATCGGAATGGTACGAAACTTGGTGACTTTTATGGCATTTGGAATGTGAACTCACAAACAAATTGAAGGCTTGATTCGAGCAGGCTAAGTGGTCGAAAATAAAATTGTGGGGGGGTTATGTGTCACGCGCCGGCTGTTGAGAACGCACAGGACAGTTGGACAGTGTGGTGGATCAGAGGTAAAAAACTATATAAATACTGGTCAGTTTCTTGCACAGACCGATCTTTCCGTGTCTTAAGACCTCTATGTATCATCACAAGCCGCAGGGTTTAATTTGGATTTGTCTGTGTATGTTTTTTTTCTCCCATTGACTGCCATTATATGACTGACAGACTGCAACAGTTTGAGTTAAAAGTCTTAATTTGTGTTCTACTGAAGAAACAAAGTCACCTACATCTTGGATGCCCTGGGGGTAAGCAGATACACATCAAATTTTCATTTTTGGGTGAACTATCGCTTTAAATACACAGTCTTGTACCTTTTGTCTTTTTGTCAAATGTGTTTTTCAAATGCGTTTTTGCTTCAAATAATGTTTGTAATGTTGTTATTTACCTGGCTGGTTTGCTTCATGGATCATAATGCTTTATCAAAGGCAATTTTTAAAATCCCTATGGGAAAAATGAATGGAAGAATACTTCTCGAATCAGCGCACTGAAAAAGTGGGGTGGCACTGATGCACTCTATAAACACATTTAATGCAGATACTTGTTCCATTCTTACATTGTTTAAAAATACACACCAGTGGTTTCTCATACTTTACATCATCAGTCTGCTGTTCTTTGCAATGTAAACAAAATGACATGTTAACATGTTAATACAAAGCTATAGTATGAAGCAGCATTTTTCTGCCTGGTGGGGCCCTCATAAATTTCTAAACAGCGCCATATTTCAATTATTAAGAACTCCACAGTTATAAAACTGTAAACATGCCCTTGAGAGCTCAGGCTTCAGGAAAAGTCTGGTAGGTTTAGGCACTGTGACTCTGACGGCTGTGCAATGTGTCTAAACCCCCAGCGCTCGCAGCACGTGTCTATGCCCGCCGATCTCTCTGACCTCAGAAATCTGACCTCAGATCATGAAGTGCACAGATGCAAAACCAGACAGAAGCGATCCAGTTTGTCCCTGAAGGTTTTCAAAAGCACAGCAGATTAATCATGCAGTTTTTTGTGTGTGTTTGCATATTGTTGGGGAGTAAATGTGTGCATAAGCTTTTGCTGTTGGTTGGCGTTTTCTCTGATGACACTGGCATGACCACCCGCTCCCTGTTAAATTCTGTAAACAGTATGTTATGATGATCTATTTCAATCAGCATTTAGATTATATATTTGTGTGGAGGAAGGAGGGGTGATTTAAACCCACCAAATAATCTGATTTCCAACACAGATTGACAAATTAAAATCCCTACAGATGCAAGGCTTAACTCTTGTAGATTGCCTGAGTTTCCTTGCTCTTTTTGGTTAACATCAGAGTCCCGCAGTCTGCTGTAGTTTAATTGTCTTCAATCGCTTTTCCAGTTAGCTTTGTTTTGTTTTTATACACAGCACACATTTTCTCAATTTTATGCAAACATTGTTATGATGCTGTTAGTAGGTGACAGCTTAAAAACTTTCATTACCATGTCCAACGATGTAAGATTAATGAAAGATTGCCTTTGTCACAATCATTTTTCAAAGTCAGGTGTTTAAAATAAAGTGTTTGTCAGAAAGAAAACGAGACTCCTGCACTGTCACTTTATATTTCCTTAAATTATGTCAAGACTATATTTGATCCAAGTACCTCAGAACAGCTGACATTAGCAGCACTCCTTTTTCATACTGCCTTACCTGTAGGTAACTAATATTATTATGACATTGTTCGTGTATGTCATTTTCATGATGTTTTATAAGTCATTGATATAACTTATTGTGAGAAGAGTATCTCTATTAAAAAAGTGTCTTCCATTTGCAAAGATATGAACAATGAATTAATGAATAAATAGTTTGAATACGATAAATACTTCTGATGTTATTTACAACCTAAGTAAAACGTCCCATACATTATTTGAAAAAGCAAAATACATATGTGCAATAGTCATAGATCTTGTCTAGTGCATGTTTGAATAGAATATATATATATTTATATATGTATATATATACTAGAAATATTAGAAAAAATTTTTTTTTCTGATTTTTTTACAAAAAAAAATAAGAAGTTAAGTATAAGTTATTTTATTATTTTTATAAGTTTTAAAGTAAATAATAATCTACTTAACTAAGTTATCTAAAATTTAAGGAAAGAAAGTAATGTAACGTGGTTGGTAGAGTTTGATGAGTATTCTACTTAATTATTTTTTTACCGTTTTTAATAGTTAATATCATTTAAACTCTTTGACACATAGCATTGAAAAAAAGCCTATAAAACATGTCATCAAGTTACAAGCACATATGTAAGCAAGTAGACTGCTGGTTATTTATTTTAAGCTAATATGTAGACGTAATATAGGTATTACCTGAATGAACACAGAGACATGAATACTTGACACATGATACACAATGATGGTGACAATCAGTAGTGTTTGAGTATGAATAGGTCATTTTGAGTAAAAAATTCACTCCAGATGTCACAAAAGAGCCATTTACTTAACCTAACAACAAAAGCAAAAACAGAACAGTAAATACATCTCGAAAACAGCAAAAAAATTACCTTATTAATTATTCATGCCCAAGTGCATGATGGGAACAACAGGATCATGATGTTGATATTTACTTAAACAATGTTTGTAAAAATAACAAACTATTACAAATAAAATATACTTATAAGTTCAAACTTTAAATTCTACAAGCTTAAATTGAGTACTAATATTTAATTTAAGCTTTTATTTAAATTCTTGCCTGAACTAAATTATTTAATGTAGAAATTACACTTGTTTTTCTGCAGTATTTACTTCACCACAAAATAATTTTTCATAAACGGCACATCATGTTTTGGCAACATTGTCCTATATTTTCTCAAAGCTGCACTAATTACCACTAAGATGCAACATTATGAAAACATTTTGTGCTTGTGAGAATGTTTCAGTCAAAGACTTTGCAAAAAAAAAATGATCTCAACAACTGAGAAGATTTTTTTAATATCATCCAGCTTTAATATTGTCCTTCACTGAGCTTCTTGCTGAAGTTTCAAAATAAATTGGTTCACTTCCATGCAGGAAGTCACATCAAGTTATTACAGCAGTCTGCGAAATAAACACACAGGGTAAAGTGTGCAGGCATGGTCCACTCTCCTTTGGGACCTGCCTTTGCAGTCAATAAAGAGCTCACCTCCAATTACAGATTCTCCACAAGCCTGGTAAGATTTAAGATACTTGAGACTGAGAGGAGAAAAGAGCAGAAATGGGATTCTGAAGGAGGAAACCGGAGGGAGAAAGAGAGCTGTACTCTCTGCTAATGAATGACGTACATGGCTATTAGTGTCAGACTCTCTTGACTCCCTCTCTCTTGAAGAATCAGCATGTCTGGTCCGGCAGAGAAATGAAAGTCTGAGGGGATTGTCATGTCCACGGGCGAACTCATCTGTAACTTGGCACTGCTGATGGAGTTTCTTGCATGCTTCAGCTATACATCTCCTCTCGTATTGTTGCACAGATGCGTATATGTCCAGGATGATGCAATGGAAAGAGGTCGCAGGTCAACCTAATTGAATAAACCGAGACTCAGTATGTTTTTAATCATTGCACTAAGCAGAGTTTTAGGGCCGAGTGAGCGGATATGGCCCTGACTTGATTAGTTTTTGGTGCTCTGAGAGCTGATGTTATAGCAGTGAGTGCGGACCGCTTACTCCGGCCAAAATAAAATGGAATTCTTTATGACGTTGTATTGAAGTGAACAAATGCGCTTCAGTATAAAGATATGATAAATAAGTAATTACATGGAGAGACATTATGTCTCCGTAGAGCTGTCTTCCTACCTGCTCAGGACTTTAATAATAGATGTTTCCTGTACCTCTTCACTTTTTTGAAACGGCCATGCGATCAGCACTTTTTTCTTCTTAATCTGGCAGCACAGCTCAAGATATTCTGTTTTTAGAATAATTTAGGATTCTGGCATTCATTAAGATGACTTCATTGTTTTGTCCCCATAAACCCTAAAAACCAACATGTACGTGTGTGTCTGAGTCAGGTTTTTCCTGCATTGCTGGGTCAAAATGTCCCTACAAGGATGATAAAACCTGAAATTACCCACACTGTGGGGAACAACTAACAGTCCCCACAAGGAACACAGCTTCGTAAACATACTAGAGGATTTAAAAAAGCAAACACATATATATTATTTTTTGTTATGGTTAGTTTTAAGGGTAGAGAATAGTAAGTAATTTTAGCTTAGTATTAAAAGACTCCACCATGATATAATAACAAATGTGTTTGTGAGAGAGAATGAAAGTCACAAACCAGCCAGAAAAGAAGCTGGTAAATTACCTACATGGCATGCTTGAAATTATTTGCAGAATGTATTTAATTGTAATGATTTCCAAAGACCCCAGTCATGTAGTACTATAGACCCTGTTGTATTCTATTAATGCCAAGAGCACTAATAGTGTTTTGTGGAATTGAAGACTGCTCTTCTCTTGCTTGAAATATTTATTTACTGTTAAAAACAGTTTATTTTTTATTTTGTATATATCTGCTTTCTTTCACTGACCTCTACTGGCAAACGTATGCAGTGTAAGTATCCAAATGCAAGCTAACACATTGTTTGCACATTCTGAGCCAAAACCAGATTTGTATTGTGTAGAATGAGATTCCCTTATGTCCCTTCCCATATTCCCGCCTGCAACTGTCTAACATGTCCAGTAGCTAAAGATTATTGCTGTTTTTATTATTATATTCTGTATTATCTATCTATCTATCTATCTATCTATCTATCTATCTATCTATCTATCTATCTATCTATCTATCTATCTATCTATCTATCTATCTATCTATCTATCTATCTATCTATCTATCTATCTATCTATCTATCTATCTATCTATCTAATTTAGTTGATTAATTAACTAACAAATTGTTTTATTCAATATCTGCATTGGTCAATCTCAGGTACCTTTTTTTTGTTTGTTTGTTTGATTTTTGTTAAAGCGGAAGATGGATGCACTTTTCCCAGTCCTGTTAACAAAACTCATATGTATATTAAAAAATCATGTTTAAAAATGTCAACAAATTGCTTCTGTGTTTATTTAAGAAAACTGGTTTGCAACAAAAATATATTGCATAACACACACACACACACACACACACACACACACACACACACACACACACACACACACACACACACACACACACACACACACACACACACACACACACACACACACACACACACACACACACACACACACACACACACACACACACACACACACACACACACACACACACACACATATATATATTAAAACAAATCATTAAAAAGGCAATACAAATTTATCAAAACAATGGGATAAATGATGGACCAAACTTACAGTTTTTCTCAATTGCTTTGGCTCAATTCTCGAATTCTCGAAACAATAAGTTTAGATCTCTGAACAATTAGCTTCTTGTTCACATTAGATTGGAATTTCTTATTGATTTGAGCAAATTGCAAATGCTTTGGCCAATGTGTGCAAACAGTAAGTACAATTGTCTGCAGTTTGCACAACAACTAATTGCATATGGCTTGTTGATCAAAACTGATAAGTCGACTCTCACTTAAACTGTCAAACTCTTCACAACTTCTCCATCATTTTTCATCGTGTAAGCCATCACATTCAAAATGATCCATTCAATTATCAAAAATTGGTATACACGCATGTATATTCCATAAATATCTGACATTGACATTGTTTGCAATGTCTTCTGAATTGGCAAATTACCTCTAATTGCAATACAATTTGAATTAACCATTCAACCATTTAACCAATCAAGTTTTGGAGCATATATATGTAGATCATAGATCACAAGATCAGATGTCTCTGTTGGATGCCAAGAATGCTGCATGTGAGGACATCACAGCTGATCATTGCAGGGGATGTGTGCGGCATTCAAGGAGATGTTTCCCCGGTGCATGGCAATGGAAAACATCAGATGTGATGTTGATGAAAATCTTGGGCCTGACCAACAAGAGCAACAGGATGTCCACCAATAATCATTTTTTTCATGGATGTTATTTTGTAGGTATTTTGTATTTTTGTTTATTTGAGGTAACATAAGAAATATGAAATGTACAGTAATTGGACAAGCAAGATTTCACTTTACATGTAATACATTCGTACAAAAATAAATGTACTGTATAAATACAAATGTTCATATACTTTTTTCTGTGTACTATTGACTCTTCTCAACAAATATCAGATTTTTTTATAAAACCTTAATTTACATAGTTGACTGTCATGGTGAAAAAACAACTAAACATTTTGTCCAGTGTGGCTCACACGATGACAAAAATACTTTATATTTTGGTGGCCTTGGCCAAATTACTGACACGATAACAAGGTTTTTAATATTAAAAGTAACAAACTTGACAAATAATGCATTTTCATTTTTTTCTGTGGATATTGTCTTCTTACAGCACAGGTCACACTCAAATGCCATTCCATGTATTGGTCTATTACATAATTGCCACAGGACATAAATTACAAGTAAATTTTCTGTCATACTTGCAGGAATGTAATATAAAACAACAATGCAAGAACAATCATAGAATTTCTCTGGGAAAAACATTGTCTCAGTGTGGATAGAAGGCCAAAATGTAGAGGAAAAATGCATTTCCATATGAATAACTCTCTTTTAATATTTGTATTAATAAATCAGATGAAAATCCTCACTCCTGTTACTGTTACTCGGTAAATATAAATATAAATATATATATATATATGTGTGTGTGTGTGTGTGTGTGTGTGTGTGTGTGTGTGTGTGTGTGTGTGTGTGTGTGTGTGTGTGTGTGTGTGTGTGTGTGTGTGTGTGTGTGTGTGTGTGTGTGTGGTGTGTGTGTGATGAGGACACAAATGTATAATGACATGGGTATGACATAGTATTACAAGGAGAAGGTGATTTATGAGGACATTTTCAGTGTCCCCATAATTTAACGCATAAATCATACAGAAAATAGAAATGCACCGTCTCCTGTGAGGGCTTTTAGGTGTAGGGCAATAGCACATACGGTTTGTACAGTATAAAAACCATTTATGGAAAGTCCCCGTAAACCATAACAAACAACATGTGTGTGTGTGTGTGTGTGTGTGTGTGTGTGTGTGTGTGTGTGTGTGTGTGTGATAAATGAGTCACAGGATTCAGATTTTAGGATAAATAAGCAAATACTGTACATATAATATGGCCACATGAAAGATGTGCTAACATTATGAGGATACTCAGCAAATTATATAGATGCACCAAATATTTGTATTTTTTAAATAAACAAGTAACATCAAATAAATAATTTAGGTAACAGTACAGTATGTTAATATTGACACTCATCGTTGCAAAATCATCAAATATACAGAAAAGAAAATAAGACCACGTGCTTTAGGTAATTCCATTGCCTTCAGAAGATTCAGTTGTTGCAATATCCAGTTGAAAATGTGTCTTGTGGAATTTTCCCACATTTTCAGAGGGGGGGGGTGTTAGGGTAACAGGACTGAGTGAAAACTTGAGGACACACTAAAATGTGTATTTTATCTGAAATATAATAGATTTATTTTTAAATAAATGTGCTGTGATATGCAGGTAGACAACAATGCAAAATAAAATGGTTTATGAAGGATTTATAAACATATTCCATGTAAAAATGTAAGGTTAGAGACTGGGGACATCTACCAAATGCTATTTTTTGTGTTTTAGTTTTTTTTATTAATTAAAAAAAGCATATGTTTACAATTTGCAGTTAGATTAATGTGCAGGACATTTTGCTTTATAATAAAATGTATTTATAGTTAATTTTCATTTGTATATATATATTCTCCTGGGGACAGATATGGCACCCATTCGGTGGAATGGCCCATAAATAAACGTGAACGCTAAGCCTCTTCATTGAATCTCAGTCGAAACACTAGGTGGTGCTGCCAGGGAAAACAACCATTACAGTGATTGTGCAGCAACAGCCAAGCCAGCAGGTGGAGCTGCAGGATGACCACTTGAAGCGTGTACAGAAACAAATTGGCCATTGCCAGAAAGGATAAATCCTCCTCTATTTGAGCATTATTTGTGCCCTTATTAGTAAAATATGTGAGTATTAATGGTTTGTCAAGCAAAAACAAAATGAAAGTTAAATCCAAATCAAGTAAAAATTAGATGATTGATTTTCATATTCTTATCGTGCTGCTTAGAAAAAAATAACAATGCTGCTATGATAGAAATATTTTGTCTGTTTTACCCTAGTCAATAATTGCCAATAATCAATCAATCAATCAATCAATCAATCAATCAATCAATCAATCAATCAATCAATCAATCAATCAATCAATCAATCAATCAATCAATCATCAATCAATCATTAATCTAGTCCAAACATGTTATATACGATTTTGTGCATTATAATTACTATTAGATAACTATACATTTAGGCTGATATTTGATTTGAATGGTACAATTAATTACAGTTTACACCCTATTGTTATTGATATCATCATCATCATCATCATCATCTGACATTGTTCTTTATAAACATCTCATCAGCAGTAGGTGGAGCTCAATAAGTATATGATTCCAGTTCCTGTCATCAGTGGAACATAGAGTGAGATCTATCTATAAAGTGATATCTATTTTTTTGGATTAATGTTGCAATATTTATTCAAATTCTTCTCAGGAGCGTCTCTCACACTCTGCAGCTTGTAGCTGCAAATTGAGTATAGCTGCAGTGATAAAATATTCAAATCAATGCAAACTATTTGGCAGAGACTGTGTTAATGGGGGAAGCCAAAAAGAAGCTGCTGATTCCTCTGGAGGAAGAAGAACTGACAAAAATAGGGGAGCATGTGATTGCGACAGCAGGAGCAAGCATTACCCTCTGAGATCAGTGTAGATCTGTACATAAAGGTTACTGCACCACCACAGCTCACAAACCACTCAAGATACAGAGCCATACGCATATAAGAATATTCAGGAACAGACATGTTTCGCAATACAGTGCCAATAAATCTTGGAACAGCGTTATTTCAAAATATCTAAATACATGTATACTTATATTTCTATATATAATAGTCTTTTTAGTCTATTTGGATACAGTTTAATCTGTTTATATCAAATTCTATAATTTATTGATTATTATTTGCTTTAAAGCAAAACCGAGATATTTAACCTTGATTATATGAAGCAAATAATTCAAATAAACAATTAACAAATAATCAAACATACATTTTACATAGACATAAATATCATGGTCTTATTCCACATCAAACTATCATGATTATGTAAACACAGAAAAGGAAAAACAACAATAACAAATTTTTAGCTTTGTATTTTACATGATGATCTCATGTCTCAAGATTCCTGAGAGACTTTGCAGCATTTAAAGAGGTTACTGCAGTTTAATAAAGATATGCTCATTCACCTTTAGAGCAACAGCTGTTGGTCACTTCAAGCCAAAAAAAATCACTGTCAGACAGTCTCCCCCACTCGCTTACAGCGCTGTCAAATACTGCCTCACCAGGACAACCATGACTCATCTCGGCCAATGAGGATGCTGCTTTCTGAACACACCCACTACGGTCACAGCTGGCACACAAATGTAAGGTCGGCATAAGGATGATGAACTGTGATTGGACACTTGGCAAGCGCAACTGCATCAATCAGTCACCACCGAGGTTGGGTCATATATCAGCATATTGTAATATACAGATGGAGTTGTTCAAATTCCGCTTACTGCTGCATTATTGCAGTCAATAATTGCTGAAACATATTGGACTGGCCATAACACATCTGTATACGTAAATAATGCATGTTACAGAGAAGAAAAACATGTACAATAAATAAATAAATAAATGCATCACTTAAAATGTAAAATTTCCTCAACACACACGAGCAAACAAACCCAGGTTCATTTTCACAGCTGGTGAATCCATACACCCTTGGTCTGTTACTCTGTCAGTTCAGTTAAGACTTGGGCCCTGTTCATGCAGACTGATGTTACTCAGAGCATTATGGAAAAAGCCAGCAGGTCTGTCCATATGAGTTTGTGTATGTGATGGAGAGAGTGATAGAGAATGTGCAGTGAAGACTGACAGCTGGCAAACACGCTCTCTTCAGTTCCACAACTCAATTACAGCAGACAGTTCAGTCCACACAGCCCAGGGGCCTCTTGATATTGCAGTAAAACTCTCTCACAGTACATTTTCACTGTGAAATAAATAATGGTTTGATATATATATATATATACTGTGCTTGATTAAAATTACAGTAAAAGCAGTAATATTGTGAAATATTATTGCTATTTTAAAATTACTCTTCTATTTTATTATATTTCAAAATGTAATGAATGAATGAATAAATAAATGGAATATATATGACACAAGCTGAGATGAAAAGCCTTGTTGCCATCCACCGTTTGGACCATCAAGCTTTAAAGTCAGGCCCCCCCCCCCCTTCCTTCTGCAAATTCTTTTAACTTTGGAAAAAAGGTTTTGTTGTGGTAGGTGTAAAGATACTAGGCACCCAGAGCAGATATTTAATGGAGTTTAATTTGTTCCATTCCCAAAATCATCCAGTAATATAGCATTAAATCAGACTTGTTGTTCATGACATTGACCTTCTTTAATTTTACTTCTGTGATTCCATGATACTTTCTCTTGTGTGTTTAGCACCTATAGACTAGTCTCAGCCTCAGATGTCACGAACAAAAACCGCTGGCTGAAAGTCTGATGCATACAACAAACTTAGCTGTAAAAACGTCAGGAGTTTCGAAGTCATCATCGGATTGGTTGAATTAGTCTGGATTTCCAGGAGATGTATGTGTCACATTCTTTAACATTCCACCTGAAAACAAAGATGCTGTGATGCCAAACCCCCTCATTGAAGAAGAAAGCTGCGTGTTTACAGGGGTGACAAAGAGCGGTTATCAGGATCACCTAAATGCTGGATTTGTGTGTGAAAATTGTAAAATTTGCAGCATATAATCTTTAAAATATGTTCAAGAGTTCTACACACTGGCGACATTTCCACAGCCATAAACAAGACGCTGCACAAAACGAAACATGATTGTTTCTTTACCTGTCAGTTAATAGGTTGCCGTCAGTCTGAAGGTCTGGCTGCATCACATTCGACAGCTCCAGATATGTTGACGTGTCTGCCATCTTGGAATGAATTCACTCATAATAACAATCAATGAGTTTCCAAATGCAACAACATTGTGCAGCGTCTGGTTGTAAAAAACACCTACATTTAAAGTACTGAAGAAACTGAATAACCCTTTCACAAGTAAGAATGTGTTGGTTTGTGTTTATGATATTTACTCAATATTAAAGGTTTTAAAATTAAAGTACCTTTTAAATACCATGTTAGCTAACAGCTTCATCTTGTTGTATTGTGTTAGTTTAGCAAAAGCATCTTCTGAAGTCTACTGAAGATATAAATATTCATACATACGTATAACTACAGTTGCAGTGCATTTGCAAAGTCGAGGGTTCACAGACAAGCAAGTCCGCCATTTTGGAACTGTCTGTGAACCCTCGACTTTGCAAATGCACTGCAACTGTGAGTACAACAGTACCGATTGCAAGGTTCTCCTTTTCACCATTGCCATTTCTGCCATGACTGTAAAGTGGGCAAGAAATCACAGACAAAATGTTTCCAAAAATGATCGCTTAGAACCTGACTATGTCTCCATCGTTTTCTACTGAGTAGCTCATTATCTGGATAGACAACCAGAGGTAAAGAGGAGTCAGGCCGCCCCATCAATAATGAATTTGGCATTACTGGATCTGGGTCTGCCACGTCACTTGAGACATAACCCAAGGGTTGAGAATTAAGCACGTTCTCAACTTCGATCAAGATGGTTCTTAATACCTCCTCAGTAACAGTTTGAGCGCCTAACGTGGTACGTAAGGCGGTCTTCATGGATCTCACCTCTCTTTCCCAAGATCCGCCAAAATGAGGCGCACTAGGAGGATTAAACCGGAATCTGATTTGTTTCTTTGCTAGTTGCTCTCTAAGGTTAAGCTGAAGCTGATGGACAGTGTCTTCCAACTCTTTGCTTCCATCTTTAAAATTTGTTTCTTGATCGTAAAGGAGCTCGTAGGGTTTCCCTCTCCGAGCAATGAACCGTCTAAGAGACAGCAGGAAGGAATCTCCATCCATGTGATCCAGCAAGTCAAGATGTACAGCCCGAGTTGTGAGGCATTTATTTACAATACCCCATCTCTTCTCTGTGTAGTGGCCCACCTTTACTACCAGTGGTCCAAAACAATCAACTCCCGTAGAATAAAAAGAGGGTCGGAATAACCGCAGGTTTGATGGAGGATGTTTAAGGGTCTGACATCCTTGGAATCATCGGCTTGCCTCTCCACTTTGTACAATAGAGACAGTTACGCTGATGCTTCTTTATCCCTTCTCTTCCCCATAAAATCCAGAACTTGCGCCTCATATCGACCTAAACTCTTCCAGCTCCTGGGTGGTGTAGTTGGGCATCGTAATGCTTAATTAGGAGCTTCACTACTGGATTTTTTGGAGACAGAACTATAGGGTGTAGGACATCATCACTCAAGGTATCGCACCTACAAAGTCGTCCTCCTATTCTTATCAAATCCAATTATCGTTCATACTCTGGAGCAAGCGTAATGAGTCAGCTGTGAGCAGGAATGTCTTTCCCTCCCTTCATCAAAGTAAATTCCTCGAGAAAGTCCTGCTTCCTACATTGTCTCAGGATAGACAACCCCGCTTTTTCAATATCATCGGCACTAGGCAATTCTGTGCCATCGGCCACCCCTTGAAGGAATCGCGCGCTAGCCCCTAAGAACTCACAATAGCTACTGAATTGAAGGGCATCTGGTACAACAACTTCAGCTTCACTTAACGATCCGTAAAATGTAGATTTCTTAAGCTCTTCAGGAACTTCTTCAGGAACTTGACTATCTGGTGTCTTAGGCCAACAACTACTAGACTGCATCAAGAAGGCTGGGCATCATTTCCATCGCGTGTCTCAAGCTAGCTGAGTCAATGACAACCCGCGCGTGATATCGTTGGCAGGTTTGGATGCTGAGTCAACATAACGCCAAGATCCAGAGTCAGACATTTCCTGAATTTCGGTAACTCTGACTCCTACAAATGCCCTGTATCTGCATAAAATCAGAATGTAGCCACGCAAGAACTGTGGTCGAGTCAGACCAATACACAAATTGGCGGATTTCCAGAGTCAGTTCTTTCTTCAAGACGTCTCCTAGTTGTGCTCCTTTTAACGCCGCACAGAGCTCCAAAAGAGCAATGGAGATCTGTTTCTTCAGAGCAACTCTTGACCTTGCAGCCACAAAGGCTACCTCCACGTTGCCCTGATTGTCTTCAGAACACAGGTATGCTACCGAACCGTAAGCTCTTTCGGAAGCGTCACAAAACACATAAACACTTCGACAATTGTCTACATAGAAGCTGCGCTCAACCGTTTTACATACTTCCTCTGTAGGCTCGAGATTTCTTTGCACGTGTGTCTGAAGTACATACGTAGCACAACAGGGGCTACAAGTAGTACCAAACGGTAAAACTTCCCACTGGTATACTACTGTTGGTTCAGTGGTCTTGACATGGCGCTACAGAAATTGTAGGAAGGGTTTGTCTTCATCAAGGAGACGGACTTGATGAAACATGCCCTTCACGTCAAAAGGCCACGGGATATTCTCGAAAGCGAAAGAGAACTCCCAATAGGCTTGAGCCTAAAGTGGTGGCCTGGCAAAAGGTGCTCATTTAGGGACTGATCCTGATACTCGAATGAGCAATTGAAGACAATACGATCCTTGTTGTTGAGGTGAACCATATGATGTGGTGTGAACCACAATCTGGAGCTCAAATCACTCTCTGCCGATGTCAATGGAGTGACATAACCCGCCTGCCGCAGTTTCTGAATCTCTGACTCATAAGCCGCAGCCCTCTTAGGATCTTTAGCTAGTTTCCGCTCTGTGCTGCATAACAGGGCCATGACTGCTTCTTTAGGGGGCAATCAAGGGTGGAAGTGACTCTTTTCAGAGTAGAGGCGTGGCGTACCGCTGTGCACCATTCACATCAATCCTGGTGGTCTTCTCTTCTAGGATGTAAATCGCCTCTGCATCTTATCAAGATCGACTGACTACCTTTTCAGATTGATAAGGGAGCGTATTGAGCTGCCAAAGCCTTTCAAACTTTCCAAACAGCTCAGCCTCAGGAGAAGCACAAGAGATGAAGAGACATTATTGAGGCTGTAAGTGAAGCTTGAGAAGCCTTGATGGGCCTTGTAAAGTCCATCCCAGCTTTGTGTGAACTGCTGCTGGACCACCAGTGGAACCCAATCTGACTGGCTCCACAGGCGGGATCAAGCGCTGATAGTCAGATCCAATAAGCACCAAGGACTGTGCTTTGTTGACATCATGCAAGTGTAAATCTTGGAGATGGTGGTAACTCCTTTGCAAGTCAGAGATAGGATAAGTATGCTCTACCAGATTTAGCTCTTTAGCTGTGAATGCACCCTTAAAGTGGAATGATCTTTCAGGGCACGGAACAGGAGTTATGGAGAAGGATACAGATCTTCCATGAATGGAACGAACCTCTTGTGTCACCGTACGAAGAGTGAGATCCTCCATTTCTCCTTGCAGGCCCAGACGTTGAGCTGCTTCATTCAGCAAGATCACTCAGATCCGCCGTCGAGCACAACATAGGTTTCTAGTGACATGTTGCCATTCTGAAGAATGTCTATACTTAATTTAAGCAGCACTTGCTTGCTACTTGTGGGCTGATCTAAGTACAAGGTCTGAGAGGCAGGGCCAACCATGCTTGTGGGTTTCTCTGATATCTTGATATTGCTACACTACTCTGTCTATCTGAGCTAGGATTAACATCATGGAGAACATCGAGATGCCTTCTCTCACATCTTTTGCACTTTGCTTTCAATGTGCATCTGGAAGACAAATGCCCCCGTCCACAGCGCCAACATCTGTTGCCTGTCCTCATCCAACTTTCAATCTGCTCCTTAGTTAAGTATTTGAAATTGGAGCACTGATTTATGTAGTGCTGAACTGTGTCACAGAATGGACAATACTTCTTAGGATTCTCCTGTGACCTATCTGAGTCTGCGTGTCCAATGATACTACTTTCTGCTCTCTGCCGCGAAGAACAGTAGTCAGTTTTCGGGGCACAATGCCACTTCTCTTGTCTTTGCGAGCAATGTGCTATTCATGATCTGGATAGGTGCCATACTGGGTTTCTTCCACCTGCACGCGAACCTCATACTCCAGCCAGTCTGCAAAATCCAGCAGGGTTGGGATAGGAGTCTGAAGCGGGTTAATGCATCTCTTAAAATTAGATCTTAAGTCGTGGGCAACTTAGCGAAGAGGCGAGAAATATATGAGCCACACTTCAGTTCAGTCCAACCTGGGCTACCTAATTGATTCAACATCCCAACCAGTGCCTGGACACGAAGGGCAAATCCTTTGAAAGACTTCACATCCCCGCTCCTGATATTGGGCCCGTCCATACGATTAGTAATCCTTTGCAATGCCAATTGATGTGGCTGCCCATACATATCAGTGAGCGCTCTCATTGTGTCACTGAATGGAGTATGACTGTGACTATAGTAGTCGGCGACAAGCAAAGCATCTTCCAACTTAAGATGATCCAAAAGTATTTGGAACTTAAAGGACTCCGAAGCGTCATCATGAAGAACGTTGTCTAATGCAAGTTTAAGCCGAGCAAATTCTCGGGGATCATGACTGAAATGTGGGATTGTAGGAGTGGGCCCTCGATATTGCATTGGTGGAGGATACATGGGGCGGTAATTCTCAGAACGGCCCAATGAATGGTAAGATCGACCAGGTGTATGAAACGGTTTATTATCTCGACTGCACTCTTCCCTTCATTTACCTGAAGAATGATCAAAGCGATCAATCAATGCATCCTCTTGTAAGGAACGCACTCTGTCGCTTGAGTGGCAATAGTAAGTATCAGTTGTAGGTGGATAATAAATATAACGAGGTGGCATACTGGGCCGCAACAATGAAGTGTCATCTGTCTGATGACGACAAAGGTCCAACAGACTACTTGTCCGTAAAGGAACATTAGTATCATAGCCATAAACATACAGTGGCAAGTCCTTCTTGCTATCATGAGGTGAGGCATATGAATGAGATGACATACCTGAACTAGGTTGGCTATCACTCCACTTGCCTAATCTCCTTAGACTGTCTGTCAGTTCCTCAATATGATATTGTTCGCAACCACAAATTGCATGGAGGGATTCATCCCTAAGTGGCGTCAAATGAGTATGGTCTGCTTGGCTAGGATTCCCATCATCCTGAAATGATGCCTGCATACTAGTAGACTTTGGTGTAGATGACACTACAGCTCCTTCATCCAAAGGCTGCTGCACAGATACTGAAGCCTGAGAAGCTAACACAGGAGAGTTAGCAATTATATCAGAGAGGCGTTACATATATTGCCTCATTTTCCTATTTTCCTCCCTCATTTCATGCATACAAGCAAGCATATCAGACTGTTCATCTTCGAACGTGAGCTGTTTTTGTGTATAACTAATTTCGTAGTCATGTAATTGTGACAGCCGTCTTGTTGTTCTACGCGGGCGAACAATTTCTGGCTTTAACGCCTCCTCTCTAGCTCTGGACATCATAGCTAAGATGGTTATAGATCCAGCTCGAAGGACCATAAAATATATTAGAGACTGTTTGAATGCGTTGGTTACTGTTACGGAACTAAATCACCTTAGAGTGTCAGTTACTACAAATGATTTCCAGTGACCAAGAGAGTAATGAAACAGGCAGTTGTATCTCAGCTTTATGAATTTACTCCTTTAGAGGTTGAGTATCAAGAGATCAACTCAATATACGCACACTCTTTTGATTTAAAGAGTTCACATAAGGGCAAATAGTATGTACATATAAGGAGCGTAGGCCTACGCAAATAATAACTGAAAACAAATAGTTACAACAGATTTAGACCTCAAGGGTACACAATCTTACAATTATGCAGAGAGAACAATGATCACAATAGTCCTGATTGGTTTTCACAGTCGCAGGAAACATTCAGAATATCTGGTTAACTGTGAACTTTGGCACTGAGCTATAGTCTAAGGTCTACTGATGCTAAATATTCAATGAGAATAATTGCAGAGGTCCATAAATGATGTTTGTTGCTGCAAATGGATATTGTTCGTGTGGTGTGTTTAATTCTTTGGTGTGGTTGGTCTTCAATGACGCACATTCAAATCCTCACGAAGCAAATTTCGGCGAGAGATTATTAAAAGGAACGCACCATCAGCCGTCGATCAAGATCACAAACATTCTCCCTACAGTTCATAACATGAAATCGCTGCAGGACGACCTCTTATTTTGTATTAATTCACGACTTTCAAGTGCCAGACAGCAGGACTGATTCTCTCCGTCATTACTGTACTTCAGCCATTTCACTTCCGATGCTCTTGTGTGATCTCTAAATAAACCACGCCTACTCAACTAATGGTTAATCTGAATGCTGTACAGCCCTTTTAATATAAAGAACAGTAACTAAACATGTTTTTTTACACTTACCTTCAACATGGGTGATTTAGACCTCTATCCAGTTGCTGTGCACTTTCAGAAATACAGCTGATGGGTTTCATGCCTCCTTGGATGCCAACCACTGTAAAATATAAGAAGAAGAAGAAGCAGACATGCCTCCTCGTCCCACATCTAGGCTCGTAAATCGCGGTAGCAGCAGATCCGGGTTTGTGCTTTACCGTTACTTCTGGGTTTCTTACCACCGGAGCCTCGCTTTCGATTTCAACATCGGCTGATTGAAATTAGCGTATAGAGCACCTTTGGGATGTGGTGGAATGGGAGAATCGCATCATGGATGCGCAGCCGACAAATCTGCAGCAACTGCGTGATGCTTTCATGTCAATATGGACCAAAATATCTGAGGAATATTTCCAACATCTTGTTGAATCTATGCCACGAAGAATTAAGGCAGTTCTGAAGGCAAAGGGGGGTCCGACCCGGTACTAGCAAGGTGAACCTAATAAAGTGGCCAGTGAATGTAATATGCATGTGCATGACATCACCATTTTCACAAATTCACATTTTTGTAGTTTACACCGAGACAATAACGGTATCAAAACTGTTTTCAAAAGTTTGCATTTTCAGGCCCCTAATATACCATTGTCATAAAAATAAACTGCTAATGCATTAAACGTTTTCTGTTTTAGTTGAAAATGGTGTCATGTAAAAAGCACATTAAACCTGTTCATTGTAACATGATTATGTATCTTCTGTCAACAGGACAATGTAGGCTTATTCCACCCAACCTCAGTGCAAAAAGTGGCTTGTGGTGATCTACATAAGTATCGGAAGCTAGAACCAGGCAGCTTAATGCAGAATTCAGAATATGTATAGCAATGAATAAATTCATAATTTATTAAAACAAACTAGATAATTTGTATTAACACGCTATAATATCAGTACTTGAAGAATTATGTACTAATAACCAAGTTAAATATTACTTTAATATGAGCTAATGATGAATTAAGAATGTAGGTTATTATTTATGAACTGACCTAAACTACGACATGAGTCATATGAATTGTTATGAAAACTTCCCACAAAGTATTAATTGTACTAACATATGTCAAGGTGGTTGTTTTACACACATGAAATAATATGACAGATGTCACAGTTGAGGTTAGTTCTTGATTATTACATGCCTTAATCCATCATTAGTTCTTATAAAAGTAATATTTGGACTGTTATTGTAATGTGTCACCTTGTTTGTGTGCCATTTAAACCAATATATATGTTATGTTTGCATGTGTTTGTAAGTGACTTAATTAGGTGCAGAGTAAAGGCCGTCTTGACACGCATGTGTGTTCATCTTGATTACAGTGTGAGGGACATATGCGATTGCTCTGTGGTGTAGTGATTAAAGGCACAATATTGAACATGTAGCGGCCACGCTGCCTCGCTGGGGATGGACTAATGAATTGCACCCCATTGAGTTCCGTCCTATTACTGAGGATGCCTATTCAAGCCAGAGCTCTAATGTAACAGCAAGTTTTGGGGCTAATGGGCATCTTTGAGAAGCGATCATTGCTTTGTGTTACATTGCAGTTGCTGTGCTGCCAAATATCTGCTCTGGCTGTTTACACCAGCCCACTCATCTGTCTGGCCGTATTACCCTGGACTCAAGTACATCTGTGCATCCAGCCGATAAGCCCACAACCTGCCTCCAGTCACCATCACCACTTCCCACAGAGAGAGTGTATCTGCATGTGCACTTGTGGGTCCTGCGTCATTTGGTATCTTCTGGTATTCTGGCTAATTGCTGATTTCTCTCTGGTTTTTACAGTGTCAACCATTCATGCACCAGAAAAGTTGTACTAACTCACCACAGGTTCAAGGATTGACTGGTTAGCATGGTCCAGTTGGCTCCTGCTGGTAGATGTCATTTATACACCAATTTGTGGGTAATTCAAAAATAGTCATGTATTTTCATGAAATAAGATTTTTCATAAATATATAATTTTAAAGTAGATTTTACTAGTGCTCAGTGTTTTTAGAGAGCATGAAACAGCCTGTCAATTGACATAGCAATATTATATTCCAGATAGTAGTTCTAGTATCTTATGTATCTAAAATACACACAAAAACAATTGTTTCCACTTTTTTCTTAATTTTACCAAATTAGCTTACAAAGAGGACTTCTAGCATATATGTATTCATAATTAATTAAAATAACATTTCCATAATATATATATATATATATATAGATGTATTTATATATCAGCTTGATTTCAACTATTAGTAAGTGATAAGTGATTTTGAACTGATTTATTGCCCCATATTTCATATTATGGTAAAAATTATGCAATAAATTAGGTCGATTTCCAAAAAAAATAATTATTTTCACTGAATAAATACATTTTAAGATATAATAAATTGTATTTCAAATTAAATTATTTAAAATTTATTGATGGAGTTTATAAGATGATAAAATGTAAAGTTTGGTCTGACACAAGCATACAACAGTAGGATCACTTTACAAAGTAGCAAATAAAATATGTATATATATATATATATATATATATATATATATATAATAAACAGTTGAAGTCAAAAGTTTACATACACCTTGCAGAATCTGCAAAATGTTGATTATTTTACCAAGTAAGAGGGATCGTACAAAATGCATGCTATTGTTTATTTAGTACTGACCTGAATAATATATTTCACATAAAATATGTTTACATGTATTCCAGAAGAGAAAATAATAGTTGAATTTATAAAAATCAAAAGTTCACAAGTTTACAAACGCTTCAATTCTTAATACTGTGTTGTTACCTGAATGATCCAGAGCTGTGTTTTTTTGTTTAGTGATAGTTTTTCATGAGTCCCAACAGTGGGACTCATGACAACTGAGGGACTCGTTTGAAACTATTACAGAAGATTCAAACGCTCACTGATGCTCCAGAAGGAAAAACCATGCATTAAGAGACAGGGTGTGAAACACTTTTGAACAGAATGAAGATGTGTATATTTTCCTTGTTTTGCCTAAAAATCATATATTGTTTTTTAATTTGGTACTGCCCTTCAGAATCTAAAGAATATAGTTACATGTTTTCCAGAAGACAAATTAAGTAAAATGTACCCTGATCTTCAAATTCAAAAAGTTTTCCCGCCCCGGCTCTTAATACATGTTTTTTCCTTGTGGAGCATCAGTGAGCATTTGAATCTTCTGTAATAGTTGCATATGAGTCCCTCAGTTGTCCTCGGTGTTAAAAGATGGATCTCAAAATTATACAGTCATTGTTGGAAAGGGTTCAAATACACAAAAATGCTGGAAAACCAAAGAATTTGTGGGACCTGAAGGATTTTTTCTGAAGAACAGCAGACAGTTTAACTGTTCAGGACAAACAAGGGACTCATGAACAACTATCACTAAACAAAAAACACAGCTGTGGATTATTCAGGTAACAACACCGTATTACAACTTAAGCGTATGAAAACCTTTGAATGGGATCATTTTTGTAAATTCAACTATTATTTTCTCTCCTGGACTACATGTAAACATATTTTATGTGAAATATCTTATTCGGGTCAGTACTAAATAAACAATAGCATGCATTGTGTATGATCCCTCTTCCTTGGTAAAATAATTAACATTTTGCAGATTCTGCAAGGTGTATGTAAACTTTTCACTTCAACTGTATTTAAAGGCATTGTGAAAAAAGAGACAAAAGAAAAAGTTCAATCTATCCCTGGGACATTGCCTGAAGTTTAAGAAACAACCCAATATATTTGAGTGAAAAGCAGGGGTGACAGATGAAGATGCAGATGAAAAGGCCCAAAGTCGTAATATGGGGAAGGCTAATGGAGACTGTCAAGTTATTTTCCACTATCTAGTGTTTCTTAATTAGTATCAGTCTGTGGTTGTTGTTTGTAATTAAAGGGTGTTTCATTATTTTAGTTCTACAAAGTATTTTATTGAACAAAAATTGTAATAGAGAGAAACTGAGCGGGAGAAGAATGGACCTGTGTTTAATAAATGAGAGGAAACCATATTTCATTTCAGGCTCGGCAGTTGAATTTTTCTGTTCTTCACGTCAATCATCACTGACTAATCTGAGCACAAAGCGGGGGCTTAATCAGCTGAACATAATAATTGGACATATCTGACAGAGAGGGCTGCCCTGTGTGGGTCTTTGACTGCCTTGTGTAGTCTGTGTGTATGTGTGTGTATGTGTGGGTGCCCTCTGTGGGCCCTGCCAGGGATAAATTAGGTGGAAATTGCTGTATGTCTTTAGTGGCAATTAGAGCTCCTCTTGTGAAGTGAAAGCAGGCATTAACTAATAAAGGAAACATTTCCCTTACAAATGAGCATCTCACTTTTTCTCCTCTTTAAGCCAGATCAATAACTTTTCACAAATCTAAATGTCTTATAATTATATATTATCAATATCTTTTGTAATGAATTTATGAAGCTATTGTTTCAGCTTTGGGGAATCATTTATTAAAGATTCAATATTGCTTTGATTTAAGTGATATTAGTCTTTAACTTATGATTTATACTTTATTAACGACTCGTCCAGCGACCATTAACATCAGTATATCTTTAACAATTTTGTTTATCTTGCTTCGTGGCCAACGATAAAACACACAAAATTTACTTTATCAAAATTGAGCTAGGTAAAATGATCTTTGGCAAATAGTTTAAAACTTGAAAATCACACAGCCCAAGACATAATTTTTCATAAATGAAACAAGGTTTATTTGCTTTCAGTTGAGTTGTCAGCTGATCTGATGTTTCTGCATGTTTCCTGGAAACCTCCGGCTGCTGGTTGCGTGATGTCACTGGGGAAACCCTCTTGTGATTGGCGGTTGACTGTGTTTGATGGAAGTCCAGCCAGAAGAGCATTGCAGAAGAGCCAGAAGAGCATTTTTAAATGAACGATCGTTTCGCTAGATAAGACCCTTATTTATCGTCTGGTATGGTTTATATCCCTTTTAAGCTGCACTGAAACAGAATTAATTTAATTTGCAGAATAACTGTGTATGCCTTTGTCTGTGTGGTTTATGAGCAATCCATTTTAATTAATAAGAGCTGCTGGGTTTGTTTGGTTTGCGAGAGCTCTAATACACACTCCTTCAGGTTCCTCTAGTTAAGGTTAAAAGCATTTGCACAGTGAGTAGTTGACAGTTGTGTCATTTGACCATAGTAGGGTACTACAGCATGTCACATTGTCCACATACACACACACATAGTAAGTACCCGAGAGGTTGTCACAGCTCTGCTTCAATTATTTTCACTTATGTTAAATTACTATCTTCCCTACATATGTGTAATTATGCTTATGGTCATATTTATGACCAGCTCTGAAGCTTGGCTGCTACTGTTCATATTAAATAGAAAATGATCAACAGTGTGCAAGGGATTGTGTGTACTGAGAGGGCCAGCAGCATTTGTTACAGTGAGAGGGAATTATGGGCTGTTAGGAGTGAAGAGTGTTGGTCACTCTGAAGTCTGTGAGTGAAGAGATGGCTGGTGCCTTTTCGGACAGGAGGTAATCTGGCTACCCTCCAGCTAGGACACAGAGACCTTACATGGACTCCCACTCACTTTTCATACTTGTCAATACATTTTAATTGGATGAGGGGAGAATCCAAACACGGTCTGCCATGCCAAGCAGGACTTGACTGCAATCCCAGTTCTTCAAAGGAAGTGTGTGTGCATGAGTGTGCTTGCTTGTGTGCGTGTTCATATATTTATTTATTTTTGCTTTTCATCAAAATTGGAGTGTTTCGTGACAGTCTTGATTACTCATAATTATTCATCATCAGTTTTTATGTTACATTTGAGCTAATAATGCTGTAGATTTTATGCATATGCAACATCATATGGAATCGATTTAATCTGTTAAAGGTTTACTAGTGGCATGGATGAAGTATTTCACAAACAAATATGAAAGTCACTGCAGAATGATTGCTTCATTCTCTGTGAACCATGATAATTAATTCGTTTGTGAAGCGAAAATGTTGGCATTTACAAAGATAAAGCAAGTACCGGTAATATTTAGCTGGTCATGTATTCTTAACATGTCTGCCCCCATGAGGACCTGCTCCATTTAAAATAAATCAGCTTTTATAGGCCACTGAAATCAATGAAATGACTCATGTGAATGTACTAACCATACTGGCCAAACATATTAATTTAGTTGCATATAAAATGTTTTAATGCTGAAAAAGTTTTATATGAATTTTTAACATACAGCACACACACATTAACACATAAATATGGTATGGTATATAAATAATAAAATATGGTAACAACATTAAATTAAACATGACATTTTGAAGATCAATGAAAAATCACTTTTAAGACATTATTTTCTTGTGAAACGTACTCCAATAATCTTTGTTTTATTTACAGCTTAGAAAAATACATGTTTTTGAAAGAAGTATCTTATGCTCACCAAGGCTGCATTTATTTGAATAGAAATACTGAATACAGCAAAATTGTGAAATATGATTCAAATTTAAAATAAATGTTTTCTATTTTAATATATCATATATTTTAATTTATTTATGTGAGGACAAAGCTGAATTGTCAGTAGCTATTACTCCAATTTTAGTGTCACATGATCATATAGTATAGTCTTTTGTTTAAGGTTGTAAGGTGCTCTGAACTGATTTGGTTCAGAAAAACAGTCACAATGTATTCACTTACATATAGTTTCAAGCACCATCTCATTAAAACATAATTACAGAATATGAGCCTCCATCCGTCAATCTAACAGAGATGAATTATATTAAAATTAAGAGCTCTTTGAGGGCTATTATGGCACTCATTAGCTATTTTACTTAACAGCCTCTATTTCACACTCTTAAAAAATCACATCTTATACCCAGTATCTTCTCCAACCTCTCTAGAAACCTGGCAAGCGCAAATGTATTCACTCTTGCACAGTCTGTGATCCTTTCTGGGTGGCACGCATTCGCTATTCTTCATCTCCAGTGCAGGAGACAGAGGTGAGCAAGGGATCTGGGCAGGGATCCAGGCCTCTCGACTGGGATTCTGAAACACACTTTCAGCCCCAGAACCCCTGGAGCTCCATCCTTCTGCTGTTTATGCAAGAGCTTCTACTGGTTCCAACAGGGGCCTGCTCCTTCCATCTGGCCAGGAATCAGAGACCTGACCCACCGCTAAGACTCCCCATGGTACCAGAGAGATAGGATGATACAGAGAGGAAATCAGGTGAGAAGGAGTGAGAAATGAGAGAGCAATCATATAATAAGGAGAGGATGGCTCATTAATTCAAGTCAAACTCCACAATTACATGCACAGATATGGTGAGCAGGTACATGAGACGTTCTTCCACAGTTTTATTTTGTGATTGATTAAACAATTTTGCTCAGATTCCCTTCACATCTGGCATGAGTATGTGTTTTATTTGACTTGACATGTTAGGATAGTTGCTTGTGGACAATGAAAATGCATGCTCATTCACACTTCCACCACACTTCCAGAGTCTTGACCACCTCTGAATGTGGTTTCAATGATGTGGTCACAATACGTTATATCTATAGTGTTATACCTTGTTTTTAATGTGGTCTTAAGGACAACTGTGACTGATCACCAAATTGCCAATATAGGCGGGATCCTAAATTACTCCTAAAATAAAAAAAAGTTTGTTACTCATTCAAGATTATATATAAAGAAAGAAAAAGAAAGAAGGATTTTAACGAATTCTGGTTCAGGTTCTTATTGATTCCAGTTCATTAATGATTCCATAAATGTTTGAATAAATTAATTATTTATACTTTTGAAAAATAAACATTTGGAAAATAAATCACATTTTTAAATGATCATTTTGAGAATATATACATTTCAAACAATTGTTGGAAATGTGCATTTAAACACACATTTGTAAGAGGTGGCAAAAAACAATTGTGGTTAACTAACAATATTAAACAAACTCAAATATTTCATGGAAGCACCAGCCAGCACGATCACAGTCACCTGATTACTGATTCTCCAAACCTGTCACCGCCTAATCAAGACTGGTTTAAATACACACTTACCTCTTGTTTTCCAGCCTTGAAGTCTCTACATGACTCCTTACCTCTCCTGCGATGCTCCTCTTCATCGAATCCTTTGTGGAAATAGAAAGAAAGGAACTGTTTTATTCAGCGAAGTCTTGAGAAACCTGAACTTTGAATTACCTATTTACCTGTTGCCTGCCTGTGTTGTTCCCTGCTGTGACATGTTCATAAATCCTCATTTTCTTAGCTGTGAATCCTCTCATGGTCTTTCCTCTATGGTGTGACAATGGTAACATGTATAATTTTGGTTTAGTAAAAAGAATCAACTCATCAAGAGTAATTCCTTTTGAGAATCTGTTTTTTTTGCACTGTATGGTTTTATTCACCAAAAAGAGAGTAGTTTGTTTGGGAAATCAATTACACTGAATTTTTTTTTTTTTTTTTTTTTAAAACAAGACAATTTTTACTTGTTTAGAAAATCATTCTTGATTTAAGAATTTGTATGTATTTTGGCTGGAAACAAGACAACAAATCAAAGTAAGAAAAGCATTTATTTTGCAGTGTGGACAATATGATTTGCACTCCATGTGTGATTTTGATTCACTGAAAATAGAATAATTTGATGTGAAATAGCATTATTGTCACGGACACGCCAGGCTCTTCCACCAATCAGCACTCACAATCACCGGAATACTGATCTTGCACACCTGACTGTCATTCATTAATCACCCACACAGCACTATAAGAACACAGTTCACACAGCCACATCAGCTGGTCTCCCATGTGGACAAAGACTCAAACCAATGCTGAATTACTTACCTGTTGTTCCATGACTCCTTGATCTTCTGTATTCCCTCATGTGTTCCTGTGTTGTGCACACTCCATCTACACCAGTGTAACACCAGCTCCTGGAAACACCACGATCCTCCCGGTCTCCATCGGACCTGATAACCAAGAGCATAACTGTCAGTATCCTCCTCAATTCCGTTAAAGACTCTTAAATGTGCAATACTCACCAGTTCTTTGGTCCTCTCCATCCTGAATAATAAACCAGTCTGTTTGATTCCAACTCACCTCTGTCTTGAGTCTGAGTCTGACTTACCGTTACAAATATAGAGTTTAGATTCACTACAAATCATTGCATCATCAAGCATCATTTGTTAAGAATTCTGACTATAGACCTACAGTTTGCACTACTGTATGTGTTTTTGAGTCACTAAAAAGAACCAACATAAAAGAGTCATTTGTTTGGAAATCCGACTACAGTATATGGTGTGCGTTGTTTGAATTTTTTCACTATAAATAACCAACTCCTAAGTCATTCCTTTAGAAATCAGGTTTGCACTGCGTGAATTTAATTCACTAAAAAGTAGCAACTCATACGAGTCATTCATTCGGGAATCCATAATTTGTTTGTGCTGTATGGTTTTAATGCACTTAAAAGGAGGAGCCATTTGATTGGAAATCAGACTATACAGTTTGTGTTGCATTGATTTGATTTATATATATATAAACTCCTGAGTGAATAATTTAGGAAACGGTTAACGGTTTGTGCTGTATGGTTTTGATTCAGCAAGAAAAAAGTAATTCATTCGGAAATCTGACTATTGCACTGTGTGGATTTGATTCACTAATAAGAACTAAATCATAGTCAATTGTTTTGGAAACAGATTACACCGTTTGATTAGGTTTTTGATACACTAAAAAGTCAATACCAATGCATTTGAGTCTTTTATTTGGGAATTGGACTATAGTTTGCAATGTGATTTTGATTCACTAAAAATAACTCAAAGTAATTCTGGCATTGTAATACATTATGGTCTTTGTATGTTTTGCTTCTAAATAGTAATGCAAGATATACTGTGTTTCAGTACGTGTTACTTTTGCATCTTTAAATGCATAATTTAAGCTCTAAGCAAAAATAAGGCAACAGTCTTCAGATATTTCCTAAGCTATAGTACATATGACTTCAAACTCGTCTTTGTGTTTTATATGGTCTATTGCACATCACAGTTGTTGGATGAACTCTTGCCAGAGGGAAGGTTTAGTGCGTGAGGAGAACAGTATGATAGAATAATAAAACAGTCCATTGACATTGAACCACAGAATATCCTGAAAAATCATTAACACTAACTGACAGCTCTCAGATACTATCAGAAAGCTGTAGATTCTCCACTCAGACCTAGGTAAATAACTATTTCAGATCTCCTCCGGGAACAACGGAGAGCTGTCAGCACCAGCGTGGGCTCCCTGTTTGAAACCAGAGTCGGGAAGAAGAGGGTCCTGATTGGATTGTGGGAATCTAGGCCAAATCGTCAAGCTGCATCAGTGAGACAGACACCTGGTGCATTCAAGTGATGAGGAAGGCCACAAGAGGGGAGGAAATGCTTGGGGTTGAGAGTAATCTCTGCTTCTTCAGCCTTCATCGCTGTCCCCTCTTCTCATCGACCGACCCAATCACAGCATGCTAAAACCACACAACAGCCAATGGGAGAGGCTAAAGTTGATTGCATGAGGTCGTAGGTATCCTCGCATGTGTACATTGTGCTTCAGGGAGGACACGTAATGCATTTGCAGTGAGTGTTTAATATGTATACACAAATATGTCAAATAACACACATACATCTACGAATACACAAACGTCCTTGGAAAATGTGTCCACACTTTAATCACTTTAAATACCGATGAAGTCTGTAATATTATATGATTGACACAAATGGCTTCAAATCATCAATGCACGCTAAATCAGCGCAACATATTCAGAGTTTGTGCTTCATCATTCATACATCACTCAAACACTTATACAGTATACTCGTCAAAAACGGCATGTCTTTAGACAGTTTGTAAGCTATTAAAAATACAAATTATGCCCAGAGTTTGTCTGGTAAATAACAACTGTCCTGTAAAAATTAATCATTCAAATGATCAGTGTATCAAAATTGGTAAGCCAATCAGAGACAAATGAGATCACGATGCCATCCTAAAGCCAACCCACTCTCATGAGAAAATATAACTACTTTACATATAACTCAACAATGAGATTATACGTATTCTGTACGTAGTAATTTGTACACTGTAAAATAGTTACAACTTGAGTGTGTTGCCTAAAGGATCTGCATAAATGTCTTGGGTGGGCCTTCACCTTCTTAGGAATACTGCTGAAAAATGAAGAAGAAGGGCATGGACGCACCTGGTATTAACAAATTGCCCACATTCATCTTTTAAAGACAATAACAGTCCATACTGTATAGACAGGGTCCAAAATTAGTATTTGTCAAGTATCAAATGGAGGTAACACTGGCTTTGACCAGCAGCCATATCACCCTCCAGCCCAAGACAGGTTGCCCACTGAAGCTAAGCAGGATGGTGCTTGGTCAGTACCTGGATGGGAGACCTCCTGGGAAAAACAGGTTCTGCTGGAAGAGGTGTTAGTGAGACGAGCATGGGATGCTCACCCTGTGGTCTATGTGGGTCCTAATGCCCCAGTATAGTGATGGGGACACTATTCTGTCAAAAATCACTGTCTTTTGCATGAGACGTTAAACCGAGGTCCTCAGGATGTCCTTCAAAAAAGAGTAGGGGTGTAACCCCGGTGTCCTGGCCAAATTCGGCCATTGGCCTCTGTCCATCATCATGTCTCCTCTCCACCAGTAAGCTGGTGTGTGGTGGGCGTTCTGACGCAATATGGCTGCCATCGCATCATCCAGGTAGATGCTGCACGCTGGTGGTGGTTGAGGAGATTCCCCCCTTCTATGTAAAGTGTTTTGAGTGCCCATAAAAGCAATATAAAACTGTAAGGAATTATTATTAGCATTATTTAGCAAAGAGATAAAAACAAAAGTTACTGTCAACATTATGAACCACAGCATGGCTAAAGCACTAACATTCAAATCACCTACTTTACAAAACATCTGTAGTGTTGAGTTAAACCTCAGTGGAAATTCAACCATCAGACCATATTTGATGCTTATTTATTTTTATTTAAGCATTTATTTATTTTTTATAATAAATACATACATACATACAAAAAATAAAATAAACTATATGTGCTGTTATTTATATATATATATATAAACTTGGATACACAAGTAGACCTATAAATAGACAATTGTATCCAAATTCAGCTTTGTGTTGATTTCTTAAGAAAATGTAGTATATTTATAGTATGTTGTAGTTTTGTTTTTCTTTGTTATACTGATTGTCATACTGATTTTTTTCTCTAAACAGAAAATGAACAAGAGGGTGTCTAACCGCACACTGATCCACTCAAGACTGAAAAAGTCTACAAAAACATCATTATTTTATAATTTGCATCGTGCAAAATGTGCGAAGTGCGTGTGAATTAAAAACAGATCTAAAGTTGTATACTTGTTATATTCTGCTATGTATGTGAATCTTTTTCTTGTAAGATTTAATGGTGGTTGACAAGCCAACTTATGGTGTATCACTGCCACCAACTGGACTGGAGTGCAAAGTGCCTGGCCTTTAAATCCTTGTCCCGTATTTCCTGCCACTTTTTATCCATTTATTCTTTAATTCTTCCTTTTATTTCTACTTTACTCATTGGAATTTGTACCTCAATGTTCATATGTTTCATTGCTTGTTTAGCCAATTTATAGACTATTTAACTTCCTTGTACTCCTGCATGTGCAGGTACCCATACCTCAGGACTATACCAATTTCCTGAATCCTAAACAGATTTATAAGTACTTAATATATTAAATCCTGTCTTGATGTTGAATTTTTCACTTATTATACCATTTAAAGCTGACAAGGAATATGAACAAATGACTACCCTTGTAGGCTAAACTTCCTCCACCCATTGAATAGCTAATACAAATGCTAGAAGCTCTGTTGAAAATACTGATACATAATTTGTTATCCTTTTCTGAATGTTGACTTGTAATCTTTGGATATATACAGCTGCAGCTGAATTTCTTGATGTAGGATCTTTAGAACCAACTTTGAAGATATGGAGCATTGAAGGGTGATTTAGATCTAGACATTGTTGAACAATAACCTCCTTAGATATAGATTTCTAATTCTTAACCATATCTTGAAGATAAAAATCTACTTGAGGCATAGGAAGCAACCAAGGAGGAATATTCGGTATTACAACAGAGGGACAACCTGAGATTTCTGTAGTACCCAAAATTGTAGCATCTCTAGTTGCTGTCCATCCAAAACTTTAGATTGTATTATTCCCAACAATCCTTCGGTATGTCCTTTACTGGATGTAATTCTGAATGCCCTTTAACATTTATCCAATAATTCATAGTTAAATTCAATTTTCGTAAACTTATAGGCATTTCTCCAACCTCCACTTGTAAGGCTGATATTGGAGAAGTTCTGAAAGCTCCACAACATATTCTAAAAGATTGTGCCTGAACTGTTTCTACTTTTTTAATCAAGGATTTCGATGCATGTCCATAAATTATACATCCATAATCAAATGCTTACCCAATCAATGCACTATATATTCTTTGTATTATATATGTGAATGATCAGACTTTCTTGGAATTCTACTTGTGATAATTGAGGGTTACCTGAGATAATCGAATCCAGCTGATTGTCTTTAATTGCGGACCTACTTAAAAAGGGTGAATGTTGTTTGTTAAATGAGCACTGAAGATAGCAATGTGCTGAAACGTGCGTGTGTGCATGTGTGTGTGTGTGTGTGTGTGTGTGTGTGTGTGTGTGCGTGTGCGCGTGTGCGTGCGTGCGTGTGTGTGTGTGCGCGTACGTGCGTGTGCGTGCGTGCTGCTGCTGGACGGTCTGTTTTTTAATTAACATGCACTTTTTTAATGATGCAATTTATAAAATAAAATAAAAATTTGTAGACTTTTCCAGTCTTGAGTGGGCGGTTAGCCATCCTCTTGTTGATTTTCAAGTATCCTACTGGTTCTACGCACCTGCAGTACAAGGACTCATTTTTTCCTGTTTGAAGTGCTACACTTTTCTCAAGTTTCTCTAAATGGGTATGTTATTTTGTTAACTATTTGTAGTAAATATACTAAATGTTTTTAATTGCTTAAAAAAACGGTAGGCCTACCTGCATGGGAATCAGTAAATATTTTTGAACCTGAACAAATGAATTGGAGAATCCCATAAATAACCTGTCCAAAGGTATAACCTGAAGTTACCTGAAGTGAATTTGAAATGAAACATTTTAGGTGACTAACAATAATAACAGCTTATTTTCTCTTGTGTATAAAGTTATGAGTGCAGCATGATATTACAAAAACAGCGATGTAGCGATTATCATACTATTCTTTAGGAATTCTGCATTTTACCGGAAAAAAAAACATTTAGAAAAGCTGCTTTGAAAACACCCAAACTACTGTTATGCTAGCGTTGCCAACACTGTTCCATGTTTTTCATGATTGTAGGAACTTGTTCAGAGAAATTGATTCTCAACAACAACCACTACTGAGGCAGATAACACCTGATAACACTACAGGTACATCTAAAAAAGGTAGAATATCATGAAAAAGGTCAATATTTTTTAGGTACTCATTTCAGAAAGTGAAACCCATGTATTATATAGATGCATTACACATAGAGTGAAATATTTCAAGCCTTTATTTCTTGAAATTTTGATGATTATGGCTAACAGATAATGAAAACCTGAAATTCAGTGTCTCAGAAAATTTGAATATTACATAAGATCAATACAAAAATAATATTTTAAACAGAAATGTCAGGCTTCTGAAAGTATGGTCATTTATATGCACTCAATGCTTGGTTGGGCCTCTTTTTGCATGAATTACTGCATCAATGCGTTGTGTCATGGAGGCAATCAGCCTGTGGCACTGCTCAGGTGTAATGAAGCCCAGGTTGCTTTGATAGCGGCCTTCAGGTCATCTGCATTGTTGGGTCTGGGGTCTCATCTTCCTCTTGACAAAACCCCATAAATTCTCTATGGGGTTCAGGTCAGGCGAGTTTGCTGGCCAATCAAGCACACTAACACCATGGTCATTGAACCAGCTGCTACCTTTGGCAGCAGGGCCCAAATCATCACTGACTGTGGAAACTTCACACTGGACCAACACCAGCAGATGACATGGCAGCCCAAATCATAACTGACTGTGGAAACTTCACACTGGACTTCAAGCAACATGGATTCTGTGCCTCTCCACTCTTCCTCCAGATTCTGGGGAAATTAAATGAAAATTTTACTTTCATCTGAAAAGAGGACTTTGGACCACTGAGCAACAGTCCAGTTCTTTTTCTCCTTCGCCCAGGTAAGATGCTTCTGACATTGTTTCTGTTTCAGAAGTGGCTTGGTAGCCCTTTTCCTGAAGACATCTGAGCGTGGAGACTCTTGATGCACTGACTCCAGCTTCAGTTCACTCCTTGTGAAGCTCTCCCAAGTGTTTGAATTGGCTTTGCATGACCGTATTATCAAGCTTGTGGTCATCCCTGTTGCTTGTGCACCGTTTCCTATCCAATTTCTTCCTTCCAGTCAACTTTGCATTTAATATGCTTTGATACAGCATTCCTTGAACAGCCACCCTTTCAGTAATTCACCCTCTTTGTGGAGGGTGTCAATGATTGTCTTCTGGACCATTGCCAAGTCAGCAGTCTTCTGGAATTTATACTGTAGGGATGGTCATTTATTGAAACTCAAATGTAAATATTTTGACTTTCATGAGCTTTAAGCTATAATCATCAAAAAAAAAAATACTTTTTAAATGTTTTACTTTACATGCAATGAATCTAAAATATATGAAAGTTTCACTTTTTTAAATAAATTACAAGAAAAAAAACTTTTTCACCATATTCAATTTTTGTTTAGATGTACCTGTATATCCGTCTGTTTTATAGCTAGGTATTCATGCTGTAATTTAGCTGCGTCTGACAGACAAAATATCTAATATTTGCACTTCTGAACAAAACATTGTATTAGGTTTATACTGACCCTCCCAATAATGCTGACATGTAACTGTGTATGAGTGCATCTGAGGCCTCTTCAAACACACCACCACCATCCTATTTTATGTCCTTTCATGTTGCATCTCTGCTGCTGTAGATCAAGGTTGAGCTCATCTGGAGGTCGGCTCCATATCAAAGGCGCTGTGATCTGGTTACAGCATGCCACGTCTACCACCAACGAGCCTGGAGTTAAAGCCAGTGTGGAGCAGGTGCCTCTCAGTCTAACATAAATCCGAAGTCACTGTAAATGATTATTTGATAAAGAAAATAATGCTAATAAATTACCAAACATTTACTCAATTTTGTTGTTCTTTGAATTTACTTACACTTCTAAAGGTCTAAAAGCTTGTAGTACTACAGTGCAACATTAATATTCAACAGGCTCCTTGGAAACAAAAAATACATGCAATTAGTTTAGCAGAAATTTCTTCCTTTTCACAAAAAATATGATTACATGGGTGGATTATCAATGAATAAAGACTTACTTTTATGGAGTTCCTTGACATTTGCATGACATAATTGCCTCAATGGCTTTTCTGACATAGTAAACTTACTCTGTTGCTTACCTGGTACAGCATTACAGTTGCTTGAGTCCTGTGAATCACAAATCCCGATAATAAATCAGAAAGCTAAGGACTAGGAGCTATAGGACTTGGTTCAGCAAATGTGTTTTATCTATCTTTTTGTTTTATTAACATTTAACTGCTGCAATACGTGCAACAGCCAGCATGATAAAATCTTGCCAGATTCACATTTATCGGTTTTGAATAAAACTGAATATCCCCTAAGAGACCAAGCGTTATTATTTTCATCCTTTTTTATGGTCTTGACTTGTAAAAGCATTTTGTATAATGTCACCACAGTTTTTTTTTTTTTAATGAGCCTGAGGCACCTTTTTATTAGAGCCTGACCGATGTATCGTTATTCCGATATTATCAGCTGGTATGAGCCTGTCACAGATATATCTGCATTGGTGTATAGGCCGCAGATATGCCACCGATATGAATTTTATTTAAAAAATTTTTACAGAACATTAATTTGATTGTCCAGCAGAGCCGATACCAGCACAGTTTTTATCATCAGTGTAGAATTTATATAGGCCTACCTCAAAGTGTGTTGAACTGATCATCACTCTTTTGTGTGTCACACACAATATTAAATATAGACAACTTTCTTATAAAGAAAAAATTTCAAACGGAAAATATATATATCATAATCTATGAAGAAAATACTATTATAAACTAGGTTAGTGGATAATTCATTAACAAAATTTACTCTAGAAAATCATGACAATAATTGTATGCACAATAAATTTATAAAATCTAAATGTTTAATGGAGAAAAAAACATTATTTAGAGGGGAACAAATAAAAGTGAATAAGTGTTGGACTAAATCTGGTAAAATGTTACACATTGCTCTTTGTATGGTTGTAAAATACATTCATGAAAAAAATCATATTTATATATAAAAATATAGGGCCTACTATAAAATTAAAAGACATTTATTTTAAATATATAGCATAGTAATGAGGCAGCAACATATGATAGATAAGACGAACAAGAAAGGCAATTAATAATCTGCCATTGTGGAAAAGTATTATGATACAAAAGGCTCTAATACAGAGCGGCACAAAGAGCTTAAGAGCATCCCGTGCGCAGAATGGTGCGCTTGAAGCAATACGGAGTCATAGTGCGCAGGCACAGCACACCGCATAGAAAAGTTTAAAGCACAAAGGAAAGAGCCATTGATGCATAGTGTATTAAATCTGTGCGATAGTTTCTCAGTTTCTGTGCTTGCGAAGAACAATTCATAGTGCTCTCTACTCCAGTGTTGTATGCAGTATGGTTTGTGCGTTCCTGTTTAAGTCACGCATCGGGATATTGTGACAACAAATTCCTTTGTTTCATTATACTCAACCAATTGTTGTAAACTGAGATTGGTGTTTTTAGAATATGTATATGTGCTGAATTCTGCATAAATAATCCACAACAATGCCATGCTATGGGCACAGCCATTGATAGAGGCTGCAGCGGAAGTTTTTTTTTTACGCTACTATTTGAATCTTCCGCCTTTCAAACTTGGACATGTGATAAAGGCCTATAAAATGTATTGTTAAATTGTTAAATACCCTGCCCTCATTACATATCTTTGTCACGCCATTGTTTGATCACCACATTTGAGTGATCAGTGCATGTGTTTATGTATATACTGCATTCTATATACAGTACCAGTCAAAAGTTTGGACATGCGAATGGGAAGTATGTCCAAACTTCTGACTGGTACTGTACTATAATATACACAAAGAATATTGGCCGATTATATCGATATCAGACTTTTTTTACTCCCTAATATTGTTTATGTCCCCCAAAAACACATATCAGTCAGGATCTACTTTTTATTTTCACTGTATACTCTGGATTTATTGATTAAAGTGGTAACCAGTGAGCACAGCAGCTTGGTCAATGCATGTTTTATTTAAAACAGGTCTCAACTCAATATTCGTTATTATTTAAAATATTTTCCCTTAACAATACTTAATATTGTTGTGTTGTTGTTCTGCCTCTTACGGTGTTTTGGGTATTTTTATTTATGTTCATTTTTTTGTCTCATAATCATTCATGTTGTAATTATTCAGGTGAATGCTTAAGTATATATTCTTGTTTTCAATATTTCAAGACCACAATCACTTTGCTGTCCATTCACAGAAAGGATGAGGTGCATATTGAATAATTTAAAGCCTCTTAAAGAAATGGAACAATAGACCTTCGTCAGGGTAGACAACGATTTTTAGCAGATAAGAAATTAGCTGTGGGGTTTATTTTTACAGTCTGTTCAGTAGAATTTTTTTTGTCACCATTATTTTTACAGTTTTTACCTGAAGCCTGTTCACGCCAAAAAAATATTAGTATAAAGATAACTATAACTATATTTTTGCCCATCTGTTTGTTTTTAATATGTATGCTGCAGTTATGTCATCTGCCACTTCAAATGCCTCTTAAAATCATATGAATTCTAATTGGCTGTCAAACCTTTTATTGTTCATCAGCTGGGAAAATGTTTAATAAAAACAATATATATACTTTGGCTGTTCTTTACTTCATTGTCTTTGTAAGTAAGTTACAGCCACCTGAACTAATTTTTTTTAATTCAACTTTCTCAGTGTAAACCGCTTATTCTAGAACAGTATTTTGTATGACAGGCATACAGTAAATGCACCGCATGAGCTGATACAAACATTATGTCTCTTCCTCTCCATCAGGCATCTCAGCATTACTCAGCTGCGTGTTTGCAAATCACTAATTCTCCTGGTGGGCCTGACTAATGTCTGTCACAAAAGGAGAAAACTCCAGACTGCAGTGAGAAGCTCAGATGGGGGACACGTGAACACGGGCACTTTCCCACCATCACCTCACTGCCAGAAAGCAGCGGGCGGCTAATTAAAGAGATGCCTCTTTGGCTTTGGCACACCTCACACACATACTGTATGTTGTTGATTGGCCACCTTTCAGGTGTCGCAGGGTGTGTGTACGTGTGTGTTGATATTCATATGTAGTATGTTTATAACGGCAGGGAAGTGGAAGCAAGAAACGGGCATGTGGGTAGGCGTGCTGGCTGGAGGCATATGTTTAAGTCCACAAAGAGGAGGGAGGGGCTTGAGGGTGTGATTGACAACTACATGACCAAGAGAGTGACAGAACCAATTGATATTAAATGGAGGGGTGACACCTGCTCTAACAAGAGTGACTCGGCATTGAAAAGAAAATGGATTTCGAACACATTCGATTATTGCTGCTTTCTTAGCTTTGCTTGCAGCTATCAGTGTGCATCTGGCATTCACGCCAAGAATAATCATAATTGTTTTGTGTGTTTATTGAAATCAGGAAACAGGCTGTTTATTTTGAGATAACTTTCTTCTGATTGTTTCTTGGTCAGGGCATGGTCAGGGCATGCAGTCTCAAATACTCCTAGGCAGGAATGATTTATAGAGCGGTGAGCGGGGTCATTGCCCCAGGCGTCACACTGTCAGGGGCCTCCAAAGCCTCAGGCTGTGCAGAGAACATCAGCTCTTCATAAAGTATTGACCATGGGTCAGTGGCAGAATAAGAGCGTCCATCATAACGAAAAGAACAAATCGAGTTAGAAAAAAAAACATGTGGCAAGTTCTTTGAAATGTAACAACCCAGGCTCATTGGAAAACTGTAATAAATGAAACATGAATCTAGATTAATTTTATTACACTGCTTGTTGCATGCATCACGGCAGTTTGGAAATGAAATGTCTGGTATTTTGCATTTAAAAATAATGTACCTTAAAAGAAGAATACATTTGTATTATTACTATTATTATTATTATATTATCATCATCATTATTATTAATAATAATAATAATAATAATAATAATGTTCATCATCATTTATTTTCCTTACACCTGTCTTTATTTTTAGAAAAGCCTTGCAATATGTTTTTCAAAGTAAAAAACTTTTTTATAGGCTATCTAAATTAAGTTTTTTCAATTAATAATAATCAGTAAAGTATTTTTTAAAGAAAACCTCGCCAAGGTTTAATTTCCAAGAATTTCATTTGTTTAATGATTGTCTTTCTTCATTAAAATATCAGGTCAGTTATGTCACCCTGACATTTTTGTCTTTATGGAAATATCAAAATATCATTATATCCCAAATATCAGGAATTAGTATTAATTGAGGAATCACTAACTTTTTTTCATAATAGAAAAGTTGTATTCAAGCCATTGAATATATTGTTAACACACACACACACACACACACACACACACACACACACACACACAGTGTTGCGGAAAGATACTTTTAAAAGTAATGCATTACAATATTGCGTTACTTCCTAAAAAAAGTAACTAATTATGTTACTTAGTTACTTTTTATTGAAAGTAATGCGTTACGTTACTTTTGCATTACTTTTTAAATATGAGCAGGGCTTGATTGTTTGTTTTTAATACAATAAGTTCTATTTATAGCCAAATGTAAAAGCCTTTCACACCAAAAAGTGTAATGAATAAACCTCAGGCTGAAGGAAGAGTAAATCACGTCTGTACAGGAGAACACAGGAAGAAGTTCAACACTCTTCAGCAATGAAAAAACGAAGCACAATTATGAGTTTATCTAAAGTAATTTTTGCTTATTATTATGGTTGAACTGGATCATCAAAGGTCAGCAGCAAAGAAATCGGTTAATAAAATGGGATTAGATACATTTGTGTTGTTTAACATATTTATTTATTGCAGGTTTGCTCATATTCTGAGTTTGCATTTCACTAATTTAATTAATTTTGATGAATACTGAAATCAGTTTTTTTTGCGAGTGGGGTGAATTAATAGAACTACAGTAACATGTTCACACAGCGCACTGTCAGTCAATAAATGGAAAAAAAGTAACTCAGATATTTTCTAGTAAATTAAAAAGTAATGCGCTACTTTACTAGTTACTTGAAAAAAGTAATATTATTACGTAACTCACGTTTCTTGTATTGCGTTACCCCCAACACTACACACACACACACATATAAATATATATTCAACTAAATCAGTGCTGTCATTGATCTGCAATGCAGAACTGTCTGATAATTAAGGTCCCTGACTATTACATTTAGTTGTCTAATGTTCGCCTATTTAAATGTTTCCAATATGTATTTATTTAGTTGTCTCACTCTGTGTACGGCTGAAAGGAACTCAGCAGGTACATAGCTTCTCTGTGAGAACTTTATAAACTGCAGCCCAGGGTCAGGACGGTGTGTTTATGTACTTGTGATTTAGTTATTGAAAACTGTGATGTGAGACACAGGGGAAGTCGTGTGCGGATGCTGTGTGGGTGTGTTTGAAAACTATGAGGATGGCAGGTCAAAAGTCACACCTCAGATATTTCCCGCAGATCTCGAGAAGTAAAATAGCTGAGCTTTGAGCTTTCACAATCTCTGTTTGAATGCACCCTGTCTCCACCAACAAATTACTGCAGCACAGTTCGCTGCGAGCCGTGAACAGAACGGACAACCCCAGGAGAGCTGGCTAACGATCAGATGAACATTGTTCTGTTGAGGCATGTACCTTCATGATTCTGCCACTACACATCAAAAGACTGTTGTTAATACTTGATATATGATGTATAATCATTATGTTACATGTACTGTATAATTCAAAAGTTTAAAAAATATTTTTTTTTCATCAGGGATGCATTAAATTGATGTAAAGTGACCGTAAAGACATAAATTACATTTTAATCAATTAAAACTGAATTAAACATTTAAATAGTTTGAAACTGTAATATTTCATAATATTTCTGTTACTGTTTTGATTAAATTAATATGCCATTGTCCATTTATTTCTCAAAAATTGAACAACCAAACAAACAAACATGCAAACAAAAAATATACTTACGTACGTACGAACAAATAAATAAATAAATAAATAACATGCAGTTTCATGTTTCAACCATGGGTGTCAGAAGAGAGCTCAGAATTCTGTATTTTACCTTTAAAGGAGTCATATGACGTTGCTAAAAAAGAACATTATTTTGTATGTTTGGTACAATGCAATGTGTTTATACAGTTTAAGGTTAAAAAACACATTATTTTCCACATATTGTACATTATTGTTGCTCCTCTATGCCCCGCCTTTCTGAAACACGTACATTTTTACAAAGCTCATTGTTCTGAGAAGCGAGGCATGCTCTTATTGGCCAGCTATCTAGTGCGTTGTGATTGGCTGAATACCTCAAGAGTATGACGGAAATGTTATGCCCCTTACCATATTGTGATGCCGTGTCCCGGCACAACAACACAAAAACTATAAAACCCATTATAAACGAGGCATTTGTTGCATCCTGTCACGCCCGGTTGCTTGCACCACTGTGAGGCATTAGAGGGCATTCCTGTGTTTTGTGTTCCTGCCTGTTGTTCTGGTCATGGACTCCATTTCCCATCATGCTGTGTTTTCATTAGTGTCTACCTGGTTCAGCTGTCTTCCATTTCCTGTTTGGTCCTGTGTTTATGTATATTAAGGCCCGGTTTGCTATTGTCTGTGTGAGTTGTTGATAAGTGTTACCTCATGTATTTCTTGTGACCCTTTCTTGGTTCTGTCATGGATTTTGGATGTGTATCTCTGTGGATTATAATTAAAGGACCTTAAACTGCATTTGGACCCGCTGCCTGTTGCATACTTGTGCTCAGTCATAACAGAATAACTCACCGCAACAAGGGATCCAGCAGTTTTCGTCATGCGCCCACGTCAAGGTACTAGTTATGACCCTTTAAATAAATGTTGTGCCATTTATCAAAGGGGGCGTAATATTGAGGCTTATGTGGCTGAGTTTATTTCATATTGCCACCTTGTACCTGGCGACGATGCGTTACTGAGGGACTGTTTTTGGAGTGGGCTTGACCTGGATATCAGCTTCAACTTGCCTGACGCAATATATTGACTTTGTTTTATTGTTTTGTGGATCTGAGCTCACTGTGGGGGAAGTGGAAGAGAAAGTCTCCCCTAAACATTTTTTTTCAGGGGGGCAGTAGGCCGTGGGCTCCAGTGGCCATGGAGTCAGGCAAACCAGGATTGCCACCATACCACACACTGATGATTGCAAGTCCAGTGTTCGTCACCACTTCCATGCCTTCCATGCCAGAGCCAATTTCCCAAGATGGCTGCCATGCTCCAGTCAGAGTCAGCACTCAAGATGGCCGCCATGTCACAGCCAGAGTCAACATTCAAAATGGCCACCATATCAAGGTCAGCTTCCAAGATGGCCGCCATGTCACAGCCAGAGTCAGCACCCAAGATAGCTGCCAGGCCACAGCCAGAGCCTCCACCTGCCAGAGCTCCTTCTTCACCTGCCACCTTATCGGTCAGTGTTGCCACTTCACCTGTCTGGTTCGTCACGCCACAGACTCCAGCTGTTATGAAAGCCATGCAAAGGTCTTCAGCCACCATGGACGACACTCCAGAGTTTCCAGTTGTCATGGACGTCAAACCAGAGTTCCCTGTCGTCAGCAGTGTTGTATTTGGAGACAATAAGGCTTTCTCCGGGCGTTTGAGGCTGGCTTCCAGTTTGGCGGACCCACCATTGAGGTCGGTGAGAGCAGCTGGCATCCCAAGACCTTCAGCAGTGGAGGTTTTAGAGGTGTTTCCTCTGTGCTTCCAGTCATGGCAGTGGCTATGTTGTGTGTCTGGGCAGTACACTGTACTCTCACTCCGGAGCCAAGTCCAGTTCAAGTCTCTGGTCCTAAGCCAAGTCCAGTCCAAGAATCCATTCCGGAGCCAAGTCCAGTTCAAGTTTCTATTCCTGAGGCAAGTCCAGTCCGAGAATCCATTCCGGAACCATGTCCAGTTCAAGACTCTGGTCCTAAGCCAAGTCCAATCCAAGAATCCGTTCCGGAGCCAAGTCCAGTCCAAGAATCCGTTCCGGAGCCAAGTCCAGTTCAAGTTTCTGTTCCTGAGCCAAGTCCAGTCTGAGAATCCTTTCCGGAGCCAAGTCCAGTTCAAGAATCTGTTCCTGAGCCGAGTCCAGTCTGAGAATCTGTTTTAGAACCAAGTCCGGTCCCTGAACCCAATACAGACCGAGTTTCACTCTGGGCACTGATCCAGCTGGATCCACCTAAGCCACCATGTGCTCCACCAGCCCCGCACAGACCACCATCTGTCTCATCTGCGCCACCTTTTGGTCAAGCAGCTCCATCAGCTCTACCTTTGGCCTCAATCTGGTCTTCGCCCTCTGCTTCGCTGATTCCACCGTGGCCACCACCTTCAGCCCAATCAGCTCCATCTCTGGCTTTACTCTGGTCTCTACCCTCTGCCCTATTGACTCCACCGTGGCCATGCCTTCAGTTCAATTAGCTCTACTTGTGCTCAGTCGTAACACATTCAGTGGGAACATAATTACTGATTATAATGACTTGTATGCGTCACATTGATTGCGCCGTGTAAACATTACTATGTCTGCATTCGTGATCAGAGAAACGACAAACAACAAGCACTACTCTACACTGCTCAAAACTCGCGTTTGAATAGTCGGTGGAAAATTATTTATATAAGAAAACATACTTACAGGCTGAGTCAGAAGTGCCAGACTGTCCTTGCAAAGCTGGAATTAAAGCACACTTTATGCACAGCTGGCAGGCTACTCCCAGGTTCAGGAAATAGTCCTCTGTAAAATGCCCTGCATACACTCTAATATTGGACTTGTAACCCGAGGTTGTGAGTTCGAATCTCGGCTCCGGCAGGAATTGTCCACGACTGAGGTGAGACCCTTGAGCAAGGCTAAGGTGAGGTGAGGTCAAGGCTAAGGTGAGGTCAAGGCTGAGGTGAGACCCTTGAGCTTTTGCATAAACCGCAAGGCACCGAACCCCCAACTGCTACCCAGGCGCCGCAACATCGGCTGCCCAGTGCTCCAAGTGTGTGTGGATGGGTTAAATGCAGAGAATACATTTCACTGCTGGTTATACTCTGTATAATTGTGTATGTGACAAATAAAAAAATTATTCTTCTTCAGTTGTAAATACAACTCAACCACTGATTTCTAGTTGTGTCCTCTTTTGGAAGCCCAAACAAAGTACTTACTCTTTCACAACAAAACACAGCGTCTCCAAGAAATGGCGCTGGCGGCTGCAACAATACTGCAGCGAGAATAATAGTTCCGCCTTCTTTCATTGCGTATACATTTTGCGTTTTTTTGCTAATCTTCCCACACCGTGACATACACACGTGGGGGCGTGTTTGAATGAGCCATTTTAGGAAGGCGTGGTCGAGTCTTAACTTTTATAAAGAATATCTCTTTAGTTTTGAGACTTTAGTCTTTGCAACTTCAGGGATCTTATCTATGCACAAAGAGCTTGTAACACTCAAAAGAGAAAGGAAAACTTGAAATCACATATGACCTCTTTAAGTAAAGTATTTGTAAATAAAATACTCCACATTTCAATAGTAGTAGGAGGAATCGGTGGGCAAATGTGTAATGAAAACTATTTTATAATGTAGCAAACTTTTGCTGGTCTTACTGGGGTTGGTTTGAAATTTTACCTGGACGTGTTTCGTAAGATTCACCAAAGCAGATTGTGTTTTGTATCAGTCAGAAGGTGTGTATGTTTTGTTTTTTACCTTGCGCAAATAAAATAGTAATTTCAAAGGATCTTGAACACTGAAGGATGTTATCTACCTGCATGTGTGTGTGTGTGTGTGTGTGTGTGTGCGTGGCTGAATACGTGTGACTGCACACCAATAATCATTATCTGGAAACTGACAACTGAAACTGCCCAAAGGAACTGAGCAGTTGCAGAGATTAATTTGATAGCTCATCTTACACGTGTTTATTAACACATGGCTATGCCTGCATAGGAAAACTTCTGTCACAAAGCTGTGAAGAGTTCATTAAGTTCCTTTCAAATTGTTGTAGATCAAGGAGGTTTGCTGTACATTCTGCATCATAGCAACACAAGCATATTTTGTGCATGTGGCTTCAGACATTCCCATTGGGTTACCTGTGCCATCATGTACACATTACCCTCATGTCGTTTCTGTATGACTTATTTCTTCTGTTGAACATAAAAGGAGATGGTTAGTAAATACCCAAGTTGCTTTTTTTCAATACAGTGAATGTGAGCGGTGCTCGAACATTATGTAAACATCGTTTTTTTTTGTATTCAACAGATGGAAAAAAGTAATAGAGGCTTGAAAAGCATGAATGTGAGTACATTATATTTTTGAGTTAACTAAATGAGACAAATCATGTTTTGCATAAACCCTCAAAAAGCGAAACCAGTATCGGTATTATAAACAGCAAAAGTCAGCATCCCTGTCCTGTCCCTCTCCATGTTATTTTGCATTCATTTATCAACTCTATGATCTGCTCATTCATTTAACACGGGCCTTGGGGGCGGTGCGAGGACCTTGAGACTCATAATGCATTTAATTACAGAACCCCTATGATACCCGGATCCTTAATTGATTCAGGCTTCCTTTGTGCACTTCCGAACAGTGAGAGACACAAACATAATAAACGAAAGCCATGTGCACAACACAAGATTCAGTCTCGGCTAGATCTGAACACGTTGGTGTGTAATATCTCATTTATTTTTGCAGTACAGCATGTAACAAAACAGTATCACAGCCATTGCTTTCTCCATTAAAGGGACAGTGTACCTGAAAATAAATTGTCACCATTTACTTAAAATGTAAAAGATGCATCTTTATTTTCAATAATTGCAAGGATCACATACCTGTTATATATGCAGTGCTGAAGAAGGCATTCCAGAATCACAACCAAGTTCTTAAAAAGATAGTTCACACAAAAATGAAAATTTTGTCAAAATTCTGTTATTCACCCTGTTGTTCCCACCCCGTTAGACCTTTGTTCATCTTTGGAACACAAATTAAGATATTTTTGATGGAATCCGAGAGCTTTCTGACCTTGCAGACAGCAATGCAACTGACAGGTTCAAGGCCCAGAAAGGTAAAGTCCATTAAAATAGTCCATGTTACATCAGTGGTTCAACCTTAATATTACAAATCAATGAAAATACTTTTTGTGCACAAACAAAACAAAAATAACAACTTTATTTCTTCTCTTCTGCAATTCACATTTACAACAGTACCACGATGTATGCATGTGGTGCTGCTGATGCAGGAGCCGCGGATCTGATATAGAACCCAGATGCGCTGTGCCTTTTTTACAAGCAGAGGAATACATTAAGTTATCTTAGGAAATGATACTACTCAGAAAATACTTTTGAATACATTTTTTCAACGTGTTACTCTCTAAGAAACAATCCAAGGAAGCTAGAATAGCATTAAAAGACCAACCAACTAACTCACCCTCATTTATTCCATATCCAAAAGACTCTTTAAAATGAATCTTTAAAACTCAAATGAAAACTTTAATGAAACCTGAGAAACTGTTCCTCAACTGAAAGTCCAAGTAACCTATACTTCATAAACTATACTATGATATTTTAAAAACATCAAGTATGCTTTGGCTTCCATTTACCATATTTGTTTTGGTCTGTGTACGTGTGTTGATCAGTGTTTATATGTGAATAAAAGCTTTAATGTTTATATAATCAATTGTATATTAAATTATACATCATGAAAGTTATCATGTCTCTTCAGAAGATTTGAATTAAACCATTCACCTTTCTTGTAGAATCTCTTTATGTACTTTTTGAAGTGTCAACGTTTGGACTTTCAATGGAGAGACATAAACCTTCCAGGTTTCATAAAAAATATCTTAATTTATGTGTTGAAGATGAAGAAAAGCCTTATGGGTTTAGGAGTAACAAGAGGGTGAGTAAATGATGATAGAATAAAAAAAAAAATTGTTGTTGCACAAATTATGCCTTTAAGATTATTTCATTTTTAGTGAGCTATCCCTTTAAGAAAATGGATCAATGCTTTTGCTGTGGTCTAGTAAGTTGTTCCACTCTAAAAAAAATGCTGGGTTGAATGCAACCCAGCTCTGCGTGAAATTGCATCTTTTGAATATGTCTGTCTACCATTTATTCCACTATTGTCCCAACCACACAGTCCACAGCACTACAGAATCCTTGGTTCTGTTTGACAAATGAAACAGCCACTATATATGTACCCTTAGGGTGTTATGTCAGGTCGTATGGGTTAATCTGTTGCTATGATAATGGGAGGTAAAACTGAAGTCATCTGAAAAAAAAAGAAAATATCAATGCAGCAAATGAATAGTTGCTGGAATGAGGGGTGTTTCTTGGGGTCATTACATTGATTTCCCATATTAACGTTTGACAGAGAACGAGCAACTGGTGACAGATGGGTAAGGGGGAACAGCCCTCCCACTTCCCAGCACATCACCGTGTGTGGTGTCCGGCAGTGAAATAGCAGGCCCTCTAGAGAATGTTTGTTTGAAGGGGGCTCATTGAGCTGTTATATCATTATATTTCACTGGCCACTAGACACGGGATTACATTGCCATAACTTATTGATTGGCTGATAGTAAGACCAAACCCTTGTTATGATGATAAGTCCATAAACACCATCAAAATGAAGATGAGCTCCACAGGTGCTACTCATCGTCTTGATTTTAATGCAGACGCTGTGCTCAATTTTCACCCCGGCTAGTCTCACAGTTCATAATTTAGATCTCTTGATGAGTGTGCTGAAAGTTTTGTGCGAGAACACTGAAAATATTCTAGAAGACGAACAGGCAATTTTTTACACAGTAGATGAGATTCTAGCCTTAGGGAAACACTAAAAAATTGCAAAAACAGGAGAACACTAACTTGTGCTGTTATTTATTTATTTTTTTTGTCACAAGCGATGGATAACTAAAATGTATTTACAGAAGGGATGTTCCTTTAAGGAAATGTCTATGTGTGCCTGTATGTTGGGCCTTTTTATGCCTTCTCTGATGGGAGGGGTTGAGTTCTGTTCAAATAGGCGACAGATGATCAGTTTTGGCACTGATAATCCTCATTATTTTCCATGTGAATCTTTGATTTCCTTTGCTCTGCAAGCTGATTTTCTCTAATGAGTGATAAGCACTTCCTCTAAAATCTTTAACCAGGGAATGGTTCATCAGTAATATAATCTGGCCATTATGAGAGCTGTGCTGACAATAGCAAGTGCAACAACATCCAAACAAACATTTTTTGTGTGTGTCTTCCCTAACTGCATTTAGGGTCACAGGGTACAATGGGGCTAAAGGCCTCCTGGGTTTCTTTTGTTTTTATTTTTCGATGAAAATAAAAAATGGTAACAACCACCAAGGCACTGTCCTCAACACATGTTATTCTTTATGTAATGTGAAACTAATTTGATCTATATAATAATTGAAAAGTTGCAACTGTAACTAATGAGAAAAAGATATACATTATATATATATACAGATACAGATTTATTTGTATTTTAAAGGTGTATATGTACGTCTCAACCTTTGTAATTTGAGAGATTATGACATGTGAAAAGTGCAGAGAAACATACAATATACAGTATGTATGTGTATATATATATATATATATATATATAATTGTGTGTGTGTGTGTTATATTTGCAAATTGCTTTTAGTTGTTTAGCTGACACAACTCTGAAAATGTCTTTCTTATAAAATAAAAAAAGATCCTGCTGACTGAATTCTGCTCTTTGTGATTTGTTGGTTTGAAAATTGTAATGTTATACAGGACCTACTATTGAACATCCTTTACATCGATTGACTCACCGCCTCATTTGTATTCACAGGAAAGTGAATGAAATAATACTTTTTTGAATACTTTTCTGGGCCTTGACGGTGTTAATTCTTTGGCAGTCAATGGGACAGTCACAAGCCTCCCGGTTTTCATCCAAAATATTCTAAATTATGTTCCGAAGACGAACTAAGCTTTTACGGGTTTGGAATGACATGGGGGTAAGTGATTAATAACAAAATGTACATTTTGGGATGGAGTAACCCTTTAAATAATAATATTAGTTAATACAATAAAATAAACATTTTACTTTGTATCTTGTTTTCTCTAGGAGGTGCAATTACATTTAAGGAAAGACCATACGAATAGTGCTCCAAACAACAGGCTGGAACCTGACAGTCATTTGGCGACTTAAAGTGTGTAAATAGGGAAACAGCACTGATTTACATGCCAGTCTCGCCTCTCTACTCATGTTCAGCACCTAAATACAGGCAGAAAGTCAGAAGCCAAGCGCGTGGTGATTGTGCACTGCACGCACACGTTGTTTGCTTTGAAAAGCAGGATCAAACAGGGCCATGACGCACAAGGTTAGACTGTTAGAGGACAAATATACAGTATGAATCGCTCTCTCAGTCTCTCCCTCTATCTCATTCACACACACACACACACACACACACACACACACACACACACACACACACACACACACACACACACACACACTCGCCTCACGTTTCCACGCTCGCTTTCCAACGTGCTGCTTTGACGCCCAGATGTCTCTCCTGTGCCCGGCTCCTTGCACACAGTTACACGCTGCATACTAATAAACTTCAACCTAAAATGGATAGAAATGTCGTTTCATCTCTGTCACACGCTGATTATCCTTCACGCAACATGTTGTGTCCTTTTCCTCCCGTCTTTGCTTATTTAAAGGACATTACGCACCGCCAAAACGATGCTATTTAACACCACCGCGTCTTTAAACGTCCACACTGCGTCGTTCATTCTGCTCGAAGCTTGTAAAACGGATTGCTTTTGATGGGAACGTGACGGGATCCTGAAGATGAGTGGACTATGAATGTGGACAAGAGGAAAGACAAGGGAGTGAACGGCTTTGAAATCTAAACATGTACGCGGAAATGTGCATTTATTATGAGTGATCTCTCATATTGACACGTCCAGTGAGTGTGTGTGAGTGTGAGAGAGTGCGAGTAAGCGCGTGCGCGCGTATCCATCGCCTGTAGTCTGTAGATCTGTGTTACTGCGCCAGGATGGAGATGACGCAAATGACCCAGCTCCCCAAAAAGTGTTTCAAGACGAACATGGCGGCAACTTAACACAGGACCCAAGATGATGATGATGAACAGCAGAGAAGATCGAAGGCAATCCGCCCAGATAGGGAAAGAGCAGCTCGTTCAGCGTCTTGCCTTCCCTTGAGGAGATACGGGAACAGAGGAGGCATGAGGTTGTCACACAAAAAGCGCTTTTCTCCGAGGAGCCATGCGGAATAACGGAGATATGACCGCGCACGGCTTCATCTAGACCAGAGAGTCGGATACAGCTGCCGGGAGCGCTGTTGAACGGGAAGAAAACATTTCAAATCAATGCATTTTGTGGCAGAGGAGCCGTCGCGGTGGAGTCGGCCAGTGCTGCTCTTTCCTGAAATATGACCAGGGGTGCTTGGACGTGTCGGCAGCAAGATGACGGCTTAAAAATCTGCTTCGCACCCCGAGAGAACGAAAAGCCATTATTCACCGATTCGGAAAGGGCCCAGAGATGGCGACTGTCCCTAGCCTCTCTTTTGTTTATCACCGTTTTGCTCTCTGATCATCTGTGGTTCTGCGCCGAGGCGAAACTGACGAGGACGCGAGACAAACGGCTAGAGCACGAGGACCATATACTTTCATCCAGCCATCAGAGAGAGCAAAGTCTTATTTTTATAGGCAATTCTACCAAACCTCTGTGGAGACTTGAAACTTGTCATCCCGACAGCCTCTCCAAAAACTGCTTGACTTTTGACGAGGCGGAAGCCGTGTGCTCGGGCCTCTCCGAATGGAACCTGAGCGATTTCTATCTTTCTTTTTGTAACTCCTACTCGCTTTTGGATTTGTTTCACGGATTTACGAGTCCGGACAATTTGACCTGTAGCCTGGACATGGCTGATGCGTCGGGATGCTGCCAGTGCGTTCAGGCTTACCAACGCTACGACCGACGAGCTCAGGAGAAATACCGAGAGTTTGAGCTTTTGGTTCAAAAATATGAAACGGATGTATATTCGGTGCGGACGTGTATGGAAGAGTGCACGGTAGGCGAACGCTGCATTTCCCTATGGTGTTGGTTTGCTTGTTGACGGCTTCTAACACAAGCTCGTCATGTATGCTGTCATCACATTTCTTTCACTTTAAGCGTATGAAAAAAAGCTCTTACATGTGTACGGTCCGCTGTTTTGTCATCTGCGCGCGAGAACGCGCACGGATACTCGGTGCACGCGCACTTGTGGATTAACGCGAGGTGGATTTTTTTTTTTGGGCACCTTGAATGCACAAGTTTGCGGTAAATGGAAAGGAGCTTACTAGAACGTCGAGCAATATGTATTTACTGTCTGGTGTGTGCAGGTGATTCCTAAGTATTATGCAAATCCACTAAAGCCTACCAATGGATGGTCCATGACACAAATACGAAATGATGGCAAGCTACACAAAAATGCAGCAACCACTTTAGCAATTTAATCAGTTTTAAAAAAAGATTTTTATCATTTACATATATATATAAAAATGTGAATGCTATGTTGCTCACGTGACAGCACTAGTTGAAACAGGCTAATGTTGGAATACCTTGGTACAGTATCAGACATGGTACTTCAAATAATAACATGGTACATGTCCATGGTAATGTAGTGGATCTTTTTTGTACCTTAAGTGTGCTGTTCTCTGCTAACTTAGAGTAGAATTGGGGGCTAGTTTCTGCCACATTTCAGCTAGCCAGGCAAAAACACCAGCTTAAACCAGCAAACCATCATAGGTTTGTTTAAGGTGTTTTGATCCACAGGGGTTCCTCTTAAAGATGGTAATTACCTCAGTTTGGAAGGATGAAGCTGAGGGGGCATATCCTTTCATTTGAAACAGTCTGAGATTTATGGTCCTAGGTGTCCTACGATCTAGGAAGAGATAGAAAAACAAAGATTGTGTGTGAGAGAGCGCGAGAGAGAGGTGGCGCAGTGCTTTATGGAATTTCAATAACGTTAATAGTGCAGCAGTGATTTTTCTGCGTAATCCCCGGAAGGCTATTCTGTTCCAGTCATTGTTCAGGTGTTGTTGTTTTTTTTCTCTCTTCCTCTTCAGTCAGGGTGATGAATAACGTTGCTGTTGCACATGCATGAAAAAGGACTGATGTTTTTAGCCTGTACCTTAATAGAGTATAAGACTACTGAGAAACTGCAGCCACCACAGCATAGAACAGCATATGCAATATGCCATTCCCAAACGATTAGCTATATCAGATTTTTAAGTGAATATTTCCTGTGTTGTGGGATGAGAAAACAAGGACAAAGTGTCCTGCCAAACTGACTGCAGGACACTGTGTAAAGTAGCGTACGTTACCCATTACAGTGTTTCAGTGAGTGTGCAGCAGATTGTTGCTTCTATCTCTTTTGCATTTTTGGTTCTCTCTCTATATATATAGTGTACTTTATTTATTTTATTTTAATTTTTTTCAGGTTTACATTTGAGCATGGGTTGGTCCCTGTCCATGGTGCTGAAACAAGTACAAAATGCATTGCAGTGTTTGCTGACTAAGACACATAATCACACCTGAAAATGCAGAAAAATAGCAATCCGTGTTGCTACTTATTTTCAGTCTAAAATATTTAATTAAAATCTCTATTCAGATCTAGGCGTTGCAAAGCTCTATAACATAATTCAACTTATTTTAATGACTTAGCATTGAAGAATCAGCATTATTCTGATCAATACATTTTGCTGTTTTGAATGCTACAACAAATAGTCCATTTTAGTAATTTACTCCATTTTAAGGAAGGTGTTTCTGTTTAAGCAACAAAGGAAACTGTTTGATATTGTAAACGTATTCATGGCTAAAGAGTGTTTTTATGCACCCTGAAAATTTTAATTTGTTGAAACATTACTCATTCTCAGGCCATCCAAGATGTAGATGAGTTGTTGTTTTTTCATCTGAACAGGTTTTGAGACATTTAGCATTACATCACTTGCTCACTTGTGGATCCTCTCCAGTGAATGGGTGCCGTCAGAATGAGAGTCCAAACAGCTGATAAAAACATCACAAAAATCCACATGACTCCATCAGATAACAATGTGTGAAGTGAAAAGCTGCATGCTTGTAATACATAATTTCACCATTAATTATTATAGATTATGATTTTGTATTTTGACCATAAGTGATGGTTTAAAGGTAAAATGCTGTACTTATGGATGTGTTTATTACAAACACAATGCTTTTCACACCACAAAACATGCAGTTATGGCCTGAAATCTTGTGAATCCTAAACAAAACTGTTCAGATGAAGAAATAAACTAATCTACATCTTGGATGGCATGAGTACATTTACAGCTAATTTGTATTTTTGGGTATATTTTTTTTCCTTTAATAAATACTTAAATATATTGTTTTGCATGTTTAGTCTTTTTTATTATTGTAAAGGTTTAATTTACAAATAAAACTGAAGCATTAATATGGAATATGCTCCGTACATGTCCTGCCATTCATCAACTATTTAAGTTACACTTCAGATGGCACACAAATCCAATGCATTATCCATATTAATCCATTAATCCATATATTGTAATCCATAGATTGTTTAGACACTTCCTAAAATTGCTCTTCCATTTCCCAGTCCAAAATCCAAAAACCTGTAGACAACCTAAGGCAGAAAAGCAACAATCTGGAAGAAATAAATTCATAATCCTCCATCTGTCTAAATGTGTGCATATGCATGTGAGAGGGAGTTAAGAAAAAAACATGAAAACGAAGAGAGAGATTTGTTTTGTTACCTCTTCCCTAGTTTTAGCCTCAGGCTGCATGGGCCGCCCACAGTCCGTTCACTGACCATCTGATGCATACTGCACACAAAACTGACAAGATCTAATCTGATTGGCCAGCTTTAAGCAACATCCGTTTGTGTTTTCTTTTTTTTAATCAGTCCACCTGCAAAAAGTTGTGTTTACAAGGTAACTATATACAAGCATAACTATATGTTCTACTTTGTTTTTGATTATGTTCTTAGACATACATTCTGATGATAACAGAGTTTATACATGTTATAGTTATCATTTTAATGTAATCTATTTTAGATAATTCTGCCCTTAATCAGGAGGTATGAAAGCAATCTGTGACTGGTCACTTTATGTGTCAATCAGACAGTCTCTTTCTGTCTAAGTGGGCGGCTCTTGGCCAGATACGCTTCAATGTGAACCAGAGCTTATGCATTTAGTCAAATGTCTGGCTTCACAAGACTACTTCTTCCCAGGAGCGCTTAGTGGAGACATGCTTGTTCTTACAAGGCTTTTTGTCGGTTAGAATGAATCTGATTGACTGATGTTGATTGACAGGTGCTGGTGGATGTGAAGGGGACCCAGGTGTCTTCTTTGAACATGACCAGTCTCGGGGTCAGCTCTAGAAGAGACTTGAATTCATTAACCATATAAAGCCTGGCATATGAAATAATAGTCTATTTTTTCCTTGTTCCTTTTCTCGTTAATTTATTGGAACAGTCAAAAAAATTGCATATCTGTTTTTGCTGAGTATCATATGTGATACATCAGACTTCCATGGCTAAAATGATATAGTAAGAACATGGAGCTTATACTCAAAGAGGGGTAAAAACACCTCAATTTTATACAGAGACCCCAACTGAGCGAAAACATGTCATTTTGTTGCAGTTGCTGATATTTATTTAATTAGGGGGGGCAAAATATGGCCAAATCTGGAAAATCTGAAAATGATGTATAATCAAGTTTACTATGAGTTGCTTCAGTCTGGTAAATGTTAATCTTGAAATATTACTAATAATATTCTTACGTCATCAAAGATAGAAGGCATGTAGCAGATTGTGTGCAACAGGTTTTCAGCCAAGTTTCGTTCATTTGTATAAGTTAGAGGCCATAGTGCTTTGCGTATTAAGTATCATACAGTGGGCTTTGTAGAGTCATTTCTGCATGGAAGGGAAACTCGTATTGAACAAGCATATATTGAAATATTTTTCACTGTTTAAGAAGGACACATGTATAATCAACATAGTAAATACTTTAGTGATAACTGGTCCACAAGGAATGACTGGAATTGATACCTTGTTGTGTTGTTGGTGTTTTGACATTGTAAGCTGCATGTTAAGCACAACTCCTCTCCTTTTGTCCTCCTCCTTTTCGTCATCTTATCAGTGAGTGGAATGCAGACTGTAGAAAGTGTTGGAAGAATCACGTCGCCCTGATTAAATAAAAATCTGAATCTGGGGAGTTGGCAGCCTTTTAACATAATCTAAATTGCAAATCTATTCTTATGTTCGTGTGACCTTTGCACAAGCACTGCTCTTTGTGTTTGAATTGTGGAACGTTAGTTTGATGACCCCTGCACTTCTTGAAGTGAAATTATATTTCAGGGGAAAACAATCATATCTCTCTTTGTCTCTTTTCTTCCCTTTTTTAAAATGACTTGTCCTCTTCTTCTCCCTCTCCCTGTGTGTTTGCTCGCCTCCTCACCTTCGTGGCCTACACATTGTTGCACACAAGTGGGGAGATAATGACATTTTTGGCGAGTGGCTGCCCTCTTGACAGCACGACAGTGTGACTTTGTAAGGGCGCTTTATTCACTGCCTAAGCCATGGTGACTGCAGAGGGAGCAGAATCCGGCCCTCTGCATCCTCCTCCCCGGGGCATTAAATATGTATGGGACTAAAGAGCCATGGACCTACCGGATCTCTGTTTGCAAATAAAATTAATGAGACGGAAAGACAGCGATTTCCACCGTGCTGCCCCGTGTTCGCATCCAGGAACAGGCACTTTTGGAGCTGAATATCAGTGGTGATTTGCATACTGAGGCAAGTATGCATCTTGAAGATATCCATCAAATCATGAACATGAAGAGATCTTGAAGGTGAAGTGTGTCATGTCTGTGCTGTGGTGGTAGCAGCACTGAATGGAATGGTGAAATTGTGATTGTTTTCAATATATATTTTTATATGGTTTTCTGAACTCTCTCCCTTCACCTACCACAATTATATAGTTCCACTTCAAATTTATAGCGTTGGCCAATTTTGCTTTGTGAGGCTGGGTGTGAAGCTAAAATAAACATAGTAAGGTTTTGATTGTGTCACAGCTGTTTCTGATTTTAGGGCAATCAACCTACTTGCAGTTGACTCTATTTATTAAAGTGGGATATAAAAAGTCACTGAAATAAATGGCGTAGGATTTACTTTGAAACCGTTTTCACTCAGAAATTGCTAGTAAATTTCTCAAATAATAGCAAATAAATGGCAGGTAACACCTGAAATTAAACATGAAATATTGAAGCAGAAACATAGTAAAATAGTATTTTCTTGTAAAACATACTCTAATAATGTTGGTTAATTAACAACATTATTTATACAGACCCAGATTATAGACACATCTCACAAGCCATCTGTAGCAACATAAGCATATTTTTGTTTAAAAAAACATTTTTTTATAAACTTGCTAAATTTCATCTTAACATTTAAGTCCACCTGCATGTGTGAATTTTACTTATGTGTATGTATGTGAGTATGCACATTAAAACATATATTTAATTAACTGATATAAGGTTAATGGCAACCACCATAAAAAGCTACGTAACTGATAACACAAAACTAAGAAGAAACATAATTATTCACATGAAAAAGCAAAAACAAAAAGTCCTACACAGGGAATTCTGGGAACTTGGTATTGCTTAGTATAAAATATGTACGCATAAATAAGATTACCCAGAGCATGTGATTTTTGCATATGTGTGGTTATACCCTTTTTCCTGCAAGATTCAAGATACATTTTAGTATGAAAGTTACTGATGAATCATGATTCGAGTCCTTGTTCATTGCAATTACATGGAAACAAGTCTTCAGAATGTCTCTTTTTATGTTTCACAGAAGAACAAAAGCTCTGGAAGGAAATGAGGATGAGAAAAATAATTTTCTCTTTTGGATGAACTGTTCCAAACATGAGCAATTCATCCACAGTCCACATGAGAAATCTCCACTGTACAGGCACATTCAAGCATTATTTATTACTATTATGGAAATATTTCATAACCTCACCTACTCGTACACCAACTCAGCCACCCACACACTCTGAACCCGAAGTAGAGAAAGAAACTGGCAAGTGTGAGTGTTTACTCTCCACAGGTAAAGAATAATCTAGCTGTGGGGATCGTCCACTTGCATCTAGGCACGGAAACCAAGCACATGGCCATAAACACACAGTAACCAGACCTTTCATTTAGCCCTGCCACTGCCAGAGCAGCAGGTACCTCCTTAATCCTTTGCAACTAGACCGGTCTCCAAATCGTTGAAATCAATGCTTCCTGCTCGAGTCCTCTTTAACCTTTCCTGGAAGGGCAGATGGTGAAAGGAGGGCTGGCGGACGAGGCTTCTTTGGCTTAGAGGCTCATATGCCACTCCGTGTCCCTGGAGTTGGCTTATCGTCCTCAGCCCTGGGGCCTTTTTGACACGGCACAGAGGCTCAGCGAAAAGCCAGAGGACAAAGCCAAGGATCACGATCCTATTCTGCTGCCGCCGTACAGGCCAGAGATGCGCTCGTGGCCCGTAGGGCACTCGTGTGATCGTTGTTCTCCCTTGTCTGGAACACTTGTAAAACCACAAGCAATTACTGTCAGCTCTGTGCACACATGGGCGTATTTACCAATGTGCTGTTAATTCCCATTTAGAGACGAGACCGATATGAAATGGAAGATAAATGAAGTTGGATGTGGGTAGTGTCTTTCTCTGTTGGAGCAGTTGGCCATAAAGCGAAGGCATTCACTCTTGTTTCATAATGAGGAGCTCAATGAGGAAACAAGTTCAAATGTGTGTGAACGTAGATAGATATTAAACCAGTGGTTTGACTCCAAGGCCCCTCATTGCCCAAGACAATAACCAAAGGCCAGAATCTAGACTGAAATCAGTACTTCTGGTGTAATGACAAACCGCAAACTTTATTTAGGCTACATAAAAAAAAATATTATAATATTAGGAGTGGCAATATTTAAATAATAAAATAATATTATTATACATAATTAATTAAATTCCAACATTCTTCTGTTAATGAATAGTGAATTAGTTATTTCCCCATCATTTGTGATTATAAGAAGCTTTTCTTTTAAATAGCTGTCACTTACAATTAGCAATTTATGTTCACTATAGAAATGTTCCTGACTTGGTCTAGATATCACATTTTTTAATTCCATATCTAGGTTTTACAAGACAACAAGAAGCCTATAGTTCTTAAATTATAATGATGGTTTTGAGAGAATAAAAAAAAAAAATACAAAATGTCAGTTTACGTCTAGATTTTTTAGCTTATCTACAAGCTGGTTTTGTCTTCTTTAATGATTTTAAGCCATGTTGTGGCCCCCTTGAAGCCTCCTGGTTCAGAACTACAGCTTTAAACACATTCTCACCTTACATTTTGGTTTACGGAAGAGTAAGCCTGATTTTTTCAATACATCCACTGTTATTCGGAGCATATAGATTTTTGTGTGAATTTAAGAGGTTGGCTCAGCACTGTTACTGTAATGAACTGAATCCATAGTAGATTTCTGCCAAAAATTCAGGTCTCAACGTTAAGGATCAGTGGACCAGTGTGAGAGAGTTTCAGACTGATCGACTGAACTTGTCCTATTGGGCCAGAACTTACAATGATTCTGTGCATTAAATATAATGCCTGGCAAACTTAGTCACAATGAACTGGACGTAGCGGCAGATCTTTTCTTCCATATTTTGATGTACATTTGAGTGTAAATTAATAATATAAAGAAAACGAAAATCTAGGGTGAGGTTTTTGTTCATTCCATAAAAATATCAATAACATGCATTTAGAAAATAGACATAAAATCCCATTTCATGCCGACTTAAAACAGTTGATTTTCTGTGATGTTTGGAATGTTGTCAAAACTTACTTATTTTTCAAGAAAGGTGTTTATTAATTTTATTGCTGTATAATTTTTAGCTACAACTATTCTTTGTAAATAAATAATTGGAATTAAAATGGTATATTAATAAAATATTTTAAATGATTGAAAAATAAGAAAGTCTCTCAATTTGATAAACATTTAATAAATGGGACAGTCATGTTATATTTCAGCAATACTTGTTTTATAAACCTTAGTTTTTTCCAACACAAGTCACATGTATGAGCTGTGATTGGCTGGATATGATGTAACACTGTAACAGAACACACACGTCTTGCCCCACACACATTAAAACAAACAAGCAGTAATTGTGTATCTCTGGAGTGCTGTTTCCTGCAGGTCCAGGCCTGGCCCTTTCTTCCGGTCTAATTCAATTTGTGACCTCCTGATTCTCTCTGCTGTACTTGATGTTAAAGGAGGGGACCGTCTCTCTCTCTGTGCGCTTACGTGCCTCATCCAGTGCTGGAGCTGAAGTCTTCTGCTACACTCGCTCTAGCTCTAGGAGAGGTGATTTAGTCTCAGAGAGTCACTCTCTGATACACACGTACCAAAAGAATCTTTCTTTCCCCATCTATCCTTTACTGTCCGTCTCACTCCCTCTGCCGCAGATCTGTATGTCGGATTGGCTCTGTATTTCTATTACAGGCTGTGTCCACACAGGCCCAGACAGACTCCCTGAGCTCCCTCAGGACTGCCTCAAGAACATGGCAGTTAAGACAAGCCTTTCTTCCTTCTGTCTTCCCGAGTCTCTCTTCTTCTCCTGAGTGGAGGATGGCCACATGCTCTGCCAGAGATCTGTTTTACCGAACTAATCCTTCCTGCAGGCTTCATTCTGTTAGAGGACATGTACAAAACCTCTGAAATCTAGAAATCTGCACTCTTAAAAGCCATACAATTAGTTCAGGTTGTGAATTACAGTGTTAACGTTATTAATAAGCAGGGCAATCTTGTAAGGGAAACGTCGCTGTAGAGCTGTAGATATTATCATTTGTTTGAATGATGCAGAACATGAAAGCAGATACAGCTGTACTGTGCAGAGATATTTGAGAATAAAAATTTGGAAGCATGTCAAGAATATTATAATTCATGTTAAAATCAAATGAAAGAATAACTACTACTGTTCAAAAGTTTGAGGTTGGTAAGGTATTTTTGATGTTGTTTAAAGAAGTCTCAATTCGTAAAGGCAGCATTCATTTGGGCAAAATACAGTAAAAAGAATATTGTGAAATATTATTACAATGTGAAATAATTGTATAAAATTTTTTTTAATTAATTTATTTTTGGATAAAAGCTATATATCAATGAACCTATATATACTAATATACTGAATTGCTTCTCAAGAAGCATTTCTTATTATCATTTTTAATAGGTTATTTGATTAATATAAAGTTCAAAAGAACATAATTAATTTGAAATATAACTCTGTAACTATGTATTTACTGTCACTTGTCAGTGCATTTGATTAATGCATCCTTACCATATACAAATATTAATTTATTCTACAAAAAAAAGTATAATTTATTATGTGAAATGTATTTTTAAGATCATTACTATTAATGTTTTTTTTTTAATAATCATTTTGATGAAATTTCATTTTTAAATCAGAACTTGATATATATAAATATATATAATGGATGGAAAAAAGCTGAATTTTCAGCATATATACTCTACAGTATCACATGAACCTTCAGATATCATAATATACTGAATTGCTTCTCAAGAAGCATTTCTTATTATCATTTTTAATAGGTTATTTGATTAATATAAAGTTCAATTTGGGGAAGTCTTCTAACATAATTAATCGCAGAGACAAGACTGCAGGACGGTCCATAGAAGGTGGCTGTCTATATGCTGTGCTGTAAATTAAGAGCTCTGTAATGAATTAGAATAAAACAAGCAACTATGTATTGGGAGAACTATGAGCAAAAGGAACAGCATTTATTTATATGTCACTTGTCAGTGCATTTGATTAATGCATCCTTCTCTCCTTCTCCTTTCCTGTTGCACCATATACAAATATTAATTTATTCTACAAAAAAAATGACGTTTTCATCCCAAACATTTGAAATGTAAAATTCTGCATATTTTAAATCTTTTATCCGATCATTACTATTAATGTTTTTTTTTTACATTGCAGTGAGCTTGCTTTAATGTTTGGCAGAAATCATTTTAAAAAAAATATATTTTTTACTCAATGTTTGTCATTCTTCATGAGTTAAATTCATTAAAAAAATTAATGGATAACAATTTATGTAATGAAAAGTGTCTGGATCCTTAATCTTTTTATCCATCTTGATAAATAAAAAATACTTAATCATAATTTGAATGTTTTATCCTATTGAGATAAATATAGTTAATTACATACATTTTGATAAAAGCATAAATAACCGATAGTTCAAAAGCTACTAAAAGCATATAGACTTAAAAGATTTTTTTAGTGGCATCAGGAAAAAATGTAATCCAAACATTGTAAAAAATTTAAATTTTTTAGAATTTCTTGACAGCAGACAGATGCCGTAAGACTTTGTCTATTGCTTGACAACCTCAGAGCTGGTGAGGCTGCGTTCAGCAGCAAACAGATGTCGATTCCTGACAGTTCGGCTTCAAGGATTATTTTATAGAAGCTAAAAATATTGAATAAATAGCTGGAACAGTGTCTTGCATCTACATGGAAGGTGAATATGTTATTAGTAAATTTTAACGACAAATTGTCTGAAATGTTTTTACATTAAAATGATTAATAACTAAATATACAACCATGCTAAATGGTAGTTTTTGGTAAGTGCATTTCTCTCTCCCTCTCTCTCTCTCTCTCCTCTCTCGCTATACAGGTGCTTCTCAATAAAATTGAATGTTGTGGATAAGTTATTTATTTCAGTAATTCAACTCAAATTGTTAAACTTGTGTATTAAATAAATTCAATGCACACAGACTGAAGTAGTTTAAGTCTTTGGTTCTTTTAATTGTGATGATTTTGGCTCACATTTAACAAAAACCCACCAATTCACTATCTCAACAAATTAGAATACTTCATAAGACCATAAAAAAAATATTTTTAGTGAATTGTTGGCCTTCTGGAAAGTATGTTAATTTACTGTATATGTACTCAATACTTGATAAGGGCTCCTTTTGCTTTAATTACTGCTCAATTCGGCGTGGCATGGAGGTGATCAGTTTGTGGCACTGCTGAGGTGGTATGGAAGCCCAGGTTTCTTTGACAGTGGCCTTCAGCTCATCTGATTTTTTTGGTCTCTTGTTTCTCATTTTCCTCTTGACAATACCCCATAGATTCTCTATGGGGTTCAGGTCTGGTGAGTTTGCTGGCCTGTCAAGCACACCAACACCATGGTCATTTAACCAACTTTTGGTGCTTTTGGCAGTGTGGGCAGGTGCCAAATCCTGCTGGAAAATGAAATCAGCATCTTTAAAAAGCTGGTCAGCAGAAGGAAGCTTGAAGTGCTCCAAAATGTCTTGGTAAACGGGTGCAGGGACGTTGGTTTTCAAAAAACACAATGGACCAACACCAGCAGATGACATTGCACCCCAAATCATCACAGACTGTGGAAACTGGACTTCAAGCAACTTGGGCTTGAGCTTCTCCACCCTTCCTCCAGACTCTAGGACCTTGGTTTCCAAATGAAATACAAAACTTGCTCTCATCTGAAAAGAGGACTTTGGACCACTGGGCAACAGTCCAGTTCTTCTTCTCCTTAGCCCAGGTAAGAAACCTCTGACAACAACTGTAGCCAAATTCCTTGACACGCCTGTGTGTGGTGGCTCTTGATGCCTTGACCATTCCTTGTGAAGTTCACCCAAATTCTTGAATCAATTTTGCTTGACAATCCTCATAAGGCTGCGGTTATCTCGTTTGGTTGTGCATTTTTCTTCCACACTTTTTCCTTCCACTCAACCTTCTGTTAACATGCTTGGATACAGCACTCTGTGAACAGCCAGCTTCTTTGGTGATGAATGTTTGTGGCTTACCCTCCTTGTGAAGGGTGTCAATGATTGTCTTCTGGAAACTGTCAGATCAGCAGTCTTCCCCATGATTGTGTAGCCTAATTAACCAAACTGAGAGACCATTTTGAAGGTTCAAGAAACATTTGCAGGTGTTTTGAGTTGATTAGCTGATTGGCATGTCACCATATTCTAATTTGTTGAGATAGTGAATTGGTGGGTTTTTGTTAAATGTGAGCCAAAATCATCACAATTAAAAGAACCAAAGACTTAAACTAATTCAGTCTGTGTGTATTGAATTTATTTACATTTACATTTAATCATTTTGCAGACGCTTTTATCCAAAGCAACTTACAATTGGGGAATACATAAAGCGATTAATCTTGAAGAGGCAAACAGACAGAGGAAGTGCCCCCATAACACCAAGTCTTAGGCATTGTTCAAATAAATACAAGCTAGCAAGGGAAGGAGAGAAAGGTAAAGAGAAAGGTGAAGATATAGAAAAAGAGAAGGATTTTTTTTTTTTATGATGAAGTCAAGTAGTGTTGAAAGAGATGAGTTTTCAGTTGTTGCTTGAAGATTGACAGGGATCCAGCATTCCGGATGGGGGTGGGAAGATCATTCCACCAGCCAGGAACGGTGAACGAGAATGTTCTGGAGAGTGATTTTGAGCCTCTCTGTGATGGTACCACGAGGCGTCGCTCACTAGCAGATCTCAGACTTCTGGAGGGGATGTAGATTCGTAATAGTGAGTGGAAGTAGGAGGGTGCTGAGCCTGTGGCTGTTCTATATGCAATCATCAGTGTCTTGAACTTGATACGAGCTGCAACTGGTAGCCAGTGCAAGGAGACAAAGAGCATGTGCTCTTTTGGGCTCGTTGAAGACCAGTCGTGCCGCTGCATTCTGAATCATTTGTAGAGGTTTGACTGTGTTTGATGGAAGTCCAGCCAGAAGAGCATTGCAGTAGTCCAGCCTAGAAATGACAAGGCCTGGACAAGAATTTGTGTAGCATGCTCTGTCAAAAGGGCCTGATCTTTCTGATGTTATGAAGTGCTGCAAGATCGAGCAGTCTTTGCATGTGCTCTTTGAAGGTGCTGATCATCAAAGATGATTTCTGAGAAGCTGATGGGGTAATTGTTGATGAACCTATGAATCGTGAAATCATGCTGTAGAGTTGGAGTGGCAGGGAGGACAAGAAGCTCAGTCTTTGCAGGTTGAGCTGTAGGTGATGTTCTTTCATCCATGCCGAGACTGCCAGCCTGAGATCCGTGCAGCTACCGTTGGATCATCTGGTCGAAATGAGAGATAGAGCTGTGTGTCATCAGCGTAGAAATGTAAGAGAAACCATGTGCCTGTATGATGGGACCCAGTGATGTAGTGTATGAAGAAGAGGAGGGGTCCAAGAACCAAGCCCTGGGGAACCCCAGTGACCAATTGATGTGCTTTGGATACCTCCCCTCCCCAGCCACCTTGAAAGACCGACCAGTGAGATAGGATTCAAACCAGCGAAGTGGAATCCCAGTGATGTCCAGTGATGAGAGGGTGGACAGGAGGATCTGATGATTGACAGTGTCAAAAGCGGCAGATAGATCCAGCAGAATGAGGACTGATGATTTGGAATCGGCTTTTGCAATTCGCAAGGCTTCAGTGACTGAGAGTAGCGCAGTCTCAGTTGAATGGCCACTCCTGAAACCTGACTGTTTAGCATCCAGTTTGTTGTTCTGTGAAAGAAAACAATGAGACCTGGTTGAAGACAACTCGTTCGAGTGTTTTGGCTATGAATGGAAGGAGAGAGACAGGTCTGTAGTTTTCTATAAGAGAAGTGTTTAATGTAGGTTTTTTGAGCAGTGGGGTAACCCGAGCCTGCTTGAATGCAGTGGGGAAGATGCCTGTGAGGAGAGATGTGTTGATAATGTGTGTGAGTGCTGGTAGGAGTGTGGGAGAGATTGCTTGGAGAAGGTATATTTAATACACAAGTTCCACAATTTGAGTTGAATTACAGAAATAAATGAACTTTTCCACGATATTCTAATTTATTGAGATGCACTTGTATATAGTGCTGTCAAACGATTAATCGTGATTAATCACATCCAAAGTAAAAGTTTTTGTTTACATAGTATATGTGCTGTGTATATTTATTATGTATATATAAATACACACCCATGCATGTATACATTTAAGGAAAATGATACGTTTACATATAAAATATTTATTTAAATTATATGAATATAAATATACACATGTAAATAAGTGTAAATATTTTCTAATTATATAATGTATGTGTATGTATTTATATATACATAACAAATGAAGAGTTTAAATGCAAAAGCCTCTAACTGCCATCTGAAATTGTCATCTAAAATGAGAATTTTCATCATGCTCCTATATTTATGATAAGTTATTTCACTTTAATAGCATAGAAAAGGACCTATATATTGCCATTAGAGTAAAATGACTGAACCTTAACCTTTTGAAGCCAAAATCACGGAACCGGCTTTACTGACGAAATGCGCATGATAATCGAATGTGATTAATTGCACAGCCCTACTCAGGACACACAGATATATTATGTAAATATTTGTTATTTTTTTTGGATGCAATTAATCGCGATTAATCATTTGACAGCGCTAATAAGCCTATATAATCAATACAAACGTATATTCTTGAATGATGCTTGACAGCAGATGACATTCAGAGCATAAAGCCTCACCTTAAAATATACAATCTAGAGGTGCAATTGTGTGATATTGTATTTCCTAATCCTAAACCCTTTCAAGATTTCATTAGTCATGACAGTGCTGAATGCCTAAGAATTTCTGAAACAAATTCTAACCTTAACTTTAGTATACCATGGCTAGCACCTGTTGATACATAAAGGATTACTGTTTTTTATAATAAATCTGAACTGATTCCCTGAAGCCTGATCTTTTCTTGACAGGTGACTGCCCCTCTAAATAATAGTCTGAACAACTATTTAATGTCTGTTCAAATTCAAAATCAAACCAAAGGTATCGTCACGTGTGTATTTTTAGTATTTGAGACTTATAATCAAAATGTTGTGTGCTATGTATTTTTATGTTTATTAGAGTGTCACAACATTAGCTTAGCAACATGCTAGCGTCAAACAATTAATTTGATTAAATTAATTGTGAGTCAAGGCATTGTAAGTATTTTTTAGGGACTGTGGGTTGTATAAACAAATATTTTTGCATACTATGCATTTTAAGTTTATTAACATATTGTAACATTAGCTTAGCAACATGTTGCTACCAAACTCAATTGAAATCAATTGGGAATTAAGCCATTTGTGAGTATGAAGTGCAGCTGTATTTTGTGTGCTATATATTTTTATGTTTATTAGAGTGTCGCAACATTAGCTTAGCAACAATGCTAACACCAAACTCTGTTTTCACGGAGTGCAGCTCTTATAAACCAATATTTTGTGTTATGTGTTTTTATGTTTGGCTTAGCAACACATTAAGACAAAATTATGTTGAAATCAATTCTGAGTCAAGTATTTTCAAAGAGTAAAGCTCTTATAAACCAATGTTTTCACATTTGCAGAGCACTTCCAGAGTGTTCTAAATCAATCGCTTATGACATCCCATCTCAGTTAGGATGCTTATTAGGCAACTGCTTATGTAGGCTGTTCACTAGGTTTTGGAACAGAGCCACTTTTCACACAATCATGCCTTTATGCGTCCCCCCACACAACATTGTGTGGATTGAATACGAGCGCTGACTACTGATGTACAGCAAATACTGCTGCCATTTTTGCATGCAATTACCCATAATGCAGGTTGCTGACTGGATCATAAGCCCACAGCTGCTTCTTTATACCGTTGTGTTCACGTGTAGCATTTACATACATTCGCCTTTCTGCTTACATAAAATGGCCTCATTACTGTCTGTCTTCAGTGCCGGTTCTGTTCTGCTGTTGCCTCCTGTTGACATTACGAGTAATCATGTCATTTCCTGTTGACTCCTCACACGTGTCATTGGGTGCCAGTCTTTTCTCTGCAGCCCCCTCCCGTCTGAGGCTGAAGACGGTGCTTTATCTTCCCACCATACTCTGCTCATTTGCGGCTGAATTCTGTTGCTGGGCCGGCGTGTCAAACGGATTACGGAGCAGAATGAGATTAAGGAAAACAGCGTGAGAGTGTGACCAGCCATTATGACTGTTTCAATGCTAAATGCCTCCTTCTCCGAAGCCAGAGCAGTGAGCTGGAGCACACAGTTCCTGCCTTTATTGACGTGTATGCTGACGATGTGTAACGTGCACTGAATTTCTCACAGCCAAAAATGTCTCTTTCATTCAATCGCCCTTCTCCTCCCTCTCCAGTCGTAATCTGCGTTTGTTGATGCCTGAGTGTCGGATTATCTTCAATTATTGCTTCTTTGTGTAGAATATCATTTTGTTTTTGAAATGAATATCCACTCAAAAGAAATTCTGTCATGTCCTTCCAAACCTGTATGTAGCGGTTTGGTTTGTATGTGTATTCGAGTGAATGTGTTTGTTTCCACTGTTTTGTGTGTGTGTGTGTGTGTGTGTGTGTGTGTGTGTGCTCTTGTGGTGCAAATCTATGATCTCAATACCTAAACAATGGCCATAAGCGAGCAGGATCTCAGTGGATCTGCAGTATGTACAGACTGCTGCAGATAGCTGCTGTTGTGCTGTCATTAAAGACACTATCAGCCACGAGGTGCAGACGGAATTAGGAGATGCTTTATGAAATACTATTCCTAATGTAAACACAGCCATTATTATCCAAAGACGCCCACAGATCACTATCACTGTCAGATAAAATAGAGTCAGCCATAAAAAAGGCCGAAGGGAACGACGGAAGAAATGGAAAAGCTCATTGATAGCAGAAACCCAGTTAACAGGGGAAAAAGCCAGGATAAAAAAAGTTACATAAATGTCAGGATAAAACATTCTTAAAGTAATGTGCATGGAACATTCTTATAACATTAATATAAGAACATTCCATAAATATTACTTAAATAATGTTTTGTTTAATGTTTTCATAACCCTGAGGCAACGTTCTGAGATCAACATTCTTCAGACTGTTCTCATGATGGAATTTTTATTTGACGAATGTTCTGAGAAATGTTTTTAACCTTTAAATAAACTGGATATTTTGACATTCTTAGAATATTAAAAATAAATGTTCATTAACATTATATTTTGGGTGAAAAAAGTCAGTAAAGCACTCTAAGAATTGTTTTTGTAACCTTTAAATAACACTATAACCATGATAAGATAACCACAAATGTCAGCATTTTAATAACATTTCAAAACAATATTCCTGCAACAATTTTCTAACCTAAATTTGTTACCTGTAACTGCTAATGAGATGTGAAAATCTGCATGAAATTGACCCCATTTAATTCATCACAAGCTAGTCTTGTGGTGAACCGTTAATCTCTGTAAGTTTTAATGTGTGTTTTTTTTTGTCTGTAAATGTCTTCGTAAACTTTAAGTCAAAATCTTGTATCAGAATATCCTTAAACTGTCAGTCTGCTGCAAGCTAGATATGGCAAGGAGATTCGGTAAAATCAAACCACTCTTTTTTTCTCATTCAGTATCGATTCACTCAGAAATATGTCACAATAGTGAAGTGACATTTGTTACAACGTCCAATTCATGAAAACTTTAAAGGTGCTTTAAGGTACTCCATTTTACTGCACGGCCTATAAATCATCTGTCTAAGTGTTATGCTCGTGATGTTTTGTGAGTGACAGATGTTTTGAGGGTTTTTAAAGTGTGAAACGGAGTGAAATTTCCCTGTCTGCTGTCTTTCACGTCACATTTCTGAAGTTGCTAGTGAGGAGCCCATGAGCAAAGACGGCAACATGCAGTATACTGTATAAAAGTAAATGTGCTGATGGTACAGTGATAGTGGTACTTTTATATACTGTACAATGGAATGCTTACTATATTCATGCACCATTTTATTTTAATTTTCACTAGGAATATGGAAATATATGATATTTTTTTATAACTTAAGTTGCAAAAATGGCATTAGAGTTTTATTTCTATGAATCAGTGTAGTGTGCCCATTTCATGGACTTATTTCAAAACTGATTTAACAATTAATTTCTGTCATTGCTACGACCTGTGGCTCCTAAAAGGCCGCAACAAAGAAAGGAACACGTGGATATCGGAAATAACTCAAAATGTATTTACAAAATAGGAAAACAAACGATTACTAATGTTACCGTAAGTAAAATCAGTGATGTAGAGTAAGGTGCATGCATGATATGTAATGTACTGTGGCCCTGGTGCATAAATATAACAAATAAAAATAAGAGCAACGGAAGCAAATAAAGTAAACCAAACGAAAGGGCCCACAATACGTAATGGAATGGCTCCTTTTAAAAGACAAGACGGTGGGAAAGCCAGCTGTGTGTGATGAAACCACTTATGGAATCAACCATCTTCCAAATGCAAGGGGGGGGGGGGGTAAAGGGAACGCACACATGATCGTCACAGTCATCACTAAGCAATAGTGATCAATAGCGATGAAATGTCCTTTTGCCATTTTTCCTCAAATACAGTATATACCTAATACTTATTTAGTACATTTGTACCTTATTTGTATACACTTTTTAAACATTTTTATCTATTTTTAAGTGGCCTTCAAAAGGTTTGAGGTAAGTTAATTTATGAAAGAAATTATATATATACACTAAGGAAGCATTACATTTATCAAAGTGATAAAGATTTCAATTTCAAATACAAGCTATATATATATATATATATATATATACTTTCTATTGAACAAAATATATTACAGTTTCAACAAAAATATTAAGTAGCACAACTGTTTTTCACATTTATAATAATAAGATATATTTTTTTCTGGAACAGCAGATCAGTGTATTAGAATGATTTCTGAAGGATGTGGAGCAATGAAATCACATAAAAAGGCCCAGCCCTACTTCAAGATACACAATGATATTAGCCTACATGTCCAAGTAAACAAGGTAAAACTATAGCACCTTTGGTAAATATTTCTTGTTAGTATATCCTTTCTAGCAGAAATAGTTTTTTGATGCCATTGTGCACATTTGGTCATTACAGTACTCCATCCATCGATGCAAGACATGTCCTGTCACCCTTGCCCAGCTGCCCATGAAGAGCACACAGGCGGACCATGTGTCCCAGCATACACATGCAGTAAAGTGGTCAACAGTGTGTTTGAGTGCTGGTCTCTCTCACCCTCATGTCCCAGAGGGAACGCAACACGGTGCTAATGGAAGAGAGCAGTCTCAACAAGCCCCCTAGCCTTGTGCTTCTCCATTCCTACCTCTTTTCCTTCCTTCTCTCTTTACAGTAGGGTATGAGAGAGTGTAAAGCATTCAATTATGATAATTGGCTCAGATTCCCAGCTGGTTTTAGTGGCATTAAATATGAATAGCAGGCTCATGTAGACTTGTGTAGACGAGAGGAGTTACGAGCAGAGAAGCGTTTTTTTCATGAAGTATCATCAGTGTGAATAAGAGCGGGCTAATGAAACAGGTCTAAATCAGTGATCACTGGAGTGCTGTTACACACACATGTGGCTGATTGTAATCAGCCCACATCAATCAGGTGACAGAAAAAAATCCTTGTCATGTCACCTGTGTGTGGGCCAAAATATTGCTCTTAAACACACTGCAAAGACTATAGCAATTGGCCAACTAGCACACATTCTGCACCTGTTTGAGAGGAAATAACTCTCCTTACACTGTAAAAACATAAATAAAAATAAAATAAAAGTTGTCCTGTGTTTTCCTGTGGCTCAGTGGTTAGAGCATTGCGTTAGCAGCGCAAAGGTTGTGGGTTCGATTCCCAGGAAACGCATGTACTGACAAAAAAAATGTATAACCTGAATGCACTGTAAGTCGCTTTGGATAAAAGCGTCTGCTAAATGCATACATGTAAATGTAAATGTCCTAACTCCAAAAATAAGGCAACCTATTGCACTCAACTTGTTAAGTTACCGCAACCAACAACTTAAACACTTTAGTTAATCTAATGAATTAAATTCTGTCTACTAAGTGTTAAAAGATCTGTCAGTTCAACCAAAGATTTTTAGCAATGCTGATCTTTTTTAACAATCCTCTTTCTTTTAAATGTAAGTTTATTTTCATACTAAAGGCAAACATTTATACTGATACACTAATGTATTAAAGAAGTTGCATTGAGATGCACATATACATGACCTCAGCACACGATTCTCAACCATGGTGAGGATCAACAAATTTTAAATCAGTAAAAATATGAACTCTGATCCACATGACAGCTAACTGACAGTGACAACAGCAGCAGCAGCATAAATTAAGCCAGTAAAATGTATAACAATGATAATATTTGAATAATAATTCACATTAAATATTTTTAAGCTGCAATGCATGCTGGGAACTTGTGCAATATTGTTCAATGTAAAATGATTTGTTCAGATTACTCAATTTGAAAAGGATATGTTGTGAACAAATGCTTGATTATCTAAGTACGGTAAACAAAACAACTTTTGCTAGCGACATGTTTAGAGTATTTTTGTTCAGTTAACCAAAAAAATTATAATATAAAAAATAAACTGACTTCTAAAAAAAATTTTCAGGCTGCTTCTTTACACTGGTTAGAGCTTTTCAAAAGTTGGATTGTTTTACAGTGTAAAATACTGTACCAGTAGGTGGCAGTATTCTGTATTCATCGTTCAAACAGAGGGGGAGCTAGGACAGCGAATATACAAACTGCAAACAATGAAAATCAATTAGTTGTTTGCTCGCTTTCTTCCCTTGTGTTTTTCATCCCGTGCAGTAGTTGAACTGCCAATCAGAGTGATCTTTCTCATCGACAGCCACAAATTCAACATGTTCATGCTGATGAAAAAGCCACTGACAGAGATCAAACCGGTACCAAACACTAAGCCGAAAGGTGCCTCAGCATTAGTCTACAGCAGACCGTTAGCTTGTTGTGTGACAGTTTTACAGTTAAAGTGCCCCTATTATGGATTTTTGAAAAGTACCTTTCATGCAGTGTGTAACAGCTCTGAGTGAATGAAAACATCCTGGAAATCTGAAAGTGCAAAGAGTATAAAGTTATTGTCTCTCAAAAGAAAGAGTCGACTCTGACTCATTGAAATTAGTTGTTTTTAAAAACGAACGTCAATATGAAACATTAGCATATTGCCCGCCCACTTGCTGGTCTTTTCGCGTTGGTCTGAATGAAAATGCAAATTCCTTCTTTGCCACTATGTGCCGCTTTTGGAGGTAAAATAGCTGTTTCCCCGGTAACCCTTTACACAAAGCAGCACTGCGCTCATAAACGCTGCTTTATCAGGCATTACAGGCGAGATGAGATGAAAATAAGACCAATCGGACCAATCACCGCAGATTAGTGTCACGCAAAGGAGGGGTTTGGAAAAATTAATCGTTGAGCAAATCGTTTGGGAGTCGTTGAGCAAGTAAGATAAAAATAAATGTTTATTATAAGACAATGAATGTGTTTTTTTGACCTTGCATGCATGTCAACCTGTTATTGGGGAATTCCAAAACCAAAATATTAACCTTTCATTACCCATAATAGGGGCACTTTAAAAGAGCCTGCATAGTTTTTAGCATGATTTGTACATGAGAAGCACAATTTATGTTACCAATGTTTTTAGACTCTATTCCTGGTTTGACAGACTAAATTAACTGACTTGCCTTAAAGCTAGTTACTGTTGCTAGTTATATAGTTTGTGACTGTTGCATGTGCTATAGGCAGCATCATTTGCAAAATACCAGGGCCTGTTGCAGTTTCAGCAAAATTTTCAGTTAAAAAGAGTTCTTGTGTACATTTGCTGTTGTTCATGGTAGTAATGATTCATCCAATGAATGGATTGAGTGTTATAATCTAGTCTGGTTTGAGCACAGTGATGGACTGCAGCTGTAGAGTGCCATTAAAGTATGCAAGATTGTAGTAAGCCGCTGTGTCTTCCACAGTATAACACTCAGAACCTGCCAGTAAGATAGGGAACTGCATTCCCGCTGTTACCACATTTGCATAATTCCCTTAGTAAATCAGGCTCTAAAGTAACACAGACAGCACATAAAAATAAACGACACAACAGTGAGAGCAAATCACTCTTATTGAATCCTCCCAGAGAGAGACCAGCACCTTTCAGACTGGATCCATCTGTTGTATGAGGACTGTGTCTGCTCAAACTAGGGCGAAACACTGCGAGAGCTCAGCTAACATATTTCAGCCTTTTTGAGGAGCACCACTCCAAACCACGGGCTGTTTGCATGCAGCGTCTCTGTAATCCTGCCCTTTTCTCTGTGTGTGAGGTTATGAAAAGCCTGCCTGTTTGTTCTTTCAGTACAGGTTAAGTAACAGGATGCACAGAGGCTGTTATGGAAACCCATCTCTGCTTGTACATGTGGGGAGTTGCTTTTTTCTTTGTGGGTCTCTGGTACAGTATGTGTGTGTCTTAATACAGAGAAAATGCATATTGTTCAAAAGTGACAGTCAATATATTTATAATGTTACAATATATTTATATTTCCAACAAATGCTGTTATTTTGACCTTTCTATTCATCAAGGAATTCTGGAAGAAAATGTATCAGTTCCCCCCCCCCAAAAAAAAAAATCATGAATTACAGTATATTAAGACATTTTGCTTGAGCACCAACACAGCATATTAGAATTAGTTATTTTAAATTGTAATAACATTTTATTCAACTGTTTTTGCTTCATTTTTGATCAAATAAATGTGTCCTTGGTAAGCATAGGAGACTTCTTTAAAAACTAATCTTTCTGAACCAGAGCTTTTTAACACAGAAAGTGATCCAAACACAATCTAGTCCATAACGCACAACAATGCAGACATAAAATGTGCAAAATAATCTTCTTTTCAGTGCGCTTTAGATAGCCCCGTTTTGCCTGTTTACCGCAGCCCCAAATGAATCCACCAGAACAGACTAAACAGCCAATGAGGCACTTGAAACGCTGCAGTCTGCTTTAGAAATAGAGCTTTAGATGGTTCTGGCAGGCAGCTCGTGTCTATGAAGTGAGGTGGTCGGGCTCAGAGCTGCTAGTAATGCAAGCGGACGCCCACATCCCTGGTGGAGGAGAGAGAGAGAGCTGCTGCTGCTTCTGCTGGAGGCTTTCACTGCGCCACATTCTCACAGAAGAAGTCCTGCCAAACACATGACCTCTCCACTCTGCTTGAGACTGCATATGTGTGTGTTTGCATGTCAAAGAGACACCGAGAGCAAAGAAAAGAAAAAGTGAGTCACAGAGCCGAGAGAAAGAGAGAGAAAGGGAATATATCGCCAGTGCTTTGCAGACAGGGATGTACTGAATTTCACAGAGGAATGGAGGGAAAAAATCATTAGAGGGCAAACCCACTCCACATGCCCCGCGACGCTTCCTCAATCCATCACCTCAGGCCACAAGTGGCTCTCCATCACCTCTATCTCTCCATCTCTATCTGCTCATCTCTCTTAGCCACAAATCTGCACCATCCATCCTAACAGGGACTCTTCCCTTCCTCGGTTTCATTTGCTCTTCCGTAATGTCATTTAGCCCACCTCAAATCAATTCGATGCAATTTAAATGGAAAGCTTTTGAAAAAACGCTGAAATTAGCACTGAAAACCATGCATTTTGCCATAAGCAAACAATGTCCGTCCCTTCGGCATGAATCACAGCTAGTGTTGTGCAAATGCATTTGTTGTTCTTGTAAAATACTGTCTTCTTGTCGTCTGCGTGTTTGGTTGTTCTGCTTCAGTCGAACCTGGTTGGCTCATGCATTATTGACCCGCAATTGAAATTTGATGAGTGCAAACTCCCCGTCCACCTCACGCATTTGGTGCTGCAGCTGATACAGACAGATCAATGTACAGGAGATTTTGCTACAAGTCAATGTGTTGTTTGTGAGGTAGTTTGAGCATATGTGCAGATTTATTTATTGTATGGCTTTTGCAGCTGCAGAAGCATTATTGTTAGTTGTCACAAGGGCTGTATCTTAGTTACTATATATTTTGGAGACAGAAACCTAATTACACAAATGATTGTTTACTCTAGCAGTAGTTTTGTATCCTCCAAACTAAATTTAAGCATTTTTTCACTATAACAAGTGCATGTAATACAATTTAAAGGAAGGCGTCAGCTACAGAGTTCAAAAGGTTGCACCACAAAACACTTGATTAGCGCACATTTCTCTAGGATAACATTAGATTGAGCGGCCATGTAAAGTTGCTACTACTTACGTATTTCGGATGTTAAACCATGAGGTCGATGAATGATCTGGGTGAGCATTTGGATGTCCTGCCCGATGTACTATATTACCACAAAGACCAGCTGTTAACGATCGCCTGTGGATTTTTTTTTTTTCTGCGACTAAGCGACTAACAACATTTTGGTCGGCCAAGCATCTTCTAGTCGACTAACGGTTAGTCGACTATTAGGGGGCAGCCCTGGTAAAAAAAAAAAGAAGATAATATTGTGAATTAGTAGTAGAAGTAGTATTACTATTATTTATGTTTCAATTTTAAAATGTAATTTACTCCTGTGACTGCAAAGATGAATTGTTTGCAGTCATGAATAAAGTCTTCAGTGTCACATGATCCTTCACAAATCAATATGCTGATTTGCTGCTCAATAAACATTTATTTAGTAGCTTATGTAATAAAGGTCAGTTTGAACTGAAAGGCTAAACTGAAGTGTTAGGACACATTTTATCAATTAATTTATTAATAATTTGTATAACTGAAAAAAAACTATTTAATATATTTTATATATTTTTTTTTCATTAGTAAATTAGGTATTATGAATGAACAATGAGCAACCTTTTTTACAGCAAGGTTAATGTTAATTTATAAATATAACTTTAATTGACAATTCATAATAAATGCATTGCGCATTTCAATTCATATACAAAATACGTGCGCATGTGTGTAGATGAGTGCATGTGCAGAATTAATTCTTAGGGGTTTCTGCTGGAGAGTGAATATGAAGGTAAGATATGGTAAAGCCGCGTTGACCCCTCGCACTCATTCCCTCTCTTTCTTCTCCTCTCAGTCTTTAATCATCCCCTTTTCCTGTCCTTTTCATTCTCTAACTCTGAAAGGATTTGGAGATTTTCTCCTTTAAATATCCAGCCCTGCTAAACGCTGGGTCTCTGTGGACTCTTGTGTCAGGAGATACGTAGACCTGCTCGGAGACCTGTCTTACATGTAATCAGCCATTCATAACAGATCCATCATTCATAATGCCAGAGCAGAGAGATGGGTTCAAGAGAGGATACTGGCAGAGGAACGGAGGAGAGAAATGATGAAGGCAGAAGGAGAATTTAGGGAGGTAATTTTAAGCTGCCTCATCCCGCACTGTCCTCTGGGGAAATGCCCGGGTCTGGCAGAATTGGGCTGCGGAAGAAGAATGGGCCAGATTTTAATAAAGGGGCAGGAACAGGGCAATGTTTGAATAACTAAGAGTGTCAGTGAAAAGATATTTAAGACCAAAGATCTTCAGTAATGCTTCAGTTCTATTCCAAAACCTATAAGCTGCCTAGACGGCACTGGAGGTAAGCAGTTACAAATGGTAGAAAGCATAATTATGCTTTTTTAAGAATATTGTTTTTTTTTGCCATATTATGAGGTAGCATTGCAAGTATCCTTCACAGAAAAGGCAATCCCAAGATCTATTGCAACAATCTCAGTGAAAGAAAAAAAAATATGGCTTTATTTACACAAGAAGGTGAACAAAGCCAGAGATTCATTCATATAATATAAAATAGTTTGAATAAAATAATTATTGTGTATGTGTGTGTGTGTGTGTGTGTAACCAAGGTTCAAGGTTTTATTTTTATTTTTATTCATCACATACTCAAGTATACAGGATATAATCAGTAGTGAAATGTAAATCAGGTCAGGTCCGCTCAATGGACAGTGCAAAATATGTAACACAACACAAGAGTATATATATAAATATAGGTACAAAATTTAAAATATAAAATAATAAGAAAAAATAAAGAGTAAAATGTGCAATAAAATAAAATGTGCAATACAGTATACTGTCGACTTAATAAATAATAATATAAGCAGGGGTGTGCAAGAAGAATGTGCAAACAGGTTGTACCGGGTATATACACATAGCAGCAATACGGATGATGGAGAATAGTGAATATCTTACTGTTTATTAAATTGAGTCATGTTGATGTTATTAGACCGAGTTTGAGTTTAGGAACCTGATGGCCTGAGGGAAGAAGCTCCTCCTAAGTCTCTCAGTTTTTGCCATCATGCTCCGGAAGCACTTGCCAGATGGCAGTAAAATGAAGAGACGGTTACCAGGGTGATTTGAGTCTTTGATGATTTTAGCAGCTCTGCTTTTGCAGCGTTTGAGGTAGATGTCCTGCAGAGAGGGGAGAGCAGACCCTGAGATGCGCTCAGCTAAGAGCACAACTCTCTGCAGAGCTTTGCAGTCCTGATTTGAGGCGTTTCCATACCACACTGAGATGCACTGAGTCAGTGGCCCCTGAATAGAAAGTTTTCAGGATTGCTGGTGAGACACTGAATTTAATATCCAATAGCCTATTTTTCATTTTTAAGGTTATTTGAGTGTTATGGTGCTTTTATGCCATGTCGTAATTACTACATGACAACCTGAAGATTTTCAGAGCTGGTCACATCCTTGGACTCTGAATTATGCGTTTCTATGGCAACATTGCTAACGACAAAAATAGTCAATTTTGTAATAAATAGACAAATCACATAACAGTCATGCAGATGCCTTAAAAGTATAGTCCACCCAAATGTTCTGTCATATTTTTGTTCCAAATCTATACCATTTTGGTTAATCTTCAAATATATATTTAATGAAACCCAAGAGGCCTTTGTTCCACCATTGCAAGTTCAAGTAACTAACATTTAAAAGATCCCAAAAGTTTGTAAAGGCATCATAAAATAAATCCATTTGAATCAAGTGGTTTAATCCAAGTCTTGTGAAGAAATATGATTGCTTGTGTAGAACAGAATTAATTTAGGCACTTTTAGGCAGAATTAATAACACACTAACATAGAGCACATCACATGGTAATCACTGAAGTTTGTGTGTGAATTGAACTTGTGCATGAACAAACCTTTACTGGCTCCATGCATTGTTGATCATTGTTTAGATGTCAATACAAATATAAACTAAACCGATCATCATATAGAGCAAATGTAATTTCTTCAAACAAAATTTGATTAAAATGATCTGGTACAAGTCAGAGCTTCACAATTTGAAATAATAAATGCCTTTTTTACAAGTCAGAATCTTATAATTATGGTAATACTGACATGGTGTGAACCCACATTTACCTAAATAGCTTAGCAGCATGCTAATGCTAAACTAACGAAATTAGACACTCACCTCCCACACATTTCTATTCAAACACTTTTTTATGACATATGGAGTTGCTGTATTTGTACAGTGACCCTAACTGTTCACTTATGAGGTTGAATTAGCCTGTGTAGATAGCACTTTGTTTTTATATCTGTGCATGTGGTCTACATTTGGAGTGTGTTTGCATTAATTATATACTGTATGTCGTTATGTTGTATATTGCAAAATTATAAGAACTTAATAGCACGGTTTATCCAGTGGAGTAAAGAGAAGAAAAAAGAGGTTGATACAGTAGTGTTTGAGTGAGTGGAAGATGGAGTGGGTGTCAGGGTCACCTTCTGTGCAGAGGACATCATGTATTTCACCTGCTTTGTCGCTCTCTGTTTTACCAAGAATGCCAAAATGCAGTTTTAATTAAATGCATGCTGTATATTGTAAAGCTAGTGAGCTGCCTAATTTTCCAGATTTGTATGTGTATCCCCATATACTGTATGTTTCATATATGTTTCAAGGTCGCAACATAATTGAAATAATCTCCCAAGGAACCTCAAAAATGGAAGTTTCCATTTACTGAAAATTCTTTAAATGGCCTTGGGTTTTTCCCATTTGTTGTTTCTAGGCCATGAACCCAGCCAATCAACTCTGATATGCAATGGGGTTTTCGCTGTGGATTAACAAAGCTGCTGGCTTGAAATCAGAGTCTCAGATCACCTAGGTCTTACCAACACCGTAAGACATTGCAATTTGATTGTATATTGGTTCTGATGTTGGGTGACCAAAATTCAATTTCAGGACAATGTCTATTGACAGCGTCAATTACATGTAGAATACTGATGACAGCTGATGTCAATTTATTGTTGGTTTTATGTTTCAATAATAAATAACCAAAATTCAGAATCTTCCAAACATCTCATGCGAACATCATATTGATGTAAAACACAATATGTGGTGACCAAACCCAATGTCTGCTAAATGTCATAATACTGACATCCATACAAAGTCAAGTTATTATTACACGTTAATATTTTGTTCATTTAAAGTTGTGCTGTTAAGTAACAGCATCTGATCCGACATCTGATTTGGCTGACAACAAGCCAACAATGGATTTTAACGGCAATGAAAAACTTACATTCGTCCAGTGTTGGGGTCCAACATCTTTCTAATGTTACACTGATGTCCAGTGCCCACTGGGTAGTTAAAAAATAATTATGGTATATGTTGCATGTAGACAGGTGCTCAAAAAATCCAAATAATGTTATGAAGCTACAAGAATACTTTTTGTTTGCAAAGAAAAAATAAGTAATGGCTTTATTCAACAATTCTTCTCCCCCACATGCATTGTGGTACTCGCACTAATGGCAATAGATGGTAACTCGTGGGGAGAAGAATTGTTGAATAAGTAATAATTTTATTTTCTTTGCACACAAAAATAATTCTCGTAGCTTAAAAAAATTAAGGTTGAACTATTGGTGTCATATTAATTTTTTTTTTTACAATGCCCTTACTTCCTTTTTGGGCCTTGAACGTGTCAGTTGTGTTGCTGTCTATGCAGAGTCAGAAAGCTCTCGGATTTCATTAAAATTATCTTAAATTGTGTTCTGAGATGAATAAATGTCTTACAGGTTTGGAACGACATGAGGGTGAGTAATTAATGACAGAATTTTCATTTTTGGGTGAACTATCCCTTTAAATTCTCTTGAAAAGTGAGCTCTCAATGGAAGAAAAAGAAAAGATTAATAAATAATGTTTTTTTTTCTATAAATGCAAAAAGAGTTAGCCTATAGTAAACATAATTAGCTTTTTTTTTTTATAAAAACAATATAAGTCTGTGCTATGTCCTTATTTAGATGCTAAATAAACGTGTGTGTGTGTGTGTGTGTCTGTTATATGACCTCGAATGAGTAATCAACATATTAATCAGTCTCTTCTGAGGCAGTGGTGCCTGTTATTAAAACAGCAGAGGACTGCCAATGTCAGAAATTTTGTGTGTGCATTTGTGCACTTATGGATTTAAATATGTGATGCTTTGTGTCATTATGCGTAAATACATCTATATAAATATGCACATTTGTTCTGTGCATGTGTATTCATGTGAACCTCTTGCCAACAGGTGTGTGTGAGTGTGTATCTGTTGACAGTGGTTGAGTATGTGTGCAGGGCTGCCCGAGGGGATCAGTCTGTTCTCCGGATGAGGACTGACAGTCAAAGAAAATGAAGAGAGGCAGGCCGTTCACCTAGACATTACCCTCCGCTGCCCAGGGCTATGAGTGAGTGGGAAGTGAGGGTGTGTGTGTGGATCGTTGTAGTGTCAGGTTTATTGTTTATTGTTTGTTGAGGTTCCCATTAGCTGTTGCCTAGCGACCACTATGGGGCTGTCCTGTGCATCTGCACGATTGTCTTTGGGGATCTCTTAATGCATCTGTGTGTGTGTGTGTTTGGCATGTGGTGGAATAATACAATGGTGTGTAAAACGTTGGAGGTGTATGCTAAATTCTGGAAGTTGGTTATAGCAGCAAAGGAGTAATCAAGAATGTGTTTTCTACTTGTAGTTTGGTTCTTTTGGTCTGGATACATTGGTGTTGGTGTTCACACTCATATTTTAACATTGCATCTAGGATATGGTCACAACTTGACTGGACAGCGTTTTTTGATATATTTAGACTAGCTTTTAGAGCTTATAAAATGTGTAAAAGAGTCAGTGGCAGGAATTCCTCCGTTGAACACAAAGAGCTGTAAGGAGACGATGGTTCTGACACCTCTACCAAACTGTAATGGGCAACATACTGTAGCTCTTGTGACGAGGCGATCAAGGTATGCTTTAGCATTTTTTCCTTTTATAGTCTCATCTTGTGACATCGCATCCAGTTTTTGGTTCATTTAGATGTCTTTAATCTGCGTTGCATTCATATATCATTCAAACCGCAACAGAGTTTATTTGGAAGTGGACTAAAACCTCCTGAAAGCTGGGTCTTGTTCTGCTCATTTGGTGTGCACCAAGGTTCAGATCTTCCTTGAATTTAACGCTGCATTCTAAAAAAAATACCATTCATAGTGCGAGATGCTGAAAAACATGCAAGATATAATATAGTTGCCATCTGACACGTACGTATTCTAATTGCTCTAAATTTATACAGTAGATTTGTGTGAATTACTGAAGGGATAGTTTATCCAAAAATGAAAATTCTCACCTTGAAAATATTCACCTTCATGTCGTTCCAAACCCATAAGTCCTTTGTTCATCTTCGGAACACAAATTAAGATATTTTTGATGAAATCCGAGAGCTTGACGTGCGTCAAAGACTTGCATGGAAGCGAATAAATGGTTGAATAAAGTTATTTTTGTTTTCTTTGCATAAAAAAGTATTATTGTAGCTTCATAAAATTACGGTTGAACCACTGATGTCACATGGACTGTTTTATCGATGTCCTTGAACATGGTACCTCCGTTGCTGTCTATGCAGGGTAAGAAAACTCTCGGATTTCATCAAAAATATCTTAATTTGTGTTCTGAAGATGAACAAAGGTCTTGAGGGTGAGTAATTAATTACATAATTTTCTTTCTGGGTGAACTATCCCTTTAAGATAGTTTTTATTCATTCAATGAAAATATTGTTCTTTGCTGTAGCTCTCATTCTTGCTTGTGCATATACACAACCGTTCAAAAGTCTGGGGGTTGGTAATATCTAAAATATTATCTGAAGAAATGTGTTTATTCACTAAGTTTGTATTTATTCTATCAAAAATACAGTAAAAACTTTAAAAAAGTGAAACATTATTTCAATTTAAAATGACTGTTTCCTACTTCAATATGTTTTATAATGTAATTTATTTCTATGTTTGCAAAGCTGAATTTTCAGCATCATAACTCCAGTCTTCAGTGTCACGTGATCCTACAGAAATCATTGTAATAAGAAGCATTTATTTTCAATATCAATGTTGAAAACAGTTGTGCTGCCTAATATTTATGTGCCAATCATAATGAATATATATTTTTCAGGATTATTTGATGCATAGAAAGCTCACAAAATGGCAAATTTAATGTGTCCTTACTGAATAAACATATTAATTTGATGGAAATTAATTGAGAGAGACTGCACATTACATATTTAATTGTTAAATGTGTTTATTTAGGCTAGTTCATGACTTGTGTGTTGTTGTATCAAGAAACATTCAGAAAAATAATTGACTAAAAGTATAAGGTTTTTTCAGTGAAACACATTGCTGGATGAGACAGTTAAAGTCATAAAAAACTGCTCAAATAATCAACCACAGTTTTATCATTGCTTTGATAATAATTTAATATTCACTGTTACTGGCAAGTGATACATTTGTCATTCACATGTAGTGCACCTCAAGTTTTCATCCTGTGTGGTGTAAAGTGTAGATGCATTTTACTACATTGGTTTTCCTTTATTCCTTCAATCCAAGCAAAGATGGAAGAACGAATGAAAGAGAGAGAGAGAGAGAGAGAGAGAGAGAGAGAGAGAAGTGTGGTGTTGCTATAGTAACAGACCCTTGGCATACGGCATCGTTTCTGTCCATTGTCCTCTTCTCCTCGACTCTCTCTTTGAGGATCCTCTCATTGTCACCATTATGTGTGTAAGTGAGTGTGTGAGAGTTTGTGGGTTTATGTGATTGTGTAATCCTCAAAGCTGCTCCTCCTGATGGACCTCCCCGAGGATGCAGCGGTTTGCCTCCTCTGCACGTGCACAAGCGTGGGACGTGTACATACGTGTATGCATGTCTATATGCTCAGCATATGTTCGATCAGGGCATGTGCGCTCTCTCACTCGCAGCCGTCTGATTGGCTGCCAGATTCAGAGGAGAGAGGAAGTGCTTCATCACAAGACCAGCAAACGAGGATGAAAAGTGGCCATGAAAGCTTCATAGACCTAACAAATGAGTATGGTGCAATCAAAATGAATGAAAGAGTTTTTTTTTTTTTTTTTACAAATCAGGTGATGTTGAAGATGTTGGTATGTCCTTAAGGTATAGCTCAATTTATTAATCTGGAAAATATGCATTGCAATCAATTAAATAAAAACTCATTGTATTTGTTTTATTGATATACTGGCCATTACTAGAGCAAAAGCCAGTTTTTGTGGTCAGCAATAGAGATGCACAGATATTTAAATTCTGATTGACACCAGCAGTCAGTTTAGTATCATTGAGATAATATTATATAGGTTTTAATAATATTTTAAATCTGTTTTTTATTTTTCTATTCTCATTTTAATTTTAGTAAAATTTTAATAATTTAGTTTTTTGTTGTTTTAAATTTTCTATTTACATTTTAAAGTTTTAGTCATTTTGTTGTGTTTTGTCCGTTTTTATGTCTATATATTAGGGTTGTCAATCGATTAAAATTATGAATTGTGATTAATCGCATGATTGTCATGAGTTAACTCGCGATTAATCGCAATTAATTACATGTTTTTATTTGTTCTAAATGTAGCCTACCTTCAATTAATACATTTCAAGTTTTTAATACTCTGGTGAACATGGGCATGGACAAATATGGATGCTTTATGCAAATGTATGTTTATTATTATTATTATTATTATTGAAACCATAGTCAACATAACATGAAGAGTAGACATGTTTCAAAGGTCATAGATGTTTTTCAAAAAACTTGTTCATATTTATTAGACACATAAAAATAGAAACACCGGGTTCCCATTAATTCTCTTTCTTTGCACTGAGCAATTTACTGACACAAACCTGTTTACATTTTTGCAGGACAGGGCAGCTCACTTCTGAACATGCAAAATGTACATAGCCTATATTATTTATTATTGCATTTGTTTCCCTCTCTGTGCCCACATACTGTATTTTGATGCAGCTAAATTATCAATAAAACAGTTTTCATTGATATATTTTACTGTTTCTGTTGTCAGACAACGGAATGAATATGAAAAAGTGATTGAAACGCGACCCATTAAGACTACATAACCAGCTCTCAGACGCGTTATTAACTTTGACATCGCTAATATATCTATATATATATATATATAAAATATATTTTCTATTCTATTATATTTTATATTATATTTTATATTTTCACAATATATTTTTATTGTCCGTATTTCCTGTTTGACACGTGGCCCAGCCCGTAGTTGGAGAAATGCACAGTGTTGCCAATTTAGCAACATTGCAGACCCTTTTTTTTCCTTCAAAAAAGCGCCCAAACCTTATTTAGTTTCTGAGAATCGCTGGTGTTGTTGCCCAATTCTGACCCCTGCCAGATTATTACCCCCTAGTATTGGTAGGATTAGGGGTGGGATTAGGAATAGGCAATCATATAGCGATTTCAACAAGAGGGGTAATAATTTGGCAATCATTCGAAAATGGGCACAACACCGGTACTGCCGCAGAGACGAGCAGCACTTTCAGTTAAACACAGATATTATGTTGCTTGCTTCTCTAATTTGTCATGCAAGTATATATGGAATCACAGCAAAGCTATTGTTTTTTCTCTTACGTGTATTTGATTCTATGAGACGACGGCTCGATTATCAGGAGTTTTGTGTAGATTAACATCTTGGAAGGAAGAGCTGGTAGCTTAGTCTTAATGGGTCGTGTTTCAATTGCTATTTAATATTCATTTCATTGTCTGACAACAGAAACAGTAAAATATATCAATAAAACTGTTTTATTGAAGTTTTATGAATTTAGCTGCATCAAAATACAGTATATGTGCACAGAGAGGGAAACAAATGCAATAATAAATAATAAAAGCTATGTACATTTTGCATGTTCAGAAGAAGAGCTGCCCTGTCCTGCAAAAATGTAAACAGGTTTGTGTACGTAAATTGCTCAGTCCAAATATATTGTGAGCATTAAATGAGCATTAGGTGAGTAGTAGATGATAGTTCAAGTTATTGCATGAGCGTTGATGCCAAACACTGCTGCCGTTTAATTTAATTACTAAATTTTAATTGAATTATTATTATTATTATTAAGACTTTAATATTTTGACCACTTTATTATTATTATTTATTATTTTTTTAAGGTGACAAGAATCTCTGAGTACATCCCTGTTGAAAAAAGTAAGGTATGTAAGGTATGTTTTGAAGCATGAAAGCTGGTTTAAGCTGGTCCTTTATTGGTCATGAGCTGGTTTAAACTGGTCCTGAGATGGTTATAAGCTGGTTATGAGCTGGTTTAAACTGGTCCTGAGATGGTTATAAGCTGGTTATGAGCTGGTTTAAACTGGTCCTGAGCTGGTTATGAGCTGGTTTAAGCTGATAATTTGCTGCTCTTAAGCTGGTCCTAAGTAACTAGCTCCTGCTCACAACCAGCATATGCCGTTTGTTTGTTTTTTCTCAACAGGGATTACAGTGACTAAAATGTATTTTTCTAAATACGTTAATATTAAAATTCTCAATTTCTGTATTGTTGCATCAGGTCCTATATAGAAGTCATTAGCAATAAAGGTGCTCAGACCATTTAGCAAAGAAATTCATAATTCTTTACTAACAGGTGAAAATTGCTCATTTTTAGGATTGGTTTGTAGTTGTTCCTCTGTAATGATGGATCTTGTGCTGTGAAGGGGTTGAGGGTCAGTGCTTTGATCTTACTTCCATCATGATAGCCTGCATCTCCATTTTACATGATTCATTCTTGTTTTAAAAAGACAACGAGGTGTCCTTTTTATATTAAAAATTATTTCTCAACACTTTTAAGTAAAGGTTGGCAGTACAAGATCTTATATCATAGTATGAATAAATATATTGATATGCATAGTTTAATGTGATACATTATTTTTGGACAGATGAAAGGTACTTCAACTCATTTAAGAATGTATTTATTTTTATTTATCATGTGATGATGATTGATCAATCAAACGATTGATCAATCTTAAAAACAGCTGCAACTCTTAAGTTACTAACAAACGACTCAAAGTGGTAAAACTAATATCAGAAAATGGATGGATGAAGGGATGGATGCATGTGATCGGAATCCACGTTGCTTTGCAGTCATAAACCTCTAAACTTTGCTTCCTGTTACATGCTTTATTACGTTCTTCCTCATCTTGACTTATCTGGGACACATCCTGCTCTGTGTTTTTGGACTACTCCATGTTTCTTTGTTACCCTCACATGGACGTAAGCTGGTTTTTTATGCATATGTCCTTTTTTGGCTGAAGTTTGACAATGCGTTGCTGTAACAGTGAACATAGTGTGTATGTGCATTTTTGTGACAAATGAGGACATATTTGTATAATGACACAGGTATAACATAGGTATTACAAGAAGAGGGTGACTTATGAGGACATTGCTCCATGTCCCCACTTTTCAAAACGCTTATAAATCACACAGAATTATTTTTTTGGGGAAAGTAGAAATGCACAGTCTCATGTGAAGGCTAAGTTTAGGTGTAGGGTTGTTGTAGGGCAAGAGCACATACAGTTTGTACAGTATAAAAACATTATGCCTATGGGATGTCCCCACTTTTCACAAAAACAAACGTGTGTGTGTGTGTGTGTGTGTGAGAGAGAGAGAGAGAGAGAGAGAGAGAGAGAGAGATTGGTACAACAGGATGGTGTTAAAACAGATTTATGAGCCGTGTCACTGGTGCCCTTGCAGAAAGTGTTCTTTTGATGGCTGCTCTGCATGAGTCGATGAGATGTCTCTTTGGAGAGTGTTTCCCTCTCTCTGTGAGGGCTGTGAGTGTGTGTCTCAGGACGGGACAGCAAAGCTGCGGTGAAGGCACAGAACCGGGTCAGAAGGCTACAGACTGCAGAACAGAGAGAGCCAGGATGGGACCACGACAGATTTAGCTGTTGAAAGTACCTGTGAATCTTGAAATTTATTTTCTAGATCTATTGCAGTGGATGATACAACTTCAAGTGAACTTTCCTCTATCACAATTAGCTTTATTATAGTTTATAGTTATAGTTTATTAGAGTATGACCATACTATAGGTCATGGACAGCCACATGACGGATTGATGGATAATGTTGTTGATCATAGCAACTACAGTAGTAATGACGTTAGCTGCAATAGCTGAATGCTAAAATTGATCATTATTGGATCAACATTGAATTTCATTATATTTTAGCTAGATTAATTTGCTTTTCAACTTTTGTAAGTTGTGCCACATCAATATAGCAATACATGCATTTCTATTTTTTTTAATCACATTGACTTACACAGATAGCAAGTGATTAAATGATGCTGTTGTTAAAACTGTTTATATCGCCCTTTACATAGAAACCATTGGCATCCATCAACAAAAAGCCTATAATATTTCCGAAAATGAAAGTCAAAGGAATATCAAACCTAGGAGATATTTTTGAAAATCATTAATTTATGACTTTTGATCAGTTACAAATGAAATATAACATTTTGGAAAAAACAATCTACCTATATATACAATTAAAGGAAGCTATAAAAAGTACACTTAATATCAATACCTTTGTAAATCGTAATCATGAACTCTTTGGAAAATTAAGATCCTTACCTTTCAAAAAATCACTATAACGAATATATAATAATCTTGTCTCCAATGATACTATAAATTCTATACCAACAAGTAAATGGAATAATGATCTACATTCTGAATATACGGACGCGGACCTTTCAGAACTTTGCAAATATATATTTTTTATATCTAGAAATTCTAGAATATAGTTGATACAATATAAAATATTATATTGTGTGTATTTCACCAAAAGTAAATTGTTCCAGATCGGCCACATTCATACTAATACATGTAAATACTGTCAAAATAGTTTAGATTATTATATCCATTCCTTCTGGAACTGTACATACATAAATAAATTCTGGTCAGAAGTGATATGTAAACTTGAAATGATTCTAGATTTTAATAATTCTAAGTCCTCTTCGGTATTCCTGTTAGCAGATCTTTCTCCCATTAATGCCTCAAAAGAAACAAAAACATTTATTTTTACCTCATCTATAATAGCTGAAAAAGTAATACTATTAAACTGGAAGAACAGAACAAAAATATGTATTACCCAATGTTCAATCTATTAATAGATACTTTAACACTTGAAAAAATGACTGCCTCACTTAGGAACAAAATGAGCACTTTTGAACAAATATGTAGCCCTCTTTTAAAGTTCATGGATAAATGAAATCGAAACATGAATGAATGCATATAATCAAGGTGTGGATAAATGAATACATTAGAAGATTGGTTACCAGTGTTTAATAATTTTTACAGTTTGGTCCTTTTTTTGTTTGTTTGTTGTGTTTGTTTGTTTTTGTTTTTTGTTTTTTCTCTCTCTCTAGTCACACTCTGCAGTGTCTGTATAGCTGTATATGTGTATCATATGGTCATATATGTATGTTTGCTTATGTGCATATTTTGATTTGTATGTATTGTATACACCCCTAAGTCTATTAAAGAATAAGAAAAAACATTTGTATCATAACCTTTATGTTTCAATCATTTTAAACATATACATTATATATCGATGCAGATGTTAAACTTACAATATATGTATATAGCATAGATTTGATAGAACAGCAGTCATGCAATGATACCAACATTTACTGATGCTGATCAATACAACTGATGATCGGTTATTTCATTATCGATTAGTTGGACCATTGCATTGTGTACATTCATTGAAATAACTTTTGAGTGAGTGTGTGTGAATATTAGATGATCAAGACATTCCCACTTACAAAATAAAAAAATATAACAAAATGTAACAAATATATTACAAATAAATGTAAAAAAGTAAATGTAAAAAAAAATGTCACATGCTGTCCTTTGGAATCTTCTATTCATCTATTTTATTAAAAAATAATAAAAAAAAAATAAGGGGCACAAATGTTTTTGGCATTGATAATAATACAAAATGTGCATATTACATTGATTTCCATACAGTAATGTGACATTGAAAACTGAAGTAATGCCTGCAGAAATTTCAGCTTTGCATTACAGGAATAGGCCTAAATTAAATTTTTTTAAAATATATTCAAATAGAATAGTTTAGACTGTAGAAATATTGCACAATTGTATTGAATTTATGTTATTTTGATCAAATAAATGCAGCATTGGTGAGCATAAGAAACTTTGTATATCTTATTTTTTATGTTTGGTAAGAGTATATGATATTTTTACAACCCATTCGAAATATGAGCCTGTAAATACATTTCTGCAGTATCGTTATTACGTACCTTACTGCACGTTTCAAGGCAGTTTCAAAGTGAAATGTCCAGTGAGTGGCGCTAAAACGCGGGTCCAATACGTGACTCTTGACATGTTTTTGTTACGTTTATATAGGCACGCATTGCTGTGTTTGTATAACAATGCTTCGGGTACGTATTGTGGTGGTTCATAATTCAAATATTTGGGGAGTGTTGCTAAAAGTTAATGCTGTATCGTGATGAAATATCCCCAACCCTAAACCTACCCGATAGTGTTAATAAATGCAAAAGTGATATCAAAGTGAATTTGTTGATGCAGCGTGCTATTTTAACTTCCTTATGCGGATTTGAGCTGTTTTGTTGAACGGTAGTTTCACAGGGTTCGTACCGAAGCTCTTCATCACCAAGTGCAAGAGCTACCGAGAAAACTTACTGAATTAAAAAAACTCATGCATATGAACCTGGATTTGGGACGCTAACCTTCAAATGCATCAGTTTTCAAATCGTGCAGCATGTTAAAATTGTTTTGAATTCATAACATAATATTTCTCAAATAATTATGTGAAAATTAGGCTTTATTTATCTGAACTGTGGACCTGCAAAAATCATAATTTTGAGTGAAAAGGAATAAAAGTTGTGGGAGTTTTACTGCCTCTAGTGTTCATTTAATCTGGAAACTGCAGTGATTTGTATGTATAAGTACGTTTTTTTTTTTTTTTGCAGAAATGTAGAGGCACGTATTTCCAATGAGTCTATGTTGCATTTTCAGCAAAAGTGGAGCATTGTTATCATTATTATAAGCATTTTGGCAATTAATATAATAACTGCAAAATCAGCCCACTTTCCAAATGTTAAAAACAATTTCTGTTAGAAATTATTCTATTTTATAAGCATAAAATCATACTTAAAGGCATAGTTCACCAAAAAAAAAATACATTCTGTCATTAATAACTCACCATCTTGTTGTTCCTAATGCCGAGTTCACACTGCACGGTTTTCAAAGTTGTTGGTTCACCGTTGTTTTCAGTCTGCACGACTACCTGGGGTAGCATTCAGTTGCTGCTGTGCTCACATTGCACGATGGATCGGCGACAGGAGGTTACACACTGCATGACTTTACAACAGGAAGATTCACCGACAACTCTGTCTGATTATAATTTCATCAAAAATATCTTAATTTGTGTTCCGAAGATGAACGAAGGTCTTAAAAGTTTGGAATGATTTTCATTTTTTGGTGAACTATCCCTTTAAGCTACAGGTCTAGTAAATATGAACTGTTTCTGCCGTGGAGAAAGCAGAATATGCAACAGTCTAATTGTTGCTGTGTCCTTCCTCTGGGGACAGTGGGCAGGCACGTGCTGCAGGTGGCGCGGCGCTTTCTCCTCTCGGAACAAATTGCACTGTGCCGACAGTTCTGGTTCACAGTGGATCTCTGGTGAGACGGCAGACACAGATTGCAACCATGACAGGGCACCTGGGCCACGCCAGACTCCATCCGGTTTCAGAGGACGAAGCTTTGTTTTTCTAACTTGCATTGCTTCCTGCTGTAATATCTGTAGGGTTTTGTAAATGGTGAAACTAAATTATGCTCTGCTCTGTTTGATGTACTAACCTGATTACTGCGTCTACTTTAAGACAGGTCATTAAAGCTAACTGTGGCATTTATTCTTGAGCCCCACAGGGAGGCTCTCGGTGCTTGTGCCATCATGTAAAGCTTCAAAAGCCAGAGAAATGCATGCAACTAGCCACATCTAAGAAATCTAATAGCTAGAAATCTGTTGACTTCATTAGACACTGGGAGAAAAAGAGAGACACATTATATGCGGAATAATTGCATGCTATTCGTATCATTTATGTAGTATATAATACGCATACTGTGCACAGTATACATGGAATATCTGAATGACCTACTGTATTTTCCAGTGTGTGTGTGTGAGCGCATTTCATACATGTATCCTGCATTGCAATGTTCTTGAATTTACCTTACCTTTCCAGTGCAATGTCTGACCAGGAAGTAATTATAACCACCGTGTTTAAAAAGTGACATATGTGATTTCTGCACCACTAGCATCACCAAACCAAAAACAATGACTTTTTAAAATAGGTTTTCCTCTTGCTGCCATTGGTTGGATAAACAAATAAAATTAATATACTAAATAAATTAAATGAAAAATAGTAAGTTATTTTAAAATGTAAAAATATTTCACAATATTATATTTTTTAGTAAATAAATGCAGTTTTAGTGAGGAGAATACTCAGGATCAGGTTGCAAAAAAAAAAAAAACTGTGCCTGTGCCCTTCCTATTTTTTTTTTTTTTGCATATTTGTCACACTTAAAAGATTCAGATCATCAACAAATGTTTTTTTATTAAAATTACACAAAGATAAAGCAAGTAAAAACAAAATGCAGTTTTTAAATGATGATTTAGTTTATTAAGGGAAGCAAAAGCTGTCCAAAACCTACCTGGCCCTACGTGAAAAATGTATTTTGCCCTCCTGTTAAATCATGAAAGAACTGTGATTAACCACAATTACTTTAGAAAGCGGAGTTCAATTTCACTAGCCAAACCCAAGCCCGATTATTGCCAGACCTGGGGCCTCATTTATAAAACTCTCCATAGATTTCACAAGGCACAAAAGCTTGATTTTGCGTAAGCACCAACGTTTTCAGATTTATAAAACCATGCGTGCGCCAGAACCTGCGCAAAAATCCCTTTATAATTCCCAGTTAGGGGAAGATTGTGCGTACGTGCATCTCCACCCCGAATCTAAAACCCCGAAATCACCAACTTACAACACCTAGTTTTACTATGTATAACCTCATCTGCATATCATTTCCATGAATATTCCCATCCACGTGACACCATGTTAACGTCGTCAAAGCTTCAAGACATTATGGACATATGAGATACGGACTAGAAATGCCATTTGTGCCAAACATTTTTTTTTTTTTTTTTTTTGCTGAAAGTCATCCAATATCCTTGTTATGTTTTAGAATAATTATATCAAAATATTCATAAAAAACATAACTGTTTAAAATAGTTATCAAATAAATATTTTAGAATCTTTTTTTAAGTTATAAAGAATAAAGTTGATCTCATAATTTTACACTAGCTATTTGGAGGAAATAGATAGGCCTGTATTTATTGCAGTGTAAATACAATTTTCTGACTGTGTTGTTTACATAGGTGGAAATCCCAGGGGGGTCGAGGGGGTACAAGACACCCCCCCCATCTGAGGGTTGTCCCCCCTAAAAATATGATTAAAAACCATGCTGTGTATTATAAATAATGGTTTATACTTAAAAATAATTGTGTAAGTAGTAAAACAACAAACGCAAACGGGGCAAAAAATGCATTTTAAAGAAAATTTGTTGAGTCTCCTCCTCCCTTGCCTCACAGTGCTTTGGTCCAAATGCTTTCCTTTTTATATCACACACACGCACAAGCAGTGTTGGGGAAAGTTACTTTTAAAAGTAATGCATTACAATATTGCGTTACTTTCTAAAAGAGTAACTAATTACGTTACTTAGTTACTTTTTATGGAAAGTAATGTGTTACGTTACTTTTGCGTTACTTTCACGCTATTTTTTAAATATGAGCAGGGCTTGATTGTTTGTTTTTAATATAAGAAGTTCTATTTATAGCAAATGTAAAAGCCTTTCACACCAAAAAGTGTAAAAAATAAACCTCAGCCTGAATGAAGAGTAAATCACGTATGTACAGTAAATCGCAGGAGAAGATTCAACAAATCTTCCGCAATTAAAAAGCAATCAAGCACAATTGTTAATGTAAAGTCATTTTTGCTTATTACTATGGTTGAACTGGATCATCAAAGGTCAGCAGCAAAGACATTGGTTAATAAAATGGGATTAGATACATTTGTGTTGTTTAACATATTTATTTATTGCAGGCTTGAGTCATATTCTGAGTTTGCATTTCACTGTTTTAATTCATTTTGATGAATACTGAATCTGTTTTTTGCGAGTGGGATGAATTAATGCACATTCACATTTAGTCTACAACTACAGTAAGATCATGTTCACACAGCGCACTGTCAGTCAATAAATGGGGAAAAAAGTAACTACCGTTACTTTTTTGAAAAAAGGGAGAAAAAAAAGTTTGGCAAAAGATGGATTCGTACCCGCATCGATCGCGTCAAAAAGTACGCATCTAACCATCTAGGCCACTGAAACTGATGACAAACTGTCTCCATCACACATTCGTGGACGGAGTGTGTAAATAGACACTCTGTTAAAATAACGTCTGTAGTCTCCCTGCTACACTAATAGTAGTAGCTTTCCTCTATGAATACATATCCTTACAAGTACAATTTTAGCTGTACTATTTGTGTCCCCTTCAAAAACTGCTCTTGAGAAATTTTATGTATATTGTATACCCCCCCCCCCAGTGAAATTTACGCCCCTGGTTGTTTATATGCAGTGGTGGGCCGTCAGAGGCAGCAGGGCCTTTCTCTGCTGGCCCTATAAAACATTTAATTGTTTGAAAAAAATTAGTATTGATTATTTAGTTATCATTTTCATTTGTGTAATATCCATAAAATAACCTATGGTTAGTTTCGTTGAGGTTGAACTGGAATATCCTACATAAAAAAGTCTGAGGCCAGCACTAAAGATAGTGCTACCCTTTTGTTGAAAGACGTCACATCTGATTTGTTACGAGCATTACTGACAGAATCATCAACCAATACAATTTTGACATTCAATGACAGCCCGCCCTCTGGGACTAGAGACATGCTCTGTGCTACCCCCAGCGTTAGACCGCCGCTTTAGTCAGGGATCTCCATGGAACGAAAGTGAAATTCAATGAAAACAAAATTACAGCTGCAGTCATCGGTGCCTACACCAGGTCTACTAAAAACGGCTTTATCAAGGCTAATTTTGCAGACAAAAGAGAACAACTGAGTAAGGAAGACCGACACCCAAATCAAATTCGTTAACAAAGGCCAGCAAAGTTGGTGAAAAAATACAGTGAAATAATATGTTCTTTAGCCACATAAAAACAGCTGCCATGTGTGTGGGTAAAATTAACCCGCTGGCGCTTTTAGGTATACAGCGACCTCTGGCGGTTCTAGTGTTAAAGAGCAACACATCATGCCGCGATCTAAAGAAATTCAAGAACAGATGAGAAACAAAATAGTTGACAAGTATCAGTCTGAATATGGTTATAAAGCCATTTATAAAGCTTTGGGACTCCAGCGAACCATGGTCAGAGCCATTATCCACAAATGGAGAAAACTTGGAACAGTAGTGAACCTTCCTGGCCGGCCTACCAAAATTACTCCAAGAGCGCAACAACGACTCATCCAGGAGGTCATAAAAGAACCCAGAACAACATCAGAATAACTGCAAGCCTCACTTGCCTCAATTAATGTCAGTGTTCATGATTCAACAATAAGAAAGAGACAGGGCAAAAACGGTTCCAAGGCAAAAGCCACTGCTGGCCAAAAAGAACACAAAGGCTCGTCTCACATTTGCCAAAAAAATATCTTGATTATCCACACAACTTTTGGACAAATATTCTGTGGACTAATGTGACAAAGGTGTGCGTGTCCTGTTACGTCCGGCATTAAACCAGCATAGCATTTCATAAAAAGAACATCATACATGGTGGTGGTAGTGTGATGGTCTGGGGCTGCTTTGCAGCTTCAGGACCTGGACAACTTGCCATAATTGATGGAACCATGAACCATGAATTCTCAGAAAATCCTGAAGAAGAATGTCCGGCCATCAGTTTGTGACCTCAAGCTCAAGCGCACTTGGGTTATGCAGCAGGACAATGATCCAAAACACACCAGCAATTTCAATTGCTTTAATAAATTAAATCAAATTAAAATGTGTTTGATGATCTGAATCTTTTAAGTCTGACAAATATACAAAACAATTTGAAAAATAAACAGGACGGGGCAAAAACCTATTCACGCCACTGTATTTTTAAACACAATTTGATTAAATTGTGATTATTTTTGTCTTATTTCCGAGGTTAGGCAGCGCATAGATACATGAAACATGGTTACAGAGATTTCAGATAGTTGTATTACTGCATAATGTGTTCTATTCCACAAACCTTTTTTTAATACAGTATACCATAAGAAGTAAGCAAGCATTCCATTCCAAACATAGCTATAGAATTACTCCCTTATAAACTGATATTTTTCTGCTCTTTTCTATATTTGATTTTCTTATTTCCTCTTGGAAGTGGAGTAAGACACAGGAAAGAGGGGCAGGTGTTGACAGGAGATGTTTTCTGGGCAATCAACAGCTTGGGACAGATGGTGGTGGTGATTCATTCAGCAGGATTCTGAAGACACATTGGAGTAGGGCACGGCTTGATATTCTACCGTTTCATGCAATGTGATGTGATTTATATAAAGCGATTACGGTCTGTGGCAGACTAAACTTGTTAACAACATCTGCAACTTTGGCACTGTGAAGTGCCGTTCTGCTGAATTCAGGTTGTGTGGAATTTCTGACAACGTGTGGACTGCAGCAGCATATTTTTCAAGGAGACTGATGTCTTCAGAGATGCGCAGAACCCCCACCCCGCCCAGACCCCACCGCCCACTGCAGACACGCACATGCTCAGAAGAAAGCTGAACAAACATGTGGCATGACTGGGGTCTCCGTAGTAAACCATATGCAATCGTGTGTAACATGCGTAGGTGATTCTAGAGCTTATTTAGAGGGACTTAAGCCCAAGTCTTTCATCTCGGCCCCCTAGAAATTAGTGATTAACTCTCTGCGATTAGCTGCCAGCACACACATCTGGGATGGCCTCAGCCCTCTTAAGTCTGTGATGATGTAATCCCTCTGAACTTTTGCTGAAAACAGCTACTGCAGTTCAAAAGTTTAGGTTATTTCCTGCCTTTACCAGTCAGAATTATTCTTACATTAATTATTGTCATCAAGAATGTTTTTTTTTTCCACCATATGGTAATAGAAATGCTTCAACTAGCAGAAATTCCGCTTTACTATTTTTACACAATGCAATATTTTTTGACTCATGTGTCATGGTGTTATAGTTGTTTATGTTTGCCCACAAATTTCATAATATGTCAGAGGTGCGTATATTTGCTGTTTTACAACATCTTCAAATGTGATTCATCCAAACCATGATGAGAATGTATTACTGTTGTGAGTCTTTTGTTTTTAACTCAAATGTTACGTACATGTGAAGATGCTATTAATGCTGAAGCCAGATTAATGTTTAATTTGTTGAGGATAATTGGATTTGTAAGTTTGTTCATCAAGTTCTAGATAAAAAAATGAGGAACAATACATGTAAAATATTTTGATTATACAGTTTTTTATTAAATTTTTTGTAGCAATTTTGTATTCTTTTTGTGATTATACTGTTGAAGTAATAATATAATTATTAAAGGGGTCATCAGATGCTCATTTTACACAAGTTGATATGATTCTTTAGCATTTTAATGAAAAGTCTATGACATACTTTGGTTAGAATTTCTAAATGGTAGTGTAAAAAACACCTCCTTTACCCTGTCAAAATCAGCTCTGTTTTCAGCACGCTGTTTTTTAGTCCATGTTGCTTTAAATGCTAGTGAGCTCTGCTGACTCCGCCCCTCTCTTCCGTGGAGTGATGAGCAGACCATTATATGTGTAGATTCCCTATTCGACCGCTCCAGATACATTAATGTGTCAGCCATTTCGCGTTCACCATAATAATCAATGAATATCCAAAGATATACAAGCGTATAACTTGCTGTTGTAGATGTACACAGTCAGTGGCTAAAAGATTTGCAGACCGTTCAGAAAATGGCAGATGGCTTACGTATCGCGGCCCATAGAAACAGTCGATAATGAGGCATCTAGGTATATCTATGGAGCATACTAAATTTCAGCCGCGAAACTGGCTAACTAGCACAATGTTAGGAAAGGCGTTTTGCAAAGATTCATAAAAACCCTTATACTCACTTCTTCTGTCGATAAAGCTGGATCACGAATGATTTGTGCGAAAATAGATGCATTTATGTAGATCAGGGATCGGCGCATTCACTTCAAAGTGAAAGTAACGCTAATACTCTGCCTTCAGCAGCTCAGATGTCGGGAGTAACTGAAAACTGCTATATTCATTATTACATCCAAAAACTAAACACTTCAATCACTTAATCAGAGACATTTTGTCTTGCCCTGCAACTATCGTGGGAGCGGTCTGTACAGAGCTACGTCATTCTGACAGGGCGCTCAGAACAGCCTGGTTTGAGAAAGCAGATTTTAAAATAAGGATTAAGAAAAAAAAACACGCTGGGTGGATTTTTATCATTATATGATGGATGTGTACACACACTTCCAACACACATTTATGTTCAAACAAATTGTAAAGTGAATTTTGCACCCGCTGACCCCTTTTAATTACCATCTTATATGATTTTGTCACACACACACACACACACACACACACACACACACACACACACACACACACACACACACACACACACACACACACACACACACACACACACACACACACACACACACACACACGCAAGAGATGATTGGACACTGAAATTAAAGCTAAAAAAAAATAACTAAATTACAACCAAGCACAATGTTTCGACCAGTTCAATCCTAATGAGGTCCTGATTGTGTCTGATGAAGAACTAACTGGTGCAAACATTTCCCTGGGCTGTAATACATTTTCTGAATCTTTAATATCAGTGGGGGGACCTCTACCTTTTGTGTGTTGTCTCTTGTCCTTCAAACCTCAATTCAGGTTTTGGATGTGCACACCTATGTAAATTTGTTTTGATCAGATTTGGTTATAGCACACATATTCTACTCATTAATATAAAGGAAATAGCGGTGCACTTGAGACTCAAGGGATACTGCTTTGTAGCTTCTGACATCTTCAAAGTTGGCATTTGTGGTCAAAGGCATAAGCGAGTCTGGTACTGTTCTCTAAACATCTGTCATTACAAAGAGTTGCTTTCGGACAGAGTTCTATAGCTGTCCGTCAGAAAACGCTGACTTTCCAAGCTTCCAAATTATTTTTTTCAGACAGCAGCTTTTATACTTGAACTGCCTGCAGCTACAACAACTCTTTAATTTCTAATTACTAAGTCCTCAACAGTACAGAGCTAGAAGCAGCCTAACCAAGCTGAACATCTCCCACAGGATCACCAGATGTCTTCTGTGCACACACACACACACTAGGGGTTGAACAACTTCTGATTTTTTAAAGTCGACTTTTATGTGATGAAAGTCGAGTTAAAGTCGACTAGTCGCTGATGACGTCATTAATGAACAAATAAGTCTGGAGCTGAGACAAACACCTTGTGTGCAGCTATGGCATATGACACAGCACTTCCCACATGGCTATTGCTCCTATAACCGCTTATTTTTATTTATCATTCCCGCGCCAAATGATTCTGTGCGCGCGATCTGCGTGTGATGTACGCGCTACTGCCTATAGCCTATGTGTGTGCGTTACAGTGGGTACTCTCCAAAATGGCGGAAGACGGTAACTCGGGGAGAAGAATGCTGAATAAATCTTTCTTGTGCACAAGAAGAATTCTCGTAGCTTCATAAAATTACGGTTGAACCCCTGATGTCACATGGGCCACAAACACACTGCAGATAAATTTGGTTGTCAGTTCAGCCTTTACTCCTTAATCGCATGTACACACACAATTCACTAAAATACAGATAGTGACAACTACTTTTACAGAAATTCTATGCAGTGTGTACAGAACTGAACTGAACAACTAGTTGTTAATGACGTGTAAATATGATTTAAAACTGTTTTGTTAGTCCACTTCGCATAATGCATAACAACGCCCCTTAGCTGTTATAAATTCACTTTAAACCATGGCTTCTTGGGGCTTATTACTTTAATAACTTCTTAACACAATACAGAGTAAGTGCATTTTGCATACATGTGGTTTCAAGTGTTCCTATATTTTTTCGTAAATTCTTGGTTGAAACCCAAACATTCCATCAAATTCCTACATCTTGTAAAAGCACCACCAATGTTTACCCTTGTTTTCCCCCTTTGTCTGTCTCTACGTATTTTGGCAAGTTCGGGTTTTGGTATGCACTTCTGTAATTTAATCTGAATTTCCTTTTTCATGTAACACGGCTAAATACCCTCTAGTCTCACGTAGCCAGACCTTCAGACTGACTGCAGAAGGTCTGGGAACCTTGGCCGCTTTGAATGGCCAAGGCCCGCCCAAGAGGCCATCTGACTGACAGGTAAAGCAACCAATCATGTTTCGTTTTGTGCCGCGTCATGTTTATGGGCGTGGAAATGTCGCCACAATAACAGACCAGAGTGTAAAACTCTCTGACATTTTAAAGATTCTATGCCACAAATTTTACATTTTTCACATAGTTTTGAAAATCCAGCATTTAGTTGATCCTGATAAGCGCTCGCCATCACAGTTGTAAACTCGACGGCTTTCTTCTTTCCCGAGGGGGTTTGGCACCACGGCATTTTTGTTTCCAGATGGAACATTAAAGAATGCGACACACGTGTCTCTTGGTAATCCTGTATAATCTAACCAATCAGACAATTCCAGCTAAGTGTGCCATATGCATCAGACCATCAGCCAACAGTCCGTGGGGCGTGACGTCTGAGGCTGAGACTAAACACCCTCTGGCTCAGCCTCTGCCAGTAGCCACGCCCCAAACTCTTGCTATTGGTCGAGCTGGAAAGAGACTGATGGATCTGAGGGCACCACTCTAAATGTTTAATGTTGCCATGGGAAGCTCAATGTTTTGAGGGGAGAGAAACCCATTATGGCATAATTATAGTAGTCAGTGAACAACAACTGGGTTAAGAGAATGTATTACAGACTTTCAATATTTAGCCGTTTTCAGCACAGAACAGGAATGAAAAATGTAAGTGTAAACAAAAATAAATTATAGTGGCATACATTATAAACACCATTTATCATAAACACCAAGCCAGAACAAATTTATTCCAAGCCTAACTGAAACTACTGGCTATAAACTTGGTTTCACATACCTCTCTCATTCAAGCATGATTCCAAATGTTTTTGTGTGCTTGATGTTAATTGCATTATGTAATGCGCTTTGGCCTATAAATCACAGCATATTTAGATGATCGCAATTTATGTTCCAGGAAATATATATGTTCTCCAGCTTTGCACCTCTCTTCTTTTCCATCTTTCTCAGGTCCCTTGAGAGACATATGGCCATGGTGGGTGTGGATGTGTGGTACATTGATCACAAGGGCTACAGATCACAATGAGTTACTGTCCACTCGGTTTGCACAGACCCCCAGAGATCAGTGTGTAAAACATTGACCATCACTCTTCATGTGTTGAGGCACAGTAACCTTGAATGTGTGTATGCCGTTCATGCAAGAAACAGTGATTGCACTGTAGATTTACAGGAAAGCTCTGTGTGTGCAAATGTGGGCGTATGTGTCAGTGGGGGTGCACACTTTAGAAATACCATTAAAAATATTCTCAAAATAGATTTTTACCTAAAACACACACATATATATATATATATATATTATTAATCATGTAATAAGGTTTGACCCCAATTTCTTCCCGTCGTCGCAGCATGGAAGGTTATCTATTGTTGTGTGATGAGGGTACAGTGAACCAGTGTTGCCAGGGTAGCGGCACAAGTGGCCGTGGGCTATTTTGAAAATACAGTCACGGGAAAAATTACAGAGCCCATGCAGGGTTGCGGGTTGCGTTTTTTTGGGCTACTTTTTATGTACCACGGCCACCCAAAGTATATATAGACAAAAAACAAATTAAAATATAGATCCTTTTACTAATGTGTATTATACTTGGAAAAAAAAGGCAACATGTGAATTTCAAACCAGAGCATTAAGGCGGTTGAAAACAAACAACTTTCGTCAATTTGACAACAGAGCATACTATAGCTTTTACAAGCAAATAAACACAACCAAAAAAGATAATAAACGCGCATAGAATATGGTGATTTTGTTGTGAGCATTTGCAGTGTGTTTCTTTATTTGATGAATGTGTACATGTGAAATGCTTATTTGATATAAAAGGCAACATAAACTGATTTTAAAACAGTCACCAAATTCCACATGTGATCACAAAAGGAAGTTATTGAAAACACTCGATGGTGGTTTTTCTAGAAAAGTTTATTAATCGCAAAACTGTTTTCTGAAGTTGCAGCGATGCGTTGTCTCTCGGCCACCTTACTTAAACTGCTTTTGTCATGAACACGATGCTAATGTTGTTCAATGCTGAATTTACAAATCTTCTTCAAACTTTTGTGATAATATTCACAAAATAAAAAAAACACTGTTTTGTTGTATATAAGAGCGTGCAGAATTAAGCCAATAGATGTGTATGAGTAAATTTGTTATTACAGCTGACAGTATTAAGGCTGTTCTTTCAGAATCATCCTGGCCCAATTCTAAAAACAAATTAAAATAAATGTGATGTGTAATAATAAGGATGTCTCAAACCTGGCGGAGTGTAAAAGGTTCTTTTTTCATTAAACTATAGTTTGTCATGCATTTTTTTATTTCAACACATTTACAGGTAAATCCTATTATTTTAAATTTGCGATTAATCATGATTTTTGGTGATTAACACAGTCATGACTTGATTAACCATAGTAATCGATTGACAGCCACTAAAATAGCTAGCCCAGATTAGTGGAGCCTTACTAGGTAATGTTAGCTAGTAAAGTCTTATGCGGGTGATTCTGTTTGTTTTGTAATATAGTAACTGTTTTATAGCTAGTTAACTGTTTCTAATAGTTTTCTAGCTGAGTTTTTGTTATGCAGACAATGCATGGCTTTAAAATCTTAAAATCTTACAGAATTTGGCAAATTTTGGATGCATAAATGCTAAGTCTTTAAATTAATATAAAAAAAATGTTGCAATGTGTGTGTGTGTGTGTGTGTGTGTGGTGTGTGTGTGTGCGTGTGTTGTCACCTTCAGTTGCTGTCATTCTGTAAAATGATAGTGAAAAAAAACACCATGTGTGTGTCCCCATTGTGTGTAGTGAAAAAAAACACATGTGAACCCTCTCTGTGAAATCCAGGTTTTATAAATTAATTAATACTTTTTTATTATACATTTGTATTAAAACTTAAAGCACAGAAAAATATATCAATTAAAACAGGTTAATTTTCACAGAATGTTTTTTACCTATGAATAGATTTTCTTGTAAATTAATAAATGTAATCACAAAAAATAATAGTAAATGTAAAGAATGAATTAGTTGATTATACATATGTTTAGATTATTACAACTAATTAAACTATTGAAAATTAATCCAGAATACAAAAATAATTAATCAGGAAAACTTTTTTTTCATCAAAGAGTCTGGGGAAAAAAAAAACTGATTGTATAGCTCTACAGAAATATTAGCTGGTGCATGTTGGCAGAGCTGGGTAGATTAGTTTTTAACTATGTAAGTGGCATTCTGTGGTGCAGCAGGATTTGGAACATTATCATGAGTCGCCGTGTATAGTCTTTAATACGGTGGCCAAGAGAGCTCAACGCGCTGCAAATAGAAAAAAAACGGCTGCAAATTAAGAAAACAACTTCCTCATTATTACAACGCACACACTTCAAAAGCCAATTGTAACAACCAAAAAAGAAATGAAATGCACTGCAAAATAGTAAAAAAAACAACAAATTAAGAAAACTTACGTCCTCAGTCCTCAATTTTACAACAATACGCTGCAAATTTCACAACACAACCAAAAAAAAGAAACGTGCTGCAATAGAAAAAACCCCCATGCAAATAAGACAACAACTTCAGACAACATTTGAATTGTCAACAACACGTATGCAAATGCTCACAATCGAACAAAAAACCACAAAAGAAAGCGCTGCAAATATTTATGTATATATATATGCCTATTCTTAACACGCTGGTTGTTTATTAGTACTTATAAAGCACATATTCTGCATGACCATATTCTACATCCCTAATCTTACCCAATACCTACATTTATTTTTTAATTACATTTACTATTAATAAGCAGCAAATTAGGAGGTTATTAAGGCAAAAGCTGTATTTAATGGTTTGTTAATAGTGAAAATTGGACCCTAAAATAAAGTGTGACCAAAAACATAAAAACAAATCTTACCAATACGAAATATTTAAAAGTTAGTGTATGTATTGTTATTTCCAAGTAGGCTAATTGAGTGGGGGGGGGAAGTTGTATAAATAAATAAATAAAATCATAATAATAATCAATGATCAAGTGAAGAAAATACGAATGACTTACAGATAATGATTCATAACAAATGAATGACAAGTCTCATATATTATCCAATACCATTTACATATACCAACTGTTAAAAACAAGACTCCAAAGCAATAAAGTCTAATAAAAAAAGAAGTGTGTAAAAGAGCTGTACTTTTAGTAAAGGTACATGCTACAGTAAGTTTGTCCTGTTAGGACAGGAAGTGTTGAGGTAAGGTCACTGGTGCGTTGTCTGGTGTTAAGCACTGCTAATGACTCTAATCTTCAGCCTGTGGATGCTGTAATTGCCTGTTACAGCCGGGCCAATATGTGTCCAGCACGGCGGATAGCCCCTCCATCTACTGCCTCATTTCAAAAAGCACTGATGGGAAAATAATTTATCTTCTTCTTATGTACCTGTGGATGTCACTGAATTGGCAGGTTATATGTTGAACTACATTAGCCTCCATTCATCATTATGCAGCTTATTCAGGCTATTCTATTGCATTGTTAATCTCTGCCTAATAATGATATTTCTGGCCAGTGGTTGACCAGTATGGGTTTTTCAGTGTCTTATCCCAATATCTAGACAACAGAGTGGTGGATACCTGATGCTAATAATCACATAATAACTGTTTATTTGCAGTCACTGTTCCCCCCAAAATGTTCAAAAACATCCCTTTTACATAAAATATATATTTTATATTTTTTATGACCAAAAATAGTGGCATGCTAATTGCTAATAGTGCTGGAGTGTGTGAATCCAGCTAATTATATAAAATCGCTTCATTTACAGAGATTGGGGTATATTTATCATCAAAAATAATGATACTTATTTAATTTAAATTCACACAGCGTATGCCTGCAGATATTGCACAATAAGGTGCTGTAATTGTTTAGTGAATTTACTACTGAATTTTTGTCAGATTTACCTAGGGCTGCACAATTAATCTTAAGGGTTTTTTCCATTGTTTTAATTTTTAGTTTTAATATAGCATTATAATAGCATGCATATTTTTACGTTTTTTATTTAAAGAGGAAACCAATCCAACGTATAGTTCACATTTGCGGATAAAGGCTACTATAGAAAAGCAATACAAGTTTTTCAGTTAGTGTTTTCAGCTTGTTTTTCATCTAAAAATATAGCATGTGGTTGCTTCAAACAGTGGTATAAACATCATTCAATGTAAATTGTGATAATCGTAATTAATAATCACAATTACAATTTCAATTTCCATAATCGTGCAGCTCTAGTTTTCCCCCTTTTCTTCAGTATAATATAATATATTATAATCTCTTTGTAGAGAACAGGCCAGTTTGCTGGTTTATTCTGTGATCATTTTGATTAATTCACTTTACTCTAATCCATAGAATTTGAATCCATTCACCAAAAAGATTTGTCCAGTGGTCCATTCAACATATTTCATTGTTACTTGTGGTTGATACATTTGTGATATTTGGAATTTTTATCATCACACGTGGAAAAAAGTTTGGCTGATAAGTGATGGAAGCAGGACTTTTATATTGACAGCGCTGAGAGAAACAGTGCCTGAGCACTGATGCATTCAAGTTTCTATTCTCCGTCTTCATTAATTTACTGTCTTTTGTTTAACAGTTCTGCCTAATACATTATTTAGCAAGTCTGTTTTAGTACAGCTAAAATAACGTGAAGCGAAAGACGCCAGAAGCATTGCAAACATAAAAAAAAACATTTACAAATGGCCATACCCACTCTTAAGTTTAAAAATTAAGGTGAATATTTGGATATACCGTTAACTGTATTTGACATTTCTGTTTAAACATGTACTAGTATCTAAACTAAATTCTTTACATCTTTACTACATCTTTACTAAATCTATTAATTACGAGTAATTACGATATGGCGTGAATGCAGAATAAAATCTCCTAGTAGCGTTCTCAGCGCTGTCAAAATAAAAGTCACAATACTGTAAAAATGTAAAGTCCCTCTTCCGAAACTTATCAGAAAAAAAGTCTCACCTCATGTCAGTATTTAAAAAAGGCCTAATTCCAGGCTTGGTGATAATTGGTCAACCACTACTTGTTAGTACTCACTGCTGATCAACCAGCATGAATTTTCTTGTGAGGCTGGTTAATCTAGTCAAGAATCCACCTGTGTCCATAACACCACCTGCCGGACTTTTAACAGGGATGCCACTTCTTCAGTGGCTAAAGAAGAAGATTCCAAAACACATATGTGTTTGTTTGCACTTTCTCACATTGACTTGCAAGGTTATGACAGACATCACAGGCTAGATGAAGTTTACAGATCAGGTCCGCTGGGTGAATTCAGATGAGAGAGTGATGCTGGCTGCTGACTTCCACTTTTGCTTAGTGGTGATAGTGCATCAGAAGCTGTCAGCGAGGCCTCTTGAAAGAGAGTTATTTATAAAATGCTGATAATGACTGTTATAACAGCTTCAGGTGTGGCTGAGGACGAGCATCTCACTTTGTGTTAATGAAAATTACATTTTTACCTCCCCTTCTTCTGCATAGAGAGCTTTCTGTTCTGCTCGACAGTTTATTTGTTGTTCGTTTTCTATTCTTCCAAGCTGCTGTCAACTTATTGCTCTAGGTTGTGTAAGTACTGACAGCCCGGCTGTCTTTCTCTCCCTTTCAGTCTCCTATGGGACTGAGTGTCCAGCGGTGGTGCGTTGCATTGTTTGTGCCGTTGGTGACGGACAGGGCTCCACGGGACTTCCCCTGTTTACCGTCTGACAGCAGGGAGTCCCACGGTCTGCTTCTGTCTGCCCCTCCTCCCTCCCCTCCTCTGCCCTCCAGCCCAATACAGCGCCCCCGTTGGCCGGCCCGGGCATTGGCAGGACCAAATATAGCAGCAGAAGAGAAGAACGCGGCGTGAGCCCCCCCTCCAGCACCTGCAGCTCAGAGTTATTGACAAGCGCTGCACAGTCCTGTCAATCAGCCTCCAGCACCAGGAGACTGAGTGGCTGAGAAAGACTGTCATTTAGCCAACTGCTCTGGGCATGCACCCTTTCATCATGTGTGCGTCCATGCGTGTGTGTATGGATATATTTCCATAGAACACTTTTGAAATGGCAGGATGTTGACTAGTTGTTCAACAATATACTTTTTTGTTTTTAGCTGTAATGCTTTTCTTTTCTTTTTTTAATAACTGCTTTTCTTCTGCTGAAACCCAAAACAACATTGGACCCTACTGACTTTCATTGTATGCGAAAAAAAAAAAAAAAACACTTTATCTGAGACATTTCTTAAAATATAATTTATGTGTGTGTTCCACAGAAGAAACAAAAGGACAATACAGGAAAAACATACCTATGTATACATTTCACTCCAGTTGAAATAAAACAAAGAACTAGTTGCATTGAAACACCAAGATTATTTATTCATTTTCACATAAATTATTATTACAGGGGCAGATTATTTGCACACTTCCTTGCATAATACTATATGGTACAAGTGTTTTGAGGTAATAACAATGAGTTATTTGTTGACTAATGAAGTTTAAACTTTAAGTCACATCAACAAAGTAAATTTTTACAAAGTAAAAATAAATAAACAGTTGAAGTAGTTTTGGAGAACCAAAGAGTGATGTTTATTTAGTGCTTCTGCGGTGGCACATTTGTCTGTCAGTGTGTGTTTTGTGCACAACCGGTAAACATGTCAGCCAAAGAAGTTTAACGACTCTATTATGACCTGCGAACACAACACTCTGAACAACATACCAAGTTTTTATTCAATTACACAAATTGAATTACCCAAACTTTAATTATGGTTTTGATATTTTGGTAAAATTTCTGTTTGTAACTAATATGTGTGGCTTTTATGGTGTTGTAAATTTACTTGGTAGCTCACCTGGTACAGCACTGCACTTGTGATAGAGCACACTCAGGTATGAGCAGTGTTGGGGAAAGTTACTTTTAAAAGTAATGCATTACAATATTGCGTTACTCCACAAAAAAGTAACTAATTACGTTACTTAGTTACTTTTTATGGAAAGTAATGCGTTACATTACTTTCACGTTACTTTCGCGTTACTTTTTAAATATGAGCAGGGCTTGATTGTTTGTTTTTAATACAATAAGTTGTATTTATAGCAAATGTAAAAGCCTTTCACACCAAAAAGTGTAATGAATAAACCTCAGGCTGAATGAAGAGTAAATTCACGTCTGTACAGGAAGAACACAGGAGAAGATTCAACACTCTTCAGCAATAAAAAAAAACATGAAGCACAATTGTTAGTTTATCTAGAGTCATTTTTTATTATTATTATGGTTGAACTGGATCATCAAAGGTAATCAGCAAACACATTGGTTAATAAAATGAGATTAGATATATTTGTGTTGTTTAACATATTTATTTATTGCAAGTTTGCATCATATTCTGAGTTTACATTTCACTATTTTAATTCATTTTGATGAATACTGAATCTGTTTTTTGCGAGTGAATTAGTCAATAAATGGGAAAACAAAGTAACTGGCGTTACTGTTTTGAAAAAGTAACTCAGATATTTCCTTGTAAATTAAAAAGTAATGCATTACTTTACTAGTTACTTGGAAAGAAAAGTAATATTATTACGTAACTCGCATTACTTGTAATGCGTTACCCCAACACTGGGTATGAGTCCTGTAAAACATGTGTTACCAGACTCAACAGTGGGGAACGAGACACTGCGTCCCCTAGGGGTCGCTATGGGGAGCCTCAGCGTGACTCGTGTCTGAAGGAAACATATGGAAAAACACCAACTGTTGCGGCGCCCATGACGTCACTACCGGTGCGATCATAATAAAAGAGCCACCGGGAGAATAAATCATCCGCTTCTTCTTCTTAGCTTGCGTCCGAAGCATGGCCAAAGCCTAGGGGACGCAGTGTCTCTTTTGTTCCCCACTCGGGGAACCATATTGGTTAGGTTTAGGGTAGGGTTACTGAATGTTGTCAGATTCACAATCATCTGTTTCGCGAAAAAGGCGAGCACTAGCCAACTCTACCCGGCTAAGGGAGTTGCCCCTGGGACGGTTGATGGCTGTCAGTGATATTATCCCCTTCGGAAAAAACCCGAGCTGCATACCCTAAGTACTTACATTTCATATTGAAACTTCAGTGAAACATGCAAGAATCAGCGTAATACCATTTTGCCAGCTTACTGAGGGACTGTCTCAACAGACCTCTTGGTAGTGTAAACCCCCTTTTTGGACCCAAAATATTGGCAGAAGGAGTGGGTTTGCCCAAGGCACAAGCGGGGCTTAACCATGCTCAAAAAAGGGCCCGAAGCTGCGCGCGTAACCCTACCCTTACGGGATTTTAGAAAGAACGCAGAATTTTCGATGTGCGGACTTACCACTGAGTGAACTTTTAGAAAAGTGCCAAAGCTTTATCTTGCGTGTGCACTTACCATAACAGGGTTTTTAAACGTTCTATGCCCTGGAGCGGAGAACTACTCATTCCTCGGAGTGAGAGGGAACTCAGACGCTCAGAAGGATGCGGCAAGCTCATAGATGACCCTCTATGGTGAGGGGAGTCTTTAAATTCATCTGTTTTAAAGCACCACTGCTGCATCCATTAAAGCTCTTCTTTCATAACAAACATTGCCTCATTCAATAGTAAATAAAAAAACAGAGGAACAAATCTTCTGCTGTGAGCAATATTGTTGTTATGATGTAATCTGCAGGTCTCCGTGTTTTGTTTTTTTTTTGTTTTTTTTTAAATAACTATTTAGATTTATCAGTGTGGTTGCATTTTTAAGATTGGGTGTCAAGCCAAGTGTCCGAGTCAAAGTGACCAGCTGTGCTTGAACGTGAATGTGATGTGAATGTGAAAACAGTGTTTGATTGTAACGTTGTGGGCTCTAATTATTCAGTGCTTCCTTACGACTGGCTAATCCACTGGACAATCCAACAACCAGACGATTTTGAAAACATGTAGTTTTGCACATCTCTGCTTTTTCTACACAACTGTGAATGTGACTCTAGCGTTCGCCCTCATTCTGATTAGATATCGGCATTGGTTTCATTTTTCGTCACTCCATCGCTGCCCTGGGGGGAACTGATTGGATCAGTGTTGATTCTGCATCATTTGCCTGCTGAATTGAACGCTGAGAATCCAGCTTGATAATTTGGCAGAAAATGTGGCGTGATGAACTTGGCTGTTTCATTGGGCCACTCATTGTGATTCCATCAGCACACTGTCAAAAACTTGGTATCAGGTGATCTTGACCTTCACTGATCAGGCTTCGACGTCTATATTAGTGGCAGCTCTGGAAAGCACTGCATTTTTTCAACTCCGCCGCATTGCCAGAACTCCGTCCCTATGTTCCAGGAGCCCAAAAGACGCTTCGTAAGGGCTGGTTGGTGCTGATCTATCTATCTATCTATCTATTATCTATCTAAGCTATCTATCTATCTATCTATTATCTATCTATCTATCTATCTATCTATCTATCTATCTGTCTGTCTGTCTGTCTGTCTGTCTGTCTGTCTGTCTGTCTGTCTGTCTGTCTGTCTGTCTGTCATTTATTTATTTATATGATCTGTTTAAAAGGGTCTGTATCATACAAATTCCATTTGGTGGAATGCAAAATAATCACAGCTCACATGCATGTCATCATATTTATGGTGTATACTTTCGCAGTTATTGACATCGTTCAAGTAATTGTGCAAATAATTAAAAACATATTTCCTCATAAAGGCTAAACAAAAGAGACAACCTTATTACAAGAAGATGCACCCATTTAAAGATCTCTGGTCTTGACACAGTTACATTCACCCATTGTATGTAGTAGACCACAACGTAGTACCCTAAGGAATGAGCAAGTGGATGTTTTTTATAGGTCATATTTATAGTAAGAATTACCATTTTGTTCATGAATATATGCTTTAAGGCCGCTGTGTAGCAGCTGCACTAGTGTGTGTGTGTGTGTGTGTGTGTGTGTGTGTGTGTGTGTGTGTGTGTGTGTGTGTGTGTGTGTGTGTGTGTGTGTGTGTGTGTGTGTGTGTGTGTGTGTGTGTGTGTGTGTGTGTGTGTGTGTGTGTGTGTGTGTGTGTGTGTGTGTGTGTGTGTGTGTGTGTGTGTCGCGTTTACATCAGTGAAAAGTCAGAACTGAACCTGCTCATTATCGGGACAGCACTATATTAGTGTGTGTCATGACCTCTGGGATACCCTTATATTAACAACGGAAGAGTGAAGTCATTCACATGGGTGAAAAGGGGTGAGCAAGAACATATCAGGCAGTTTTGCATCAATACTTTCTCATCTGCATACTCATAAACATACACATTAGGCTTTCTGAGGACATGTGGATGTGTCTGTGGCCATAGACAGGATGTTCGTATATGTGTAGAGCAAGAATAAGGGGGAGATAAAGGACATAATATATGGAATAAAGGACAGAACAACCTCTGAGGCTTTACCATTAGGCAAGTATAATGGTCAACTTGGATCATGTGCCTTGAATCACATTATTGCCTTGACATAACTGAATTGCTTTCTTAGTTGTATGACAGTCAGTCACTGTTATGATAGAAATGAATGAGAACTGAATCCTACCTTTTTCAAAATTGTTTTGTCGTTTAAAACAGTATTTTTGTTGTAAACTCCAAATATGGTTCGTTCCAAAATAAATATTTTATGCCAAACATGTTAATGCCAAATGGTCAGTTGAGTAATAAGCCGTTTCCTTACAAAAGCTGTTTTTTTTCAGTACACTGAAGCTGCTCCTCTACTGACATCAATTCAAAAAACAACTCTTGTTCTCCATGCCAGTATAGCACAGTATTATGCGTTTATTTTGTTCTTTTATTTTTTGTTAACCTTGGAAGTTTGCCTTGAAGCAGCTCTCTGTCTAAGGCTGCATTCATGGGAAGTTCGTACTGTGGAATAAAATAGATATGCCGGGACATTTCATATTCCTTTCGTCTTCCTTTTTTCTTTACTTCCAAGAAGACAGGATTTTTTTTTTAGCACTGGAACAAAATCCCTGTTTAGTATTACTAGGGATGTAATGATATTAAGTTTTAATACTATAAACTAGTATTATTTTTATGTTTTAACCAGAAACTGATAAATGGCAGATATTAATATTCCATACTTCTTGTCTATATTAAGCCAACATAAAACACTAATAAAATAAAATTATTTGTTTTAAACGATACATGTGAAATTTGAAATTACAACATTAAATTGTAATGTATAAGAACAGGTGTCAATTTTGAGATTTGATTACATTAAGATTGCACTGAAGGACACATCATTAGGACACTTGTATGATGTTTACACCGATGCGAGTGAAAATAACCACAGGGATCGCAGCAGTTAGCAATGATCCAACGATCCAATTAATTGATCCTTCAGAAAGACCCGCCCCCTTTAGCTATTGCTGTGACGTTCGACAAGCCATGCTGCTCTCATGTCACAAACCTTGTTCTCACACACTAAAGAATACATCGCGGAGCAACGAGAAAACTGACAATTCACCGACAGACAAGACAGAGCAGGTTACTTTTGATATGAAGCAAAGTCTCAGATTTCACATTTTGTCATTTTATAAGAAATTCAAACAATACATACCATCTTATGGTTCTTTAATGTGTTGTGAGATATTCCTGTCGTGCCTCAGTTCAAGCGGCACGTTAACTGATAATATTTTTACTAGTTATAGCACAAAATAAACATGAATGAACACACTGTTCACCTGTCACTGTCACTAAGCCTGGTTTCTCCCAAGGTGGTTTTCTCCCATTCTGTCAGATTTTTTCTCCATTCTGTGAGTTTTCGTTCCTTGCCGCTGTCGCATGGAGTGGCTTTTGTTCCTTGCGCTGTCTGTCGCTCTGGCTTGCTTAGTTGGGGAATCTTCATTTCCAGCAATATTCATCGACTTGATTGCAAAATATTATTTAAACTGAAATGAGCAGGACAATGCATCTAAATTCAAATGAAATGCCATTCAGCTGAAAATTGAGTGTTAAATTCTATCATTTTACATTATTGACACAACTGCATGCCTATGTTAAAATTGTGCAGTGCTTTGTTAAATGTATTGTTAAGGCGCTATCATTTTACATTATTGACACAACTTGCCTATGTTGATACTGTGAAAATAAGTGTAGTTTTCTTTGTTACAATTTGTATTGTTAAAGGCGATATAAAAAACTGTTAATTAAAGGTGACTACTGTGAGTTCCTGTAAAATAAGTATACATGTAGTTTTCATTGTAACATTTTGATAAAACGCTACTGAAAAAACTGTAAAGGTTAACAGATCTAATATACATGAAAAATGCAAAAGATTAACCAGACATCATGTAATTTTACAATAAAATGCTGTTAATTGTACAGTTTTTAGAAGTAAAAATAACAAATCAATGTAAATTTTACAGTCAAAAACTGTAAACTTATATTCCCAGAATTCCCTGCGTGACACTCCACATTTGAAAGTATTTTATTTAAATAATCATGTTTTTAAATAGTTTTTGTTATCAGTTATGTACATTTGGGCTTTATGTTACATCTTCTGCTGTTTAATGAAAGTTTATTGCATTATTTAAGTATCATGTGTGTTACCATGATGGTGTTGTGTTTGCATGAATGACTCTGTGCATCTTCTATATATCAGTATATACTTCTGCTTATGGTGAAGCTAATGAGCTTTGATTCTTCACGTGGCTTTCTCTTTTACCTCCTGCATTATTATGGTGGTTGTCAGTATGTTAAAGGTACATAGAAGTGTGTGTTGTTGAATTTAGTGGTTTACATTGTACACTGTATATTAAACCTCAAATATGTTCAAATTTGCTGCAATTCTACACACCAGCTTGTCGCATCACGTCGGGTTAAGACACGGTGCAAGAGGTAAACAAGAACATAAGGCACAAAAGAAGGTCTTTGTGGAGGTTCAGGCTTCGATCTGCTCTAAATATTCCCAGCCACACGCAGCCTTTACATAGAACAATGCCAGAAGAGCATTTAATATTTCATTAGCTAATTAAAGCTCAGGCTTCAGGGCACTGGAGAACATGTGAGTGTGTGCGCTATCAGAGATACGGTCCGGTGTCTCCAAGCATTCCCTGTTAGATGTCCTCATGGACGTATGCCAATGAAATTCAGCCCTCAAGAAATCATGAAAATACCAAAGGATTATTTCAGTCCTTTCCTAGAGATAGCGTGTGTATATGTAGCCATGTCAAGGGTTATTCCGGTCTGTCTCCAAAGGCCGTTCAGAGAGGAAAAAAGAGAGATAGAGGCAGACAGACAGAGAGGGAGGGAGAGCGAGCGAGAGCATATGTCAGGTGGAGTGCAATCACTGCGCTATTATCATATGAAAGACCTCCTGTCTGCCTGTCTGTGCATGGATTGAGCTGCAGCGGGGTTGTATTAGGTGACTAGGCTTTTATAATCCCCCTGACATATTTTCATGCAGATCTCATGGGCATGAGTACCTGCGGATTGTGCGTTGGTCGTGGGCGCCACGTTTTTCGCAGCGCACTCGCTGAGACCTAAAGGGAACCCCTGATTCAGGGGAGATTTTCATAAAGCTGCCTGTAGAATGAGTGTGTAAATATCACCGTGAATGTAGAGCCCCCCACAGGGAAGAGAACTATGAACTCAAAGCTGATTGCCAGGTAATCATAGATTTGCACACAATATATTTATATTCACTCGGATGTAAACGAGGCAGGTTGCGACACAGTGTGTTATTTAGCTCGCAGCCGTTTGCCAGCGGGAAGATGTGTGACTACAGAAGCTTTGCGCTAAGTTGTTTGGGAGAAAAAATGATGTTGTCCATAAATAATTTGCCTATTTCATCCTTATTTTGGCCCTGATGTGGTTCAACTTACACTGATCTACAGCAGAAATGATGCATAGGCCTGTGAAACGACTGAAAATCATTCTATTTATTTTCTCATTTACTATATTTTTTCCCAATTTGTTTTATCTGCCTAACAAATTAATTGAAGTTTATGGGAGCAGTGGATTTTATCCATTGATTTAAGTTATAATATCTAATCCAAATATGTTTTTGCTTCAAAACATGATCAGTTTTGAGTAAATTAATTAAACAATTAAAAAATCTCAATTAGCATGACAGTATCAGATTTGAACCAGTGATTTTACAATTAATGTATTAAAATCACCCTAAATTAAAGCTGCATTCTGTAAGTTATGCCTCTTTGTCGCCATCTCTGTTTGAAAACCTGCAATAATTGCAGCTATTTGCAGAATTATCTTCCTTGCGTGTGTTGTGCACCGGTGAATTAGATGTACATTGGATTAATCTAATGTTTGAGGTGAATGTGTGGCTGCCAGTCACTGCACCGGTGTGGATACTGTACTTTGGAATCATAGATTCTAGCCTACGTCTTGGAATATGACCCAAATAAGAATTTTTACTAGACATTGTCATCTGAACAAGTAAGTAACAAGTCTGCAAATTTTTTTCTGACCAACCGAGGAAACAATACATTACAATAAATTGCGCTACCAATGGTGATTAAATCTAACGATCACAGTTCATATCACCTCAAAGCGAGTATAATCTATAAGTGTCATTAATTGTAATTCGTATTTCATATAAAGAAATTATTTTAATCCAAAAAGCTAAATATTGTTCCTTTGAAATGGTTCTCTTTAAAATACAAAAAATTGTGTAATCCCACGTTGGCTATTTATAATCAGATGCACATTTAAAACTGGAATATAATTTATTTTAAGTCACATGTATTTCATAAACACATAATCCTTTCTTGATTACAATCCGCCATCAAAATGATACATTTAATTATTCCAGCTGCTGTGAGAAAATGCTATAAACGAACTGCCACCTGCAGCATCCTCACATGCGATATAGCCTCCTAGCCGGGACAACATTTTCATGTTTGCAAACGTGACGTAACGACGCGGCAGCATGCTCAAATTTATCTCAAATTCCTACGAGTACGACTCAAATTAGAAAACATTATTATAAGATACCATTGTGAATGGGGGCTAAAGTAAGGCGATGGTTCTGAACGCTGGTCATGTACTTGCTCAAATATGAATTTTGAATAATTTTTACCAAAAAAAGTTACGGATTGCAGCTTTAAGAAACAACATAACTGAAAGCATAGGACAGGGATTCAAATAAAACATATTTTAACCTGTTAGTTTACTTAAATATTCAGAACAAATAAATCAGACTTTCCTGCACTATGTATGAGAGTGAGGACAATTTAGGATGAAGTGATTCACTAAAATGAATCAGTATTTATGAGACCACATAAGAGAGAAAGAACCAAGGTTGAACTGATTCACCATAATTCAATTCAAGTTCACTTGTATAGTACTTTTCAATACATGTATTGTTTCAAATGAATCAGACTTTCCAGTGCTACATGTTAAAGTAAGGACCAATGGTGATTCACTAAATTGAATCAGTATTTATAAGACTACATCATAATTCAATTCAAGATTATGTGTGTAAAACCTTTCACAATGCACAAAGTTTCAAATTAATAATAATTATCAGCATTGAGAGTAAGGACCATTAATTAATAAATAATTAACTTGACTGAATCAATATTTTTTATTGCCACAAAACAGAGAACCATTGAGCTGGTTCACTAAAATCTAAAGCCAAGTCAAGTCACCTTTATTTATATAGTGCTTTTAACAATACAAATTGTGTCAAAGCAACTGCACGATATCAAAATAGGAAAATAGTGTATCACTAATGTAAAATGACAAGATTAAAAAAATTTTTAGTTAAAGGCATTTCATTATTGAATTCAGTGATGGCATCGTCCAGCTCAGTTCAGTTTAAATAGTATATCTGCAATCAAGTCAGTGATATCGCTGGAAATGAAGTGTCCCCAACTAAGCAAGCCAGAGGTGACAACGGCAAGGAACCAAAACTCTATCGGTGAAAGAACAGGAGAAAAAAACTTGGGAGAAACCAGGCTCACTCAGGGCAGTTTCCCTCTGGCCAGACGAACCAGTAGTTTGTTCCAACTGCAGCAAAGTCAGATTGTAAGGGCTCAACTGGTTCCATTGGTCTTTTCCCGATGGATGTCTAGGTGACGAGGTCCTCACTGGGGATCTGTCTCTGGGGCTCATTTAGGTGTCCTGGACTCCGATGACATTCAGGGCTGTAGGGGCTGTAGAGGTTGTCTCTACGTGCTGATCCATCATCTGATCTGTATACGGACTGGATCTGGTGACTGCAGTGAACATCTGGGCTGGATAAGGACCGGATCAGGTGGCTATACAGTGACCTTGGAATAAGAAAGAAACAGACTAATATTAGCGTAGATGTCAATCTTCTTACGATGTAACAAGTACATCGTGTTTTATGAGATGTGTTCCCGGTTCCGTTTGACCTAATTAATGCAGCCTAATAATCCTTTAACGGATTTGAATATTATAAGCGTATTAGTGTGTTATGTGTACACCAGGTTAAAGAGATGGGTCTTTAATCTAGATTTAAACTGACAGTGTGTCTACCTCCTGAACAGTGTTGGGTAGAAAAAAAATGCAGTTTTACAAATGCTCGAAACGTGGCTGTCAAAGGAGAGATAGCTATCAAATAGCACATCTAGGTTCCTGACTGATGACGAAGAATCGACAGAGCAGCCATCAAGTGTTAGACGGTGTTCTAGGTTATTACTTGTGGGGGTTTTAGGTCCGATAATTAACACCTCTGTTTTTTCAGAATTTAGTAGTAAGAAAATTATTCGTCATCCAGTTTTTTTATATCGACTATGCATTCCATAAGTTTCTCAATTTGGTGTGTTTCACCGGGCCGTGAAGAAATAAAGAGCTGAGTATCATCAGCATAACAGTGAAAGCTAACCCTGTGTTTCCTTATGATATTTCCCAAGGGTAACATGTAAAGCGTGAAAAGTAACAGGTCCTAGTACTGAGCCTTGAGGTACTCCATACTGCACTTGTGATCTGTGTGATACCTCTTCATTCACTGCTACGAATTGATGGTGGTCAGATAAGTACGAATTTGAACCATGCTAATGCACTTCCACTAATGCCAACAAAGTTTTCAAGTCTATTCAAAAGAATGTTGTGATCGATAGTGTCGAATGGAAGTGAATCAAAGTGAATCAGTATATATAATGCCACGCAACAGAGAGGACCATTTATAATGTACCAATTCACTATAATGAATTAGAATTACCAGCGTTTTTATGAGCGTGAGGACCATTTAGGATGTGCTGATTCACTAAAAGCGTCATATAAAATCACATATGAGAGAGAGGACGATTTTGTATGTCCCAATTCACCAGAATGAATCAGACTTTACAATACTACACATGAGATAAATTGCATCTCAACTGTAATGTTTACTGCAGTCTATAAGACACATTGTCTGTCGGCTCAAAAACAAACACTCAGTCAAAAGCACTCTCCATGGTCTTCTTTTTGTTTTATGGTGCTGTTTAATTGTAATAAAGTAATAAAGTTCTTGTGAGGCTAGGAACATGAAGGATCAAAAAAAGAAATGCCTGAGATTCCTGAAGGGAGGAAGACTTCAAGAAAGCAAAACACGCAAACTATGTCCAGAGGACTGGGTGTGCAAATTAATTTGAAGTCTTGCAGATAAACACAGTCCCAGTGGCTCTTTGGCCTCTTTTATTAATTACTTTTTTGCCAATTCCAGAAGTCTGAATCTCTTTCTCTCTCGCACTGATAAGGAACAAAGAGAGATGAAAGGAGCGGTGAAAGTGCAGAGCAGGTGTTCACCATGTGACTCAAACATGCCTCACGTGCAGCAAACAACACGTTCACAACCCTTACAAAATCAACAAGACCTGCAGGTGTCAACATCCATCTGATTTAGCAAACAGTGTGCAGTATGGAAGCTAAGGGTACTGTTGCATATGATGGTTATCAGTCTGCTTTGATGTAGGTTGTAGGTTCAAACCCTGCACAGAGTGATGTATGGTCTATCTACATTGTTCCTTGAAAAAGGGCATTTACTTCAGGTGGATATTCTCATTAGTAGCACTATGTCCTAAGTAGGTGCAATATGTGATACGTTTCCACACAATAGACTGATTGATCCTGCATCCAAAACTAGGTAGTCTACTTCAGGATTGGGGTTCTCAACCATTTTTGGTCCTTGGTTAAAAAAAAATGTCTTAAAGGAAGAGTTCATCTAGATATTTTGTCATTATTTACCCTCTTGTCGTTCCAAAAGTGTATAACATTTCTTTATGTTGAACACTAAAGAAGATATTTTGAAGAAATGTTGACTTCTTGGGAAATACATTCTATGGAAGTCAATGGAGACCATCAACTCTTTGATTACCAGCATTCTTCAAATCATCTTTTTTTGTTTGTTGTTGTTCAACATAAGAAAGAAACCCATACAGGTTTGGAATGACGTAAATGATCAGAACAGAACGTTTTCATTCACTGTTCCTGGCTGGTGGAATGAACTTCCCACCCCCATCCGGAATGCTGAATCCCTGACAATTTTCAAGCGACACCTGAAAACTCATCTCTTCCGTCATCACTTGACTTCATTTTAAAAAAAAAAAACCTTCACTCACTTTCCTTAACTTTGCTCTTTTTCCCTTAACCTCTCACTGTCTGGCTAGAATTTGCTCTGAACAATGCCTAGATATGTGTATTACAAGCACTTCCTGTGTCTGTTTGCCTCTTTATAATGTATCGCTTATTGTATTCCTCAATTGTAAGTCGCTTTGGATAAAAGCATCTGCTAAATGAATGATGACAACAATTTTCATTTTTGTGTGAACTATTCCTTTAAGGAGCAGTGTTGGGAAAAGTTACTTTTAAAAGTAATGCATTACAATATTGTGTTACAGAAAAAAAAAAAAAAACTCTTAGTAACTCACGTTAGGCCTTCTTGTAATGTGTTACCCCAACACTGTTAAGGACAAATTAAATGTATATTATACTGTAAAATATGCTCTTAGAAAATAATCATATGGCTTTAGAAGACTTAGTAATGCAGATTACTTTTATGTCACCTTTATGGTATTTATATGGTAGTGTGTTCTTTTGGAAACTTAAATAACTTAAATAATGATACTGTTTTTGTTTTTGGTTGATATACTGTATATAGGGCTATATACCATTCAAAAGCTTGCTTTTTAATTTTTTTTTATATTTCTGAAAAGTCACTTATGCTCACAAATCTAAAATATAAGCTAAATAAACTAAGTGATAGCTGTATAGTTCCTTCATCAAGGACCTTGGTATAACTACAGACCAGCCGCTCACATACTCGCACACAATCACACACATCTTAACACGAGCCACAGGTGAGTCTGGCGCTCTTGTTTTTGGCTTCTCACCTCTGTGTGTGAGCTGTTATTGTTACCATAGTGTGTCTGCCTCCTCCTGTGTGAGTCGTGTACTGAGCTAATGCTGTTTGGCTTTTCAACAACGCACAGCTTTTATATGTGTGCTTATTTTAGAATAGCTTATAAGTGCTTTGAGATATTATGGCAATGCAAAAGGCAGGCATAATATGAAAAGATGAGGCATGCTGCTGGTTCTTTTTTTATTTGTTGGCCATTAGCAAATGTCTGTCTATATAATGTACATTATAATGTACTAGGCTCAAGGTAAAGTGAATTTTGAAGCAATTCTATGAATGCAGAAATTTGTACATAGTGTACAATATGCATTCTAAATACTGTAGCAATGATTCTAGTTGACTTCTACTTGAAAGTGGACAGAAACTAGATTTGGGCATAAACTAACCTTTGTATCTGCAAACACTGCCTTTATCAGTCACTAGTCTGTGTGCTCTTGCTCTGCTGATTAATAATAACACAACAGAGTTCAGCATTGCACAATGGAGGGCCTGGAAACCGAGGCACAGAGATCTTCATGAATGCTGTAATTATCTAAAACAGGTTCCTCACACATCATGAATCAAGATCTTTTTATAGTCGGTGGCCATGGCGCTAATTCATCTCTTCCCACCTGAGCTCTCCTCCGTCTTCCACTCAGTTACTGTAAAACACCTTTCATGAGTGTTTTACTAAACACAGCTAGAAATAAATAAATAAAAAAGCCTAGGGAAGGATAAAGATAATAGTCTTATGAGATTGTACTAGTGAAGGGTGTTAAGCACAACACATAGCTGGGACTTTATTCACAATATAGCACAGTCTGGAGAACCTGAATGATTTTATGGAAGTGTTACTTCTATGTTAATAATATATTAAGCATTTGTGAAGATTTTATTTTATTTTAATTCAAAATATTAAATACTATAATATTATAATAACACTATTGTTTATATATATATATATATATATATATATATATATATATATTCAAGTTTTCATTTTACTTTATTTTAATAATTTGTAGAGCTATTGTCATTTTTTTTTTTTTTGCTTGATTATTTTAATGAAAGTGTTAATAAATATTTTAAGCATTTTATTCAAATATTTACACTCCCTGAACAATGTTATTTTACTATTAATTATATACTGTATTTATTATTTAAAAAAGTTTTTATCTTTATATTTAATCTTGTCATTTCTATTTTAAGTTTTAGTATTGTTTATGTTTCGTCAATTATTATTATTATTATTATTATTATATTTACCTGCAGCCATATCACCCTGCAGCCCAAGACTGGTTGCCCACTGAAGCTAAGCAGGGTTGAGTCTGGTCAGTACGTGGATGGGAGACCTCCTGGAAAACTAGGTTGCTGCTGGAAGAGGTGTTAGTGAGGCCAACAGGGGGTGCTCACCCTGTGGTCTGTGTGGGTCCTAGTGCCCCAGGGACACTATACTGTAAAAAGCACCGTCCTTCGGATGAGACATTAAACTGAGGTCCTGACTCTCTGTAGTCATTAAAAATCCCAGGATGTCCTTTGAAAAAGAGTAGGGGTGTAACCCCGGCATCCTGGCCAAATTCGTCCATTGGCCTCTGTCCATCATGGCCTCCAAATAATCCCCATACACTGATTTGCTTCATCACTCTCTCTACCTCTCCACCAATAAGCTGATGTGTGGTGGGCGTTCTGGCGCAATATGGCTGCCGTCACATCATCCAGGTGGATGCTGCACACTGGTGGAAGGAGATCCCCCCCCCCCTTCTATGTAAAGCGCTTTGAGTACCCAGAAAAGGAATTAAGGAATAAGGAATTAGTATTATTATATATGTGTATTTACTCTTTTAGGTTAATTTATATTTATTTATGTAATTTGTGTACTTATTACATTTCCCCTTTTATTACAACTTAAAAATGTTGCCTATTTGAAAGCTAATTGCAGCTAATTTAAATACGGTTAAAGTTTGTCACCTAAGATTTTCAGTTGTGTATATATATATATATATATATATATATATATATATACACACACACACACACACACACACACAAATGCAATTTCTGCAATGATCTCCTAACTCTTATGTCTTTCTGATTTACTTTCTTCTTTGGAACATAAAGTATTTTTTGAATAATGTATTTTCCTATTAGACTATTATTTCCGTTGCCATTTCCACCTACTAATGAAAGAGAAGATGCTCTGGGTCATGTGACTGCATCACGTGTCTCTGTCGAATCCCTTGTCCACTGCAGCAGGCCTACCTGACCTCTGTGAAGGACATTGAGCTCTGTTGCGTGTCACTAAAGCTCAGCTTGGGAAATGTAGTTTTTTTGTGTGGGGGACAGATGATGGACGTTTATTGGGTCAAGCAGACATTTATTGGGTGATTTGCAGCATGTTGGGGTCTGCAGTGGGGAGCGTGTGAGCTAGGCTCAGCAGGAGAGAGCACGGCAGGGCGCTGAGTTGGAACCGGAGAGAGACTGCTTAGCAACTGCTGGCAGCCCCAATGTGTCACTCACCAAGAAAGCATGAATGAGTTACGATGAAGGTTGTGCGCACACACACATCTCCCCCTTTCAATCTTCTGTACATGCACACAAACACACACACAAGCACTCAAGTGGGTAATATACATGTTTATCATTTCATAAACACGCACATACATAGGCAAATAGGTGTGATCTAATGGAAACAGTGAAAATTGCTTATGCTATGGAAACAGCGCTACATGCATAATGTAATGTGTGAAGATGTACGAATACAAACGCCTATCAATTTTGGAAGCAATAAATCAGTCCATATAATATAGAGCAGTGATTCTGGTGGCCTGTGAACCAAAAATAGGTTGCATGTCTGATAGGATCAGGGACAGTGAGTTAAAAATAGATAGATAGATAGATAGATAGATAGATAGATAGATAGATAGATAGATAGATAGATAGATAGATAGATAGATAGATAGATAGATAGATAGATAGATAGATAGATAGATAGATAGATAGATAGATTTTTTCACTTTTTCAGAATTGCAAGATATAGAGATGGTAGCTTGCAATTGTGAGAACAAAAAGTTGAAATTACCTTTTTATTATGTGGTGAAAACAGGATTGTGAGATGTGAACTCAGAATTCTGAGGAAAAAGACAGAATTGTGTAAAAGACTGTGACACTCACCAATTTGCATGTCTTGCCCATAAAAAATAAGGTTCATTGTGATCATTGGTTAAATTTAGTTTACTAGGTCTGTTTAAAAATATACTTTAGATTGTGATTTTTATTTTATTAAGTTAAGAATTTAAGTAAGATAAGTTGCTTGATGCCCCTGGTGTGTGTGCAGTTCTAACTCACACATGCACGCAAGCAAACACAAACATTTTGTAGTGCAGAATTCTTGACATCTTCCCAAGGACGATGGAGGCCTTGAGCAAAAGAGTCACATCTGAACCTCTGCTGTTATTCTAGTTTCATTCTGTTGCAACAAACATATCAGCAACAACAGGGCTCACAGTCATGCCATGTGGCTTGTGATCATCACTTCTTTGCTCATAAACAAACTCATCTGTGTGTATAGAGCTTGCAGAAAGCTCCACAGATTTCCACAGAATTGGGATGCCCATCATTCAGAAAATTCAAACATTTTGGACAATTTGTTAGGCCTTTTGTTACCAACAAGAGTACAGTAGAGAAATCCAGTTCTGGACCTTTTTTCCTTGTATTGCACATGTTTTATTTTGGTAGACCCCTTCTTAAACACCATACAAGTCAAAGCCAAATGATTAACATAAAAAGCTCCTTGGAATAACAAGGATTTGTATTGTTTTTATGTAGTTGCTTGGCAGTCCGTTTGGATGTTCTTGGGTTCTGTCAGCCAAGTTGTAAAAGCCTGACCTTGATTTCCCCAGACTCTGAGACAGAGTTGCATTGTGGTAGCCAGTGACATCATCAAAAAGGGGACACTAATTGAACAGAGATCCGTCGGGTTCCTGTGATCATAAAACATGATATGCTTAACATTGTTCAGCACATGACCTTTTTCTGCAAAAGGTCTGGCATTTAAAAGTCAGAAAGGCCAAGGAAGGAAGAGAGAATACAGCATTACAAAAATCTTTCAGCAGCCTTAAAGAATAAAGTGTCAATGACGTAGAACATAAAGGATTACACAGACAATTGAGCCTCTCAATGATCATTAACACGCAACTACACAGTTACTTTCTTAAATACACACAAACACGTGCAGGCACGCATGCCTGCCTACAGAGCAGGATTAGGCTGTTGATTTAGTTTTGGATGGGGTGCGTTTAAAATGACTGCTGCTCAGGCGTGTCTCGTTGTGATGACCTCATCATCAGCCGCTCATGTTTCTTCTGCTTTAAACCTTCTAAGCTGCTTACCTAGACAGCTTTCAGACATGTTTCTAATGCAACTGTCTCAAATTCTTCCGATACCTTCTAAGGTCTAATTTGCATGTATCCTGCATGAATAAGACAATCCCGCAAGCGACAAGTGCACTGACAAAGTTCTGTCCAAGTTGATTAATGGAGCCGAGGTATATATGAGGGTATTTTTATTCAGCTCTTAAAATTATTTATAGGTTGTCTTTATCTTTGTTTAGATTATCTTTTTTGTGCTTAAACATTTGCATCATTGGTTTAACTACAAGCTAATTTCTGAACTAATGAATGAGCTAATTTCATTAAGTTTTTTTATTGCTTAGGAATAGGGATGTAGAATGTGGTCATGCAGAATATGTGCTTTATAAATACTATTAAACAGCCAATAAAGTGCTACTGAATTTATTTTTTTGTTGTGTTGCTTATGTTATAATTATTATTGTTTGTGAGTGTGTGTGTTTTGTGCTTGTTTTGTTTTATTTCATGGCAAGCAGATACATTGTTAGCTAGATGGCTAGTCTAGCCAGCATACTCTAATCTGGAACGTTTTGTTTTGTTGTAACTAGATACATTGTTTGCTAAATAGCTAGCTAGCAGAAACTGGTATATTTTGTTTTGTTTGTTGCAACTAGGTACATTGTTAGTTTAGTCTATGAAGAAGACTCTAAACTGAAATGTTTTGTTTTGTTGTAACCAGATACACTGTTAAATACATAGTTAATCTAGCTGGTATACTCTAAACTGGAAAAAAATGTGTAAATTATTGCAGCTAAATTTATCGCTAAATATATAGTCTAGCTATCAGACTTTGATACAAATTGATCACCTCCATGCCACGCCGAATTGAGGCAGTAATTAAAGCAAAAGGAGCCCCTACCAAGTATTGAGTACATATACAGTAAATGAACATACTTTCCAGAAGGCCAACAATTCACAAAAAAAAAATTTTTTTTTTTTATTGGTCTTATGAAGTATTCTAATTTGTTGAGATAGTGAATTGGTGGATTTTTGTTAAATGTGAGCCAAAATCATCACAATTAAAAGAACCAAAGACTTAAACTACTTCAGTCTGTGTGCATTGAATTTATTTAATACACAAGTTTCACAATTTGAGTTGAATTACTGAAATAAATGAACTTTTCCACGACATTCTAATTTATTAAGATGCACCTGTATTTAATTTACATTAGATGAAATACGTTTTTGGTTCACATCATATTAGCTAGCGAGATAATCTATGTAGTATAAACTCAAAATTGCATTGCTGTTGCAACATTTTTATTCAGTTTTTTTAGGCTCACACAAGTTCCAGGAACAGTTGATGTTTCCCATCTAGACACAAACATATGTCAGGAAGCCTCAGGATGCATGTGAAGTTATTCTTATGGCAAACAGATACACTACTAGCTAGATCCACAGAGTCTAACTGACATATACCGTTGTAGTTTTTTTAGCGAACTGTCAGAACAGTGACTTATGAAACAGGTTAGAACACTATCACCGTTGACAGCCAGCCATCTCACTGGGTTTATTGACATAGCCTTTGTGATCCCTTAATCCCCATTGACTGACCCTTTAGCTCTGTGAACTACGGCATGCTCTTTTTGATTACTTGTGTGCATTCATTCGTTCCTGTAACCTCTTACCCACAGCATGATTTATTAATATTGATTATTCTATCTTCTCCTTTTTATAGGAGATGAAATATTTGATCCATGAAAAACACGGATGCACAACTATGTCTGAGCAGACTAAACTTGTCAGCGACATCATTAATGTGAAATCAACAATGTAGCGTGAAATTCATGTTGATTTCCATTTTGATTTCTCAAATTAAATTCCCTATGGTTGATTTCATATTGAGATTTCACACTGCACTTAGACAGGAAGAGACCTTCTGATTTACATGCAATGTATCCAATTAGGATTTGTTTTGGTTTTACTTGCTTTTTTAGGGTTTATATGTGTTTTAATTCCTGTGTGCCCTTACTAGTTTTGTTGAATCAGATCAGAGCTTGCTGAATATGACTGTCTGATGGTCGATAACAGGCTGCGGGCATCTGGTGGGAGGTTTTTGTTTCTGACATTAAAACAAGAGACTGAACCTTGGTTGGAAATGATGGAATAATTATGGCAGTCAAACAGGGTTGCTTGTCCTTTTAATAAACCAGCCGAATCTTCTCTCCCATCATCATGACCCAACACAATCATCTCATATGCACCTCTCACAGTTGTCCTCCTCTTCTAACGGCCACTTACTGGCATTACTCCGTAATGACCCCCATCAAAGCCATGCGTCCACGGTCCATTAATGGTCTGAGTCACACTCTCATGTACAACTCTGAAAGCCTGAAATGACCCTCTCGCCAGGAGCCAACACCAAAAATTGTGACGAACCCCCTGTGTTCTTGACTGGTTTCTGTTGTTGTTGTTTTTTAGTGGGTTTGTGCTGGTGGGTGTGAAATGAGCATGCTGGTGCACAGATCAGATGACGGCTTGTTTTAGACAAGGATCAGTTAGTTTGGTAATAAATAGGTTGAAAGCCGGGATCAGACTTTGTGCTCTGATAATGAAAGGTGTGATGTATCATACATCAGAATGCTTTATGGCTCGCTGAACGGCACACAGCACAAATACAAACAGACTAATGTTGTATTCTGCTTGTAAAAGACGATGTGGAATTTAAATACTGGTATGAAAACAACAAGAAAGTGTAGGAAGAAAAAAAGCCTCAAGAAAGTGTAGGAAGACAAAGACAAGTAGAAAGTAAAAGAGGGGAAGAAAACAGATTTATTTCACACCCACTCTCCCTCTCTGTACCTCCACACCTTCAAATATTTACAGTGCCTTATACAGTCTTAATATCAACTAAAGAACCAGCAGAAATGGAGCTGCAGCTTGCCTGATGTATAGCTTTGATCAATGCTGAAGCAGCATAGCATAGCATTTTTTTATCCTCTCCATTTCAGTAAAACCAAAATAATGATCAACATGAATAAATTATAAACCCTCTGAGAAATGAACCTATGACTATAGCCACCCTAAAATGTCTGTTCTGTGTGAGATCTTAATCTGACAGAATTCTGTAATTCCAGACTTTGTGTTTTTGTTGAAATTGAATTGTGATAAGGTGAATTTGTGGTCAGTAATGACAGGGATAATGTGATTGGCTGATTGTGAAGACGTTAATTGATTTAGGAAATGAAGACTGTTATTTAATCTATTTAGGAATTTAATACTGTAATCTAATTGATTTAGATGTAAGGCTTTTAAATTGGCTGTGTCTCTGGATGTTTGTGGGAAAGGATTTTATAAAACACTGGTACAATATTGAAAATCATTTTTTTCTGAAATCTAAAAATATATTTTTTTCAGATGGAAATGTTAGTGTTATTTACTTTTATATTATTCATTCATATTTTGAATTTGCTTTTATTTTAATATTTTCAGTTTTTATTATACATTGAAGTTTTAGTAATTTGGTAATGTGCTTTTGTTTAGGTTTTTGATCTAATATTTATAATTAGTTTTATTTCTGCTTATTTTCAATTACCTTGTTATAGTTTTAGTTGGTTTTCCAACCATGGCTGTTTTGCTAGCATTAAAGGTGGACCTGGACCTGGATCTGGACCTGGACCTGTAGCTGTTCGATCAGATAAACAAGTTATACACCTGGGAGACCACCCGCAGGAAAGTGTCTCAAATGTAATAAATCTCAAATGTTTAGCTTAGACAATAAGATGGAGAACAGAGAAATTGAGGGGAAAAAAACAGTAATAATGCATGTTTCTTCTATAATTTCAGGACAGATAAACCGTATCTGATTTGTCTGCATCAAAAGTCTATATGAAAGCAAAAATTCTACCCAAACCATATTTATCCATTGTTTAATAGCGCTACACTGCAAGGTTGTTTTTGTAAACGAAAACTAAAACTAAGACAAAAACGATTGATGAAACAATTTCGTAAACTGAAATAAAATTAAAATTCAAAATATGTGAAAAACTAAAATGAAACGAAACTAACAACCCTTATTGAAAAACTAACTGAAATCAAAAAATTATTAACCAAAATAAATAATAATTTTCGTAATTATTATGTTCTCTCCCCTTGGCGGAAAAATATATGAGCTGTGTGGCGGTTTAGGGGAATACCTGTAAATGGCACATCATGCACATGGGGTTATCTGACGGAGAGACTCAAAGCAGAGTCCTGCATCGGTCCTGTTTGGTAAACGTGCACCAGCAGTACTTAACAGAACACCCGACCCGTTATCGGACAGCAGCATTTTATTTATTTCTGTACCAGAACAGAACCGTTTGACAAAGATGTAAACTATATTAAAATAAAACTAATTTAAAAATTCAAAACTATAATAACCTTGCTACACTGTTACTGCATATCAACAGTTGTGTGTTATTTTCTTCCCAAAGAGGAAATTTAGGAGAAGAATCATTCACACTGATAATTGAATGAAATAATTGAGATAAGTCTCCTGAGCTGTGAAAGAACAATATCTGCAATAAAATCTTCCTCTGGGCAGCTAAATCCTCTTAAACTTCCTAAGACCAGCAGACCAGATCACAATATAGACGTTTCTATCATGACAACTCTCAGAGAGTTTAGCATGGTAATATAGGCTACATTGCAATGTTAATGTGTTTGGTCTTGGTGGAATAGATCTGCTTTGCTGCTGCTGCGACAGAGCAAGTACTTGCTACTGCCAAGAATCCACAGACATGCTTTTGTGAGCATGTAAGAAATACTGCTGCTGCACATTTAACATATAACATTAAATGTTTTGAGTATTCTTAACTTATCAGGTTTTAAAGCGTATGAAATAACACAATGTACACGTCCATGCATGAGTTTACCTCATAGCATATCTATACAAGTAGAGCTGGGGAAGGTGGAGGGTTTCTGAAGTGCACTGCAACTGCTACAGAAAGCACTAGCCGAGTATTTGAATGCTGAAAGGAATCTCATTGGCTGCTGACACAAAAAAGGAAACAATCAGCTGTGCCATGTGAATAATAATGCAATTAAATCAGATTGAGTTAGAACCTACTGGCCTGCACCATCTAGTATTTCATAACAAAACTTTGTATAAAGACACATATAGAAATAAACATTGTGACTGTAAAATGGAAAGGGAGAATTAAAAAAAGTATAATTAAGAGAGTGTGTGTGTGTGTGTGTGTGTGTGTGTGTCCTTGTCGGTGTGTATGTATCCCAGTGCATCTGTATATATGTGTATGTCCTTGTGAGTGTGTGTGTGTGTTGAGAAGGGTCATCTGCAAAAACACTGCAGAGCTCAGTCTCACCTGCAATGCACCAGCCCTGTGTATGCTTACCTGTACATCACAACATCAGCTCTCTCTCTCTCTCTCTCTCTCTCTCTCTCTCTCTCTCTCTCTCTCTCTCTATCTCTCTTTCTCATTCATTCTCTTTCTCTCTCATTCTGGCATTCACACATATGCGGTTTATTTTTTATCTCAATAACTTTCTGCCCTCTCCTCCCCTGTAACAGCTGGGAGGTTTGCTCTCAGTGGAATCGTCCTCTTGGCCAGCGAGCCCAGAGCTGCAGATACATCGATCATGTTTAGTCTTTACGCCCCCTGGGGGAGAGCGTGGGAGGGAAGGAGGGAGGGGGGTCTCTGTGAACGTGACCTGGGGTCTGTGAATTCATGTGCATTTAAGTTCCTGCATTTAAACAGCCCAGAGATTCATGAAGCGTGAATTGGGTTGTCCTTGTCCTCTTTATTTATAGGACTGCGCTCAATCAGGCCAAAAAGACCAATAAAAAAACATTTTTATTGAATGAAGTGGCCTTCTGGAAAGTAGTTTCATTTCCATGTATATGTACAAAACCTGGCTGTTTCTCCTCTCCCCATTTAACCTTCAGTATTCAACTTTTTTTCTATTAAATGGCGTACACCTGCTTGCTGAATAAAAACACATATGTGGACAACAAAATATATGATCCATACTTACAATTCATCCATCACAATGAAATGGGACAATGGATTGTGTTCACACATGCAAGAACTATTCCTGTGTGGCTATCATAACAGTACAGTTACTGTAGTCAAGTGTAACGGTGTTTGTCATGCATAACGTTGGAATTATCATAATCACATGGGTGGAGATTCTGGACTTGTTCAGTACTTCTCTTGATGTTGTATTATGCAGTATGTGGTACATCTTCAAATGCAATTTCCCTGAGAAACTGTCTGGAAGTTATTTATATTTCAGCATTGAATTGGTTCTGCCCATGGTCACTCAAATTGACTGAGGCTTCTGAACTCGCTGATATTACGGGGATCACAATCATGTAAAAACACCACCTGCCGGCGACAGCCCATGACGTCAGTAGTTTAAGTCTACCGCGTGCCAATTGTGATGATCACAGCAAATTAGAATTTCATAAGACAAATAAAAAAAAAAAAAACATTTTTAGCCTTGGATTGTGTTCATGTTTGAAGCGTATGACAAACCCGATTTAAAAAAGTACTGTTTTCCATGTACTTATTGCAGAATGCCTGTAGACTGATTGGAAGTTTCAGGGCCCGAAAATATTTTATTCCAGTATGGTTTTCCACCGCGACATAGATGACATATCAAATGTTTAAACTGGAAAATGTAATAATTTTAAGGGAAAAACTTAAGTTTATTTAAATTTCACTTTCAACAAACATCTTTGCGTCTTTTGTACCACTCCTGTGTGCATATTGCTCCAACGCCCCACGTCGATCTTGACTTGTGAAGTTTAATCTGCGTGCACTGTGACTTTTTCTTGTCTATGCCAATTGTAATTAAGTCCCTTTTCCTTATATGTCACATCTTGGCTCCTTAATTTGTCCCATGGGTGGAGATCTGGACTTTGCCGAGGCACGGAGGTAATGCAGCCATAAGTTGTAATTGATGCTCAATTGTCATGTTGGAAAATGCAGTTGGATGTGGCATGATGTGTCCTTTTTCGCACGTTTGAATCTTCAGCTGCCCATTTACATTTGCTACATCAGAGATTTCCTCTTGACAATATCTCCATAGATTCTCTATGGGGTTCAGGTCTGGTGAGATTGCTGGCCAGTCAAGCACACCAAAAAATGGTTATTTAAAGACCAACTTTTGGTTCTTTTATGGCAGTGTGAAATTGGCAGGTGTCCAAATCCTGCTGGAAAATGAAATCACATCTTTTAAAAAGATGATCAGCAAAAGGAGAAGCATGAAGTGCTCCAAAATGTATTGGTAATAATTGGTGCAGTGACGTTGGTTTACAAAAAAACACAATGGACCAACACCAGCAGATGACATTGCACCCCAAATCATCACAGACTTTGGAAACTTTTGAACACTAAAACTAAGGACTTCTGAAGCAACTTGGGCTATGAGCTTTTCCCTCCTACCATTCCTCCAGAATTTTATCTTTCAGGACCTTGGTTTCCAAATGGCAAATACAAAAGGTGCTCTCATCTGAAAGAGTTTGGACCACTGGGCAACAGTCCAGTTCTTCTTCTCCTTAGCCAAACTCTTTGGTAAGATGCCTCTGACGACAACTGTAGCCAAATTCCTTGACACGCCTGTCCTCCAGTGTGGTGGCTCTCTGATGCCTTGATCCAGCCTCAGTCCATTCTTGTGAAGTTCACCAAAATCGATTCTTGCTCTGGTGACAATCCAACTCATAAAGCTGCGGTTCTCTTGGTTGGTTGTGCATATTGGTTTCTTCCACATTTTTTAACCCCGCTTCCACTCAACTTTCTGTTAGACATGCTTGGATACAGCACTCTGTGAACAGCCAGCTTCTTTGGCAATGAATGTTTGTGGCTTACCCTCCTTGAGAAGGGTGTCAATGATTGTCTTCTGGACAACTGTCAGATCAGCAGTCTTCCGTGATTGTGTAGCCTAGTGAACCAAACTGAGAGACCATTTTGAAGGCTCAGGAAACCTTTGCAGGTGTTTTTAGCTGATTGGCATGTCACACTATTCTATTGAATTGGTGGGTTTTTGTTAAATGTGAGTCAAAATCATCACAATCAAAAGATCCAAAGACTTAAACTACTTCAGTCTGTGTGCATTGAATGTATTTAATACACGAGTTTCACAATTTGAGTTTAAGTATTGAAATAAATTAACTTTTCCATGACATTCAAATTTATAGAGATGCACCTGTATAACTTGTAAACTCAGAATTTTCTGACATCCCTGATTTGTGCCACCTGACCACTGAAACATCATTTGGAGAGTCAAAATCATGGCATCTTCAACAGTAAAATGTATTATTTATATTTAATAATCCCTATAATAATTCTGAAAAGAAATGAAAACACTTTAAGACATACAACACACTTTAATGTATCTAGAACTGAGTTGAATGCCTAATGCCTGCTAAATAAGCTAAATAAACATTTTCAATAATGACTATTAATTGTTGTATTTAGGTTTTGTCTACTGATTACACAAATTACACAAAGACATGTTGGTGTTAATAGTGTTGCCAAAAAATATAATAATTCTAGGACATGAAAAGCTCTGAAAAGAATGTCCCATGTTGTCAGCTAGTAATTATGGTAATTACGACAGGTGGGGAAGTCGTGGCCTGATGGTTAGAGTTGGACTCACAATCCAAAGGTTGCGGGTTCGAGTTTCGGGCCAGCAGGAATTGTAGGTGGGGGGAGTGAATGTGCAGCGCTCTCTCCACCTTCAATACCACGACTGAGGTGCCCTTGAGCAAGGCACCAAACCCCCAACTGCTCCCCGGGTGCCGCAGCATAAATGGCTGCCTACTGCTCCGGGTGTGTGTTCACTGCAGTATGTGTGCACTTTGGATAGGTTAAACGCAGAGCAAAAATTCTGATTATGGATCACCATACTTGGTCGTATGTCACGTCACTTTGTCACTTTACATCATAGTGTGACCATAGTATAAAAATGGTAATGTAATATGTACAGTAATTGTGAAAATATCTTATGTATTCCTGCATGCTTTTTTTGGCCCCATGTGCTGCATAAGTTTGTGATGTTTCCCTTGCAATTTGGAGAAAAAAGTGTCATGAGGCTAGTTGCTAAATCCATTTTAGCTAGCTGCGACAAGCCAGGATGCTAAGTTATATGCTAGATGTTAAATCACATTCAAAATCAGCTTTAGTGTATGAGCAAAACAAATATTGAAGGGGTCTGTGTCCAGTCCAGACGCAATTGTTTGATGTTCTGGTTTGCCCGATACTCAATGTACTTTTCCCTATTTAGTAGCTATGGTGATGCAACAAATACTTTAAGTACATTTGCACTGTTATGAAAGAGCTTCTGCAGTGATCCTTTTGTTTGAGAAAATGATTCAGGTTTAATGTGATCATGTATCTTTTTGTGTGTCCTAAACATGGAATCAAGATAATTGCCTTGCTAATACCTGCTCAAACACACATAGCCTAGCATACTCCACTGTACACATTGGGCTAACTGCATATCTTCAGTGGGATTTCAGGGGTCGACCCATGCAAGTTTTTAAAATAGGCCGAACTGAACAAGCAAGCAAAAACAAGAACAAATGATGACAAATGACAGGGGACAGTGCTGACAGTGGCTGCTGGGATATAACCTCTTTCTATTGGCTGACCAACAATATGCTGAATGGAGATGGAAATCCCTTGTCTGTTAAAGTATTGATCATTTTTACAGGTAGATCTGTCTGGCAGAGATAGATTGCATATTCAGCCTTCTCCCATGTGCCTTCATTTCAAGTCATGCATATTATGATAAATACTAAATAGCAAATCTCAAAGGCTTGATTGGATATGTAGTAGTAGGTGTGTGATTGGCGTGTGTGGTTGGGATGAAAGAATGGATGCAATGCATTTGTCTGTTTCACTCCATCTGGAATCACGCTCGCGGAAAAGGTAAACTTTTTTACGTAGAGAGGGTGACAGTGCACTGCATTAAAATAAATGATCATTCATGTTTTCATAACCTCTGGCCAAACTCAAAAACGAAACTAATATTAAAACATCTTTGGGAGAAGGGGGCTCTACGCAGGGGGCCCTATGCAGCTTGTGTATTCTGCGTATAGGGAAGATCGGCTCTGCATCTGAGACACTGTTTGTTGTTTCACTTAAGTGTGCAATCATGTGTACGTTTGCTGTAAAAGCAATTCCTTCCAAATACTGCCTCCTGTTTTGAGAGGGATAATTGTTCTCTTCTGTCATGCTGTTAGCACGCTTTATTAATTATTGCTTGATTTAGGATGGTGTAATCATAACGAAACATGCGGTTTGAGTTATTGTAATTGAGCTGTCAGCGTCCTCATGCTACATGTCATTCTCAGACAGGAAAACTGTGCGTATTTAAAGTGCAGCAATAGTACAATTACTGACATTGTGGCTCAGGGGTTTATTTATGGGGCATATTTATCTCTGATGTATGAGTGTGCCTTAGCCCATCTCCCCCAGGGCATGTTAGAGGCAATTGAGTGGAAAAAAAGTGAAGAAATTACTTTTCTTGTTTAGTGCTGAAAAGCAGAACGAGAAAAACAGAAGGGCACCAGCATACTGCATGACTGTAATATCAGCATGATGCTGATGCTTGACTGATCTTATTTATGAGGACAGGAGCGTTCATAAAGAAAAAGTGGCTAAGAAAATCAAATGGAAGGGCACAAATGAGTACTAAGCAATTGTATTGGTGTTTAGATTGGCCATTTCGTTTAGGTATTGCTGGTGATGTTTAAATGAGACATGCAATGAAAAAAAATCAGTAGAGTTCAAAGTAGAATGAAGCATTATTGTAACTTTCAGAACTTCTACCAACTCCAAAAAGATGATTTAATCCTGTATTACTTTAATTCGTTGGTGTAACACACAAAAGCAATATCCTGGCCTCTCTTTTTCATAACTGAATGAAAAAGCTCAAAAAGAAGCACCATACAATGTTGTACAAGTGATCAGTATAGTATTTGTACGCTAAGTTCCAAGTCTGAAATCATCGTCAACTCTTCTCTCCAAGACTAATATGAGCAAAAGGGCTTATGTCCAGCACACTCCCTCTTTGCTGCTTTGGCACTACAGATAATTTCTTCCCCCAAGCAATCCATCCATGAAACCTGAGCTGTTTTAATTTTTTCTTTCAAATTGTTGTAGAATGTCTGTGTCCTGTCCCGTTGCTGTCATTGATCATTAAGTATTTGTATATTGTTATTTTGTTGTCATTCTGTGCACTGTGGACTAATTGAACCAATAATCATTCTGATTCCAAGTTTGTGCCACTAATAGTGATGTTAACCAGTCGTCAGTTTTGTGAACTGAAACGATGGATTCATTCAATTTTGATCAAAAGAGTGATTTACTCAGGAATCGGACATTGACACATCTCATATAGTGGGAGCAGCAAGATTTTCAGTTTTCAACTTTCTGATGGCTTCAGAAAACTTGGAATATATTTTACCATGTGAGTCCTATTTGAGATTTTCCACTGGCTTTTGGATTATTGCAGAAAATAAGCTATTTGAAGCCTAAATACATTCGCCAGAAGTAAAATGCTAAACATGGGCTATAAATTAATTACATAACAGTCAACAGCACCATCACTTAGCTTTCAACAACTGTTACAGTCTTTAAAAAGAGAGAGAGAGAGATGAGTTTTCGTGTTTGCTGTGATTTTGGCCTAAAAAAGCAGCACCTGTCTTCCCTGCAGCACTCCATAGGGAACTAACTTACTGTTAAAAAAGTACATTGTATGTAGTATGAAAGAAATGTAAACCTATTCACTGGAATATGCAAGTGAATATAATCTGCCATATTCACTGCCAATCACAAATCCTCTGCCGTGGCCTCATGGGATTGAAAAGTGTCCATCAGATGTGCACTTCAGAATCTCAGCAGCAGCAGTACTGTAGGCCATAGGGGTACTTTTTTGCCTGCTGTCTTATCAAGTTCAAGTTGAGCTTTATTGTCATTCCGCTACATGTGGGTACACACAGTGGAACGAAACATCGTGCCTCACAGGACCACGGTGCTACATAAATACAGGCATACAACAATGACATAAAAAAAAAACACTATAAACCTATACACAACTAACCTACTGACAGATTTTGACTATAGATATATGTTAACCTATACGTAGACTAAAAAATACAAACTACACAAACTGTACGAATGCTTTAAATGAATACTGTACATATGCAGAGAGAAACATCATAAGTCAAGCAGCTGGCTGGTGAACAGTGTAAGGTGATTTGTAGTGCATGAGCATGTAAACATACATATACTATTGAGTCTTTTGTGGGATTATGTACACACAGTAATGTCTGAAAAGTGTCTAGTGCGCATAGAGGAGAGTGTGTTACTTCAGGTGGTTTGTACAGGCCCACTCACCTGTGTGTAGCAGACAGTTTCAGACAGTTTTTTCTGTGATGTGATAAGGTTGGGGTGGGGTTTGTATGGGGTTTCAGAGAGGGGCGGGTTATTTGAGTTCAGGGCTCTCACAGCCTGGGGGAAAAAGCTATAGAGCTGTCTGGCGGAGTTGGCTTCTGATGCTCCGGAACCGTCTTCCTGATGGTAGGAGCTGGAAGAGACTGTGGGAGGGATGGGTGGGGTCCTTCACGATACTGGTTGCTTTACTGGTGCATCGTGCAAGGAAAATGTCCAGGATGGAGGGGAAAGGGGCACCGATGATCTTTGCAGCTGTGTTCACTGTCCGCTGGAGGGTCTTGCGGTCTGCTGCACTACAGTTCCCGTACCAGTCAGTGATACAGCTGGTCAGCACGCTCTCAATGGTTCCCCTGTAGAAAGTGGTGAGGATGGGTGGAGGGAGACTTGCTCTGAGAAAGTTTAGGCGCTGTTGTGCCTTCTTTGAGAGTGATGTAGTGTTGGTGGTCCAGGTGAGGTCCTCTTTGATGTGCACCCCCAAGAATTTAGTGCTGCTGACTCTCTCCACAGTCGAGCTGTTGATGGTCAGTGGGGGGTGGTCACCCAAGTTTTGCCTGAAGTCCATCACAACCTCCTTTGTCTTACTCACATTGAGGGACAGGTTGTTTGCACCACACCATTCAGCCAGCTGTGCCACTTCCTCTCTGTAGTGCGTTTCATCATTGTTGCTGATGAGACCTACCACTGATGTGTCATTGGCAAACTTGATGATGTGGTTGGGGCTGAACTTGGCAGTGCAGTCGTGGGTCAGCAGCGTGAAGAGCAGCGGGCTGAGCACACAGCCTTGTGGGGCACCTGTGCTCAGTGTAGTAGTGCTCGAGCTGTTGCGGCCGACACGGACTGACTGAGGTCTTCTGGTTAGAAAGTCCAGGATCCAGTTACAGAGGGAATTGTTAAGGCCCAGCAGGTTTAGTTTATTAATGAGCTTTTGTGGGATTATTGTGTTGAATGCTGAGCTAAAGCCTAATCCTAGATAGGGTCTTCCTCACGTCGGCTGGAGTGCCTGGTCGTTGGGAGGTGTGGGCTGTTTTTGTGCAGGTGTGTCATTCTGCATTTCAAACCGTGAATAAAAGTGGTTGAGTGCATCTGGGAGGGATGTGTCATCATCACAGGCCTGTGGTGGGAGCATATAGTCAGTGATGGTCTGAATGGCTTGCCACAGGCTCCTCTGCCTTCTGTGAAGTGATTATTGATTGTTTGAGCATATGACCGTTTCACATTTTTGATGCCACAGGACAGATTGGCTCTTGCTGTTTTGAGGGCTGCTTTATCTCCTGATCTGAAAGCTTAATCTCTAGTCTTTAGCAGCCCACGAACCTCTGCTGTCATATATGGCCAGGGGTGTAGCAGACATTTTAAAAGTGGGGGGGACAGCTGTCATGTGATGTGACCCTCAAACAGGGGCGGACTGGGGCTAAAAAGTGGCTCTGGACTTTCTGGCACAGAGTAGCCCACGACACCCGGTCCGCAACACACCAGACAATAAACTCACCAGCAAACTTATAACACAATTCAGAAATAAAAATGCTATCTATTTTTTTATTACTGAAGTTATTATCATTAACATTAATGAAAGACTGGCACTTTTTATCATTATAATTAGTCTTTTCTTGTTTATATGACAAATATTAAATATTTTAGAAGAACTTTTACACATCTTTTTTTAGAGGGACAGTTTAATATCACTAATGTTAAATATAATATCAGTCCACAATGCTCTGCTTAAAAGACTTGGAATGTAGTGCAGAATGTGGACTGTTTTTTAATGGTGGCTTTCTATTGGTCCTTTAGAAATCATTCTAATATGCTGATTTTCTGCTCAAAAAACATTTCTGATTATTATCAATGTTGAAAACGGTTGTGCTGCTTCATATTTTATGTAAAATTAGATACATTACTATTTAGAGTTATATTAAAACATATTTTATTCAACACGGTTGCATTAGATTTATTTAAGTGACAGTAAAGTTATTTATACTTATTACAAATTAATTATATTTCAAATAAATGCTGTTCTTTAATTTTGTATTCATTAAATAATCGTCAGAGTTTCCACAAAAAAATATTAAGTGAAAACAGATTTCAGTATTGATAATAATGAAAACCATTAGCAATACGTTAATAGATCACAAATAATTACTGATAATAATTAAGCAGCAAAACAGCATATTAGAATGATTTCTGAAGGATTATGTGACACTGAAGACTGGAGTAATGATGCTGCAAATCCAGCTTTGATCACAGAAATAAATTACATTTTAGAATATTTTTCATAGAACACCAATATTTTAAGTGTATTATTTCATATTATGTATTTTATCAAATAAATTCATCCTTCTTTCAAAAACTAAATACATAAAAATTATTAATTATTTAAAATATTTGATCGCTAGTGTGTATATAAAATAATGCATGTGAACTAGCAAATTATATTTTTATTAATATAGACTATATCACTTTCCTAATCATAGAAATTGATAGCGAAAGTCTTCAGATTTACAATGTTCTTTTAGAGTAAATTTGAGAATGATATGTTAAGGTTATTTTTTTTTTTATTCTTAGACACGTGAAATTACAGAAGAAAGCCTCGATAGAGATTTACAAACATTCACTCTTATCTTATATTGTGAAGAATGACGTGGCATTATTTTAAAAAAATTCGAGAAGACCAGTAGTTCTTTGCACCCCTGCAAATTAATATCTGGGTTTAAGATTTTTTATCGTAAACAGTTGGCAAATATTGCTGAATTGTCTCGTCATGTTTAGCTGCTTACATCTTACCTCAAGAGTCAGCTGGCATCCAAGTGACATGCAGCTCAGCTCCGTGAAGGGTAAATCCCGCCTTCTACACTTTGATTGGCTCGTTCAAACATTTTGACATTGACGCTCGCTTTTGAGTCCGCTGCACTGAGCCCTGAGCATGCTAAATTAATTAGATTTTTTTACTCAAATGGGCCGCTCGGGCCATTCATCTGGGCCGATGGAGGAATATAGTGTAGGTACACTTACTATAATTCACTATTTATATATATTTACGCAATGGGCCTGCCCACATTGTATAGCGGCCCACCGGGAAAACTCCCTGTGCGCCAGATGACCAGTACGTCACTGCCCTCAAAGGAAAATAAATGATGTACATAATGTACAAAGTAAGTACATTCATGTTCATATAATAAATTCTAAATAGATACCAGTTGGCGTTTTAGAGCAGCATAGTTGCAATTTTGGGAACGTGCCATGATAGCTTACAGGAACCTGTTTTGTGATATCATACTCTAATTTGAAAAACAACTTCAGGACTTGGGACTTTGAGACCACTGTGGACATTTATATTTGAGCCCACTGTGGACATCTATATTTTCTGATGAAATAAATATATTTTATGGACAATATTTAAATTACACTACACTTTAATATATTTTATCTTAATTCTTAACACTTGGACTTGGGAGATAATCATTCTACTCCAGATAATTCAACTTTAAAAAATGTAGGAGCACAGTCAAAAATGTAGGAGCATCTTCTAATCAATAATCAAAAATTCTGATCAAAATTAAACTTCCCATTATGAGGCGATATTTTACTCTTGTAACTTTATTAAAAGTATGTAATATTTTATGTAAAATTAATATATATATATATATAGTGCTGTCAAAGTTGACGCGTTAATAACGAGTTGACGCAAATTCCTTTTAACGGCACTAATTTTATTGACGCGCGATTAACACAGCAGTATTTTCAGTTTGACCCGTGGCACAACCCGTAGTTGGAGAAATGGAGATGCACAGTGTTGCCAACTTAGCAACATTGCAGACCCCTTTAGCGACTTTTTTTCCCTAAAAAAACGCCCACACCTTATTTAGTCTCCGAGAATCGCCGGTACTGCAGCGCGAGCGAGAGGTCTTGCTTTCCCAGCACGCGCACACCCATCTCTCTCTCTCACCGCGTCTGCTTAGTTTCTGTTCAGCGCGCACACACACACACACATCTCTCTCTCTCTCTCTCTCTCTCTCTGCATCTGCTCAGTTTCTGTTCAGCGCGTGGCAGAGAAGAGCAGAGATTAATTCAGTTAAACACAGATATTATGTTGCTTGCTTCTCTAATTTTACATGCAAGTGTAGCCAAAATCACAGCACAGCTATTGTCATTATCTTATGGGTATTTTATTTAATCAGAACAACAGCTCGATTATAAGGATCTTTTGTGCAGATTAACATCTTGTAAAGGAGAGCTAGTTATGTAGTCTTAATGGGTCGCGTTTCAATCACTTTTTCATATTCATCCCGTTGTCTGACAACAGAAACAGTAAAATATATAAATGAAAACAGTTTCATTGAGAATTTAGCTGCATCAAAATACAGTATGTGTGCACAGAGAGGCAAACAAATGTAATAATAAACAATATAGGCGATGTAAATTTTGCATGTTCAGAAGTGAGCTGGCATGTCCTGCAGAAATGTAAACCGTTTGTGTCAGTAAATTGCTCAGTGCAAAGTAGTGGGAACCTTGTGTTTCTTTTTTCATGTGTCTAATAGACACGAACAAGTTCTTTGAAAAACATCTATTATCTTTGAAACATGTCTAGTCTTCATACTTTATGTTGACTATGGTTTCAATAATAATAAACATGCATTTGCATAAAGCATCCATATTTGTCCATGCCCGTGTTGATTAGAGTATTAAAAACTTGAAAAGTATTAATTTAGGGTACATTTAGAACAAATAAAAATATGTGATTAATCGCGAGTTAGTGCAGCAGTGCATTCGATTAAAATGTGATTAACTTACCTGTACAATAAGCTGTTTAAAACGTGCATTCTGCCATTCAATTTCCAGCATCCAGTAATATAATCACACATGTCTTGTGGAGTGCATTCAGAGTATGAATTAGTTTGTAATTTTAACTGTTTGGAAATGGAGTGTAAACTTGGATTTATTATCCTATCGCACCCTCTATAGGACCAGCAACTAGTCAACTTCAAGCTTAAAGCGTCATGGCAGAGCACTGAAGTAAATAGTCGATTAGTCTGTGCAACCCCTAATATAAATATATACTGTATATATATATATATAGGGAGGGAGGCAGCAATGGAGCGAATAAATGAGCAACAACTCCACAACTGGACCACACACCTGTCTCAAGTCCCACTGAGATGCTCTGTCCGAGAATCAAATCACTGAGATTGCTTCTGATATAAGCAGGGCCGGCGCCAAGGGGGGGCATTCGTGGGCCGTGCCCCCCCAAACGAGTTACTGTGTCCCCACTTTCCTTCCTCTCCCCTCCTTGCTGAATGTGATCGATTTCGGAAGTGAAAGTGAAACCGATAAAACAGTGCACATAAGAAAGTGATTACATGCTTTAGCAAGCGTCAGCTACTGCATGCTATCACAGATTGCACGCTTCCCATCCTAACCCCCCCTCCCCTCCACACACAACATGATTTTTGCCCCCCCCCCCCAGAAATTAAAATGCCCCCCTGATGGAGGCATTCCCGCTTCCTTCTTCCCTGAGTCTTGAACTTTGTTATACATATATACATCTTCCTTAAATCATTCTGGTGATCCATTTTTTAAGTCTCGTGACCCAACCGAGGGTCTGTCATAACATAACATCATCAGAATTTGATCGTGTGAATCATGTCATCGCAACATAACACATACTTACTGTGTGTATTTGAGGGAAAAAAAGAGGACATAATCGTCCTCTGCTTTTTTTCTGGGGTGTATTTTACCCCAGATGGCCAAAGAGCAAAGAACGAAATTAATGAAACCGCGAGAGTAATGGGAGATTTGAAGCTCATAAAAAACGCGTCCAAGAGATGACTCGCCTTGTGATTGGCTGAATGTTAGTTCACTCAAATCTAAGTAACAAATCAGAGAACGCGGGTGGAAATATTGGCGGTGGGTCAAAGCAGAGCCATAGAGAGTTTCTCAACGGCTCTGGGTCAAAGAAGAGAGCTGGACAGAATCACCTGTTTCTAAAAGTGCGGAGAACGTGTGTCCCGGTTGCTACGCCACTGTCCATGTCTTCTGGTTTGCACGTGTGGTGATGGTCTTGGTGACTGGGACATCATCAATGCACTTTTTGATGTAAGCGGTCACAGTTTCAGTATACTCCTGCAGGTCTGTGTGGTTGTTGTAGGTGGCCGCCTCTTTAAAGACGTTCCAGTCTGTGTCCTGGAAGCAGTCCTGCAGTGCTGAGGTAGTATTGTCTGGCCATACCGTGATCTGCTTTTAAACCGGTTTGGCAAGTTTGAGATGTGGTCCGAGCACCTGAGGTGGGGGCGGGGTTCAGCTTTATATGCGCTTTTCACAGCTGTATAAACAAAGTACAGTGTGTTGTTTCCCCTTGTTGCAAAGTTCACATGTTGGTAGAACTTTGGAAAAACTCTCTTTAAGTTAGCGTGGTTGAAGTCGCCGGCCTATGATGAAAAAGCCGTCTGGGTTATAGGTTTGTTGTTCGCTGATGGCGCTGTACAGTTCACAAAGCACGTCTTTAGCATTTGCACATGAGGGAATGTTTTTCCACGCAATTCTAAAGACTTCCAAGTTACTTTTTCTCCATTTGCGCTCAAGAATACGAGTTTCTTTCTTGAGAGAATGGGTATAACTGTTGTACCATGGCGCAGCACGTTTTTCTCTAACCTTTTTTAATTTGATGGGTGCAACAGTTTCTAACGTATTGGAGAAGATAGTTCCCATGTTGCTAGTAATTGTGTCTAGTTCATCTGTATTTATGGGTACACAGAGCAGTTGAGATAAATCAGGCAGGTTATTTGTGAATCTGTCTTTAGTGGCTGGAATAATAATTCTGCCTGGGCGATAACGCGGAGCCATATAGTTAATATCAGTAATATGCAGCATGCATGATACAAGGAAATGGTCAGTAACATCATCACTTTGAGGTATAATATCTATATCAGTTAGATCAATTCCATGCGATATTATTAAATCTAGCGTATGATTAAAACGATGCGTGGGCCCGGTGACATTTTGCTTGACACCAAAAGAGTTTATTAGGTCAGTAAACGCAAGTCCTAACGCATCATTTGTATTATCAACGTGAATGTTAAAATCTCCAACAATTAGTGCTTTATCAACAGTAACCAATAGGTCTGAGAGGAAATCTGCAAATTCTTTAGAAAATCTGTATATGGCCCTGGCGGTCTATACACAGTAGCCAGAGCAAGAGATAGGACAGATTTATTTTGCTTATCTGACAGTTTTAACATTGAGCATAAGTATTTCGAATGAGTCAAACCTGTATCCTGTTTTCTGAGTAACATTGAGATATCACTATATATTGTTGCGACACCGCCGCCACGACCAGTCTGACGAGGCTCGTGCTTATAACAGTAGCTTGGTGGAGTAGATTCATTTAGACCAAAATAATCATTTGTTTTAAGCCAGGTTTCAGTCAGACAGAGTACATCAAAACTTAGGCTATATGTGATTATTTCATTTACAAATAACTGCTTTCGGTGTGAGTGATCGGAATTTAGAGCCCAAGTTTTAAGAACATTTTGTTTGGAAACCGGTTACATTTATTTTACATTTTTCTGTTTTAAACGATCAGATTGTTCTAGATTGCAAATTTAAGAATGAAATATTTACCTGTTGAATGAGTGTGTTGGGGAAAGACACAGTCTGTGTAGTTGGATCACTGAACTCCTTTATCATTTAAGTGGGTAAACAAAAGTCATCATAGTGTTAATGAAGTGCTTTGACAGATAGAGCAGCGTCCTGGTGATTTGTCCGAAAAACAAAAGGAGTTCCGCACCGACTCTGCTGGGGTGCAGGCCATCAACGAAACCCTAAACTCTCCCAACAAAGAATTCATTTCAGCATAAACAAGGGGTTCTTCAGAATGCGTGGTTCTAAATAAAACCATTACTGCATGTAAAGAACAGTCTTTAAATAACCATATTTTTGTGTACTCGTCGATGTGGGAAGAGGTCTGGACACGATACTCGTCGCGGGCGATTTGCGTACGTCTCGTGTCTGAAGTCCCTCTTCAGTGTCTCCGTCTGCCGCATGTAGTAGCCCCCGCGTGAATACAACAGGTGCAACGCTCTCAATCCTTCAATCGCGGGTATTAGAATATCGAACACGAGCACCCGGGAAAAGTTCATTTATTTCAGTAGCGTATTCACGGACTATGCCGGAATTGTCTCCGAAACAGCGTCACGTATCAGTCTCGCAAATAGGGGCGAAGCGGTTCCGGGAATGCACACAGACTGAAGTAGTTTTTAAGTCTTTGGTTCTTTTAATTGCCCGGGGCCTGATGATCGCGTTTGGCTCACAAGGGTCCGTGGATAACAAAAACCGGCGCCGGAGTGAAGGCCAATTCACTATTTTTTTGGTGAATCGCGTCCCGTGCACGGGCCTTCTGGACACACGGAGTAGAGGTGTGGGAGTGTTAGCAGCGCGCTGCATTACTGTACCCCGGACTATGTACTCAGCCCGATACCAGCGTTGGTAGGGGCTCCTTTTGCTGGGCCTTAATTACATCCTCAATTCGGCATGGCATGGAGGTGATCAGTTTTTCCACGGCACTCCAGCTGAGGTGGTATGGAAGCCCAGGTTTCTTTGACAGTGGCCTTCAGCTCATCTGCATTTTTCTCTTGTTTGGGCACAAAGGTGACAAAATCCGCCATTTAAGCAAGTAACAGGAAAATTAAATCAGTATCTTTAAAAAGGGGTATTAGCTGGTTAGCAGCACCCGATGGCTTTGCTAAGCATGAAGTAATAGCGGACTCGGGAAAAAAATATCTTGGTAAACAGGTGCAGCCGCTGATTATTCTCGTTGGTTTTCAAAAACACAATGGACCGGGGAATATTCACCAGCAGATGACATTGCACCCCAAATCATCACAGACTGTGGAAACGGAATTAACACTAGACTTCAAGCAACTAAATATTTGGCTATGAGGAGATTCAGCTCAGAACACCCTTCCTCCAGACTTAAACCGGAAGTGATCCTTGGTTTCCGTGTGAAATTAAATACAAAACTTGCTCTCATCTGAAAAGAGGACTTTGGACCACGGTCCAGTTCTTCTTCTCCTTAGCCCAGGTAAGACGCCTCTGGCGACAACTGTAGCCAAAATTCTTGACACGTCTGTGTGTGGTGGCTCTTTAAAATGCCTTGACAAACCCAGCTCAGTCCATTCCTTGTGAAACAGTTCACCCAAATTCTTGAATCGATTTTGTGTGACAATCATCATAAGGGTAATAGCTGCGGTTCTCTCGGTTGGTTGTAACGCATAAGCTTTTTCTTCCACACTTTTTCCTTCCACTCAACTTTCTGTTAACATGCTTGGATACAGCACTCTGTGAACAGCCAGCTTCTTTGGCAATGAATGCGATCGGGGATTATTCACACGTTGAAACAAAAATTACCTCCTTGTGAAAAATCGGGTTTCAATGATAGAAAATGACGATAAAGACTTCTGGCGGAGATTCAACTGTCAGAAACAAGCGTCAGCAGTCTTCCCCATGATTGTGTAGCCTAGTGAACCTAACTGAGAGACCATTTTGAAGGCTCAGGAAAACATTTGCAGGTGTTTTGAGTTGATTAGCTGATTGGCATGTTTGTGTAAGTAACACCATATTCTAAAACAATTATGTTGAATTTGTTGAGATTGTTGAGAAAGGAATTGGTGGGTTTTTTGTTAAATGTGAGCCAAAATCATCACAATTAAAAGAACCAAATACTTAAACTACTTCAGTCTGTGTGCATTGAATTTATTTATACACTAGTTTCACAATTTGAGTTGAATTACTGAAATAAATGAACTTTTCCACGAACATTCTAATTTATTTAGATGCACCTGTATTTGGACAAAAGACTACAGTTGTTCATCATTCTTAACCCTGTGTTCAAATTAAAGATGCTTTATCTGTTAATTTGCACTAATGTCACAGCTACTGCATGTTTTTAACCAAAAAGAAAAGTGATTTGTCTGGTAAATTGCTGTAAAGTGGGAAGCCTTTGGTTTACCACTAGTATCTCCTAGCCAGATTATCCAGCTAATGGCTCTGGATGGCAATCCAACAAAGCAAGGCTGCCAGTGCTAAAATGATCAAACCTGTGAATTTAGCTTGCTCACAGAATCACGTCCTACTTCAGCTCCACCTTCAGCTGACATTGCACCCACAACAGGTCTCATCTTCTGCGGGCCCTTTGTTTCTTGAGCAGTCACATTCACCTGTGTCTTATTTTGCACGCTTGAATTGCTAAATGTCCGAACTGAATCGGTGCAGGTTATTTTCAAGTCAACAACTAACACTCATGTGACTTTTCATGCCATGGTGATCTAGATTAACAGGTCACCAACTCCTTTCAAATATGTCTGATTTGTAAGGAAACAGATTAACAACATTGTGATAACATTGTGTTGTGAACATGTCCAATTCATTAGAGTCGAGAATTTATGAATGAGACAAGAGCACTTGACATGAACCAAGGATGTGACAATTGTGGTTAATTGAAGCTTACTTTAATAGCCAAATAGTGGAAGTGTATTGGAAATATTTACACATTTTTTAATGAATTTATCAATGCCCACAAAGAACAGTTTTGTGAATTAATTCAGAAACATTTTATTTAAAATAATCTTTTTAATAGTAGTATAGTAATATAATTTTTTTGCTATTTTTTAATAGAAGTAAGGGGGGGGGGGGAAACTCCTCATCCACCACCAATGTATTTTGCGACGGCAGCCATAATGCGCCAGAACGCCCACCACACACCAGCTTATTAAATAATATAGAATATATATATATATATTATATTTTTATATATCGGTTTATATAATAATTATATAATAAAAATTATATAAATATCATTACAGTATTTTTAATTGATAATATAGAATATATAGGTTAATAAATATATATATATATAAATATATATATCAGATTATGTAATGTAAATTATATATACATATATATATAAAATTACAAATAAAATAATAAGACAAATAAAATAAAAGACTTTCAAAACATCCAACCTCAAACATGTGTACGATAAAACTGTAAGAGTTTAAAATAATTGGTGTTAATAAATTATTCTGCTTTCTCATTACTATTGTACTCAACTGCAAACATGCCGCTCTATCACTCATTTTAAATGTGAAGAGTGTGTTTACACAGGAGTCCTAAAGCCACTGCAGGAAATGGTGTGTTTGATTTAAAGGATCAAGAGAAAGTGGAACCATGTGTATGATTGTATTTAATGTAAGGTCAAGTGTGTACAGACAGTTATTGGTTTAGTTAAGTGAAATAGAGTGTTGTGGTTTCACAGTGACCATTTGTTATCTGCTGCAGTCACAGTTTTGCTGTATGGAGGGTGTTTTATGAAAGTACTACACGACCCACATCTTCATCTACTTCAGAAGCAGTTCCTCTTCATAAATATTAATGTATGTAGAAAATGATGAAGTGCGCTCTTAATGAATGCAGATAGTGAAATGTAAACTCTTCACAGCTCTCATCAGATGGCTTCACCGCGTGTGAACTCCATTGTGATGGGTGTGTTTGTTAGAAGCACAGTGAATTGTGGGAGGACACCTGCAGGAGAATGTAATCAGTTAAACCCAATACAGTAGAAGCAGATGCTAGTGAGTGAGGTCTGAAATTGCAGCTATACAGCAGCGTTTACATGATCCGTAGTGTATCTGCTCTGGTAAATTCCTGTCATTCATAATAGATCTACATCAGCCAAAGCGAGCCTGCTGCCATCATCCACGTCTTCGCCATGACATCCCTGAGCTGTAAAACATGCGCTGGCTCACACTCTCAGTCTTATTATACACACACTCACACGTATACACACAGAATCCCTCCAGCTTGCTGCCTGACCTGTTTAATCATGCTGTTCAGCGCTCCAAAGAGCCGTTGACATTCCCACCTCACCAACTGCTCCATTGTGCATTCAGAGAGAGAGGAACTCAAGTCTCTTCCTCACCCTCCATGTCTTATCCCTGACCACGATTAGGATGGAGAAGAAGCTGCTGGGTACAATACAGTAACACAGACGGACCAAAACACAATTATAACCTTTCTCAGCATTCTCAATATTTTGTTTGGACGCTGCTTTAAAACGTGGCAAAATACAATGTGTTATCAAAAAAAGTATAATAATAAAATCTGAGTCAAAAGCTAAAGCATATGTGCACTTAGAAATGTGATGTAAAATCATAAAGACTGAAATAGTTCACCAAAAAAATTTAAAATGTACTCACCCTCAGGCCGTCTAAGATGTAGAGCAGTTTGTTTCTTCATCAGCACAGAGTTGGAGAAATTTAGAAATGTAAATTACTTACCAGTGGATCTTCTGTTGTGAATGGGTGCTGTCATAATGAGAGACTACACTACGGTGGCCCAGTAGTGCACAACAAAACGAAATTAAAAAAGCAAACATAAGCTCACAGCACAAACCAAATTAAAAAAGCAAACATAAGCTCACTATAAAATTAAAAAAGCAAACATAAGCTCACAACACAACGCAAATGTGTTCCTGTGGCTCAGTGGTTAGAGCATTGCGTTAGCAGCGCAAAGGTTGTGGCTTCGATTCCCAGGGAACACATACTGACAAAAAATGTATAGCCTGAATGTATAGCCTGTAAGTCGCTTTGGATAAAAGCGTCTGCTAAATGCATAAATGTAAATGTAAATTAAACAAGCAAACATAAGCTCATAACACAAAGCAATTAAGCCACAACGGAAATGCTCCTGACCACTAGAGAGCAGTGTTGGCAGTGAAAACCGATACTTCCTCGAGACGCCACAAGATTGATCTTAATATGTGTAATCGATTTTTAAATGAACAACAAGTTTTTACTGAATGTTTTGATATGTTTTGGCTCTGGAGATAATACCGTTGATAAAGTGTGATGCTGAAATCACCGTACGCTTGTTTGTTTGAGTCACGTATGTTTGAGTTTGTGTAGTAGAAAAATCTGTGCTATTGTGCATATTTAGAGACACGCGGTACATGCAGCTGTTGTCGTGTGTATTTCTGCTGTGTAAAAGCCTTAAAATCTTATGCTGTGGGTGAAACTCATGTCATGTAATAGTTTGTAACATCCTTCTCTTCATTCTCAAGTTGCCAGGTATATATTCCAAGTGTTATACACATTAGTACATTTACATTTATGCATTTAGCAGACGCTTTTATCCAAAGCGACTTACAGTGCATTCAGGTTATACATTTTTTTGTCAGTACATGTGTTCCCTGGGAATCGAACCCACAACCTTTGCGCTGCTAACGCAATGCTCTAACCACTGAGCCACAGGAACACTGTGTAGTATAAGGATCTGACTTCACTTTAGGCGGCCACGGTACATCATAAAAGTAGCCCAAGAAACCTCAACAGCGTGGCTCTGTAATATTACCTGCGAATGCAAACCACGGCCCTGGCAACATTCAGACCGCTTGGCAGTGCCCGCGAATACTTGTAACATGCGCACATTTACCTGTTTATGCAGAAAAACTGCCCCCTAGTGGTCGGGAGCATTTCGGTTGTGTTGTCGCTTAATTTAGTTTTTATTGTGTTGTAAGCATATTTTGCTTTTTAATTTTGTTGTGTGGTGAGCTTATGTTTGTTTGCTTGTTTAATTTCATTGTGTTGTGAGCTTCTGTTTGCTTTTTAATTGTGTTGTGTTGTGCACCACTGCGCCACCATACTAAACAGCTGATAAAAACATCACAATAATCCACAAGTAATCCACACGATTTAATGAAATATTTTTTTTTTTTTTTTTTTTAATGAGTCCTCTATCTGTAATATGTCTTTCTCCAGTGAAAAAAGCCATCTCATCTGAATCATGAGAAGAATATGCACAGAGCAAACATCATCCAGTCTGAAAACAGTCCAGGTCGGCCAGATCTAATTAAATATATTGGTGGATTTTGATGTGAGAGGACAACAAAGGATGCCTTATTTACTTGTGTTTTGTATGGATTATGAATTTGCAATTTGGCTAGAAACGCTAGTTTGAAATTAAAACGCATGATGGATTTGTTTCTTACAAATGCAGCTTTTCACCTCACATTGATCACAAGATGTTAGTTGGTGAATTAAGCAAATAATTTCATTCTGATGGCACCCATTCACTGCAGTCAAACCATTGGTGAGAAAGTGATGTAATGCTAATTTTCTCCAAATCTCTTTCGATGAAGAAACAAACTCATCTAGGCTACATCTTGCATGGCCTGAAGGCATATTAATGTCCTGTAAATTGTATTTTTTGTTGAACTATTCCTTTAAATGTCACTGTCTTTTCGCTAAGGTATAAAATGTGATGTCAAAGTTTTTTCTGCAGATAAATCTAATAGGTCAGGGGTCGGCGAGCCGCATGCGGCTCTTTCATCCCTCTGCGATTGCTCCCTGTTGCGTGGTTGTACAATACGTGTCCCCCCCCGACTTTTAATACAACTAAAGGCTGGAATACACTACATGACTTTTAAAATCTGAACAGATTTTTAAAACACTAGGCATCATACACTTACCGACTTTATAAATGGTGACAAAGGAAATCTGGGCATCATACACTACGTATCTGAAGATCATACACTACCAGACTTTAAAGTTGTTCCGATCACAGCGAACTCACGCAGAAACGTGCGCCTTGTTGCTAGGAGACTGTGACCATAATATACTACAAGATTTTCTGTGGAATCTGTCAGCTGTAATCTGCAGACTGGCTCTGACTTTCCTCAACTAGCATCAACTTGTTCAGACTGTAAAATCGGGGGGAAATCAGGGCAAAAATTGCGTAGTGTATTCCAGGCTTTTAACTCTTAACCTGCACTTTTTATAGGTAAAGTGTGTTAAAGTAGAGATTTTCAAGGGCCAATGTGGGTAAATCTAAATTTAAATTAAAAAAGAGAAAAGATAGTCACGTTGTTTTGGATACGTTTTATTCGTATCCAAAACGATGTGAACATCACGGAATGCAGAACACTCTCACGCGCTGTATGTTTCATTCATTTTCGAAGCCAGAGGGCGCTCTCGTGCAGAAAGTCCAAAACGGACTCATATGAGAAGTAATAGTAACGTTTAACAGGCATCCCGCTATCGCTCTAGCTAAGCTTAATAACAAGCATAAAGCTTAACTGATGAAATGTGAAGACGATATGGTTTTTGTGTTTTTCAAGTCTTCTCCAGGTAATAAATATGAATGATACAATGTGACCCTGGACCACAAAATCAATCTTAAGTGTCAATTTTTCGAAATTGAGATTTATACTTCATATGAAAGCTGAATAAAGACGCTTTCCATTGGTGTGTGGTTTGTTAGGATTGGACAATATTTGGTCGAGATACAACTATTTGAAAATGTGTAATCTGAGGCTGCAAAAAAAATCGAAATCGCTTTTAAATTTGCCCAAATAAAGTTATTGGCAACGCATATTACTAATAAAAAAATATGTTTTTATATATTTAAGGCACAAAATATCTTCATGGAACATGATCTTTACTTAATATCCTAACGATTTTTGGCATAAAAGATAAATCGATAATTTTGACCCATAAAATGTATTTTTGGCTATTGCTACAAACATACCCCAGTGACTTAAGACTGTTTTTGTGCTCCAGGGTCACTTATATTTTCTGCCTTATTCTGTGATAAAAATTGATAAAAATAAGTGTTTGTAGTATATATATATACTGATTGTACAATCATAACCATATGATGTTATTATTTTCCAGCAGTATATTTTATTTCTTAGCCAATAATGAGATAATAATTTTTGTCTAATAATAAATACTATAATATTATTTATTATAAATGGCTTAATTAACACTGAGCAGAGGCTGCAGTGGTTAGTCTCTGTCTGAAGGGAAGGTTACTTTCTTATCAACACTTCCAGTGTCTAATGAAACCTGACAATATTTCCTCAGATTAACGAGAGAAGTATTCGCCTTGCTTTGTGTTTTTAGAGCTCATTGTTTAATTTGCCACATGCTCGTTTTGAATTGCAGTAAAATATTTATTTTACTACATGCCAACAATTTCTTAGGTTTCTAAGTACATGTAAAGGATGCTTGCCTGTGCAAAACTTGTCATCTGTTTAGGTTTCATTGGTGGTTGTCTGGACATTTACTAATCTGTTTTGGTTGCTAGGTGGTAGCCTTCCAGTCAACAGAACCTGCAAGTTTCTGTGATGTTGTGGTCCCTAAACTATTCTCAGGTCCCTCATTAACATTCTTTTCATGCAAACATGCCTTCTTTTGTGCGAATTAGACTTATTATAGAATGTTAATTGCCATGAACTTATACGGTTATATTATTTTCCTCCAAATAATTAAGCACTAAATCTGTTTTCAAAATAATAATACTAAGAAATGATTGTTGAGCAGCAAATCAGAATATTAGAATGTTTTCTGGAGGATCATGTGACACCGAAGACTGGAGTAATGATGCAAAAGATTCAGTTTTGCATCAGAAGAATAAATTAAGGATATTTCACAGAATTACTGTATTTATCAAATAAATACAGAAACATCAAAAAAATTTACAGACCCCAAATATTTGATCGGTAATGTACCTTATGAATAAAATGCAATAAATGTATATGTCCAAAGCAACTTTCAGTGTTGTAACAAAGAGGCAGTGTAGTTAGATCCAAATGCAGCTTTAATGAACAACAAGGCAAGGTCAAACAGGCAAGGGTCAGAGGCAATAACAGGTGTCACGTAGGCAAGGCAGAATCAGCAACAGGGGCAATGTAAAGGTCGGGCAGGCGGCAGACAGGATATCGAAAGGCAGGCAGGGTCAAAAGGCAGGCAGCAAACGGTCAGAGTGTATAGGCAGTCCAGGTAAACACAGGGAAACAGAATACAGGGGAAACGCTCAGAATGTCAGCCGGGGCAAAACAAGACTTCGCAGTGAGTGCATGTAAGAGTGCTGCTTAAATGTGTGTGTGTGAATGAGGTGCAGGTGTGGTGAGACAATCAAGGCTAATGAGTGATTGGTGACAGCTGTGTGATTGGTGTAATGGTGGATGGGAATGTGTGAGTGCAGTGAATGATGGGAGATGCAGTCCATAGGTGATGTGCAGCTGTAGTGTGGTGAGTGGCAACCAGATTCGTGACAGAGCCCCCCCCCAAAGAGCGGCTTCTAGACGCTTCACACACAGCACAATCCAGGAGGGTGGTGGAACAGAGGGCCAGGTCCATGTGGAGCCAATGAGACAGGAGCCCACCAGGGCGGGGTGGAAGAGACGTGAAGTGACACTGGGTAAACTGCTGTGGCGTGACGAGACTCTGGCAGGTCAGCGGAGACGTGATGAGACTCTGGCAGGTCAGCGGAGGCGACTCTGGAGACGTGGAGTGACTCTGGCAGGTCAGGCGCCCAGCAGGGCGGAGCAGACGAGACAGGCGCCCACCAGGGTGGAGCAGACGAGACAGGCGCCCACCAGGGCGGAGCAGACGAGACAGGCGCCCTCCAGGGCGGAGCAGACGAGACAGGCGCCCTCCAGGGCGGAGCAGACGAGACAGGCGCCCTCCAGGGCGGAGCAGGGACCCCTGGCAGAGACTGGGACCTAGAGGAAACTGAGACACAAGAGACAGAGAGAGCACTTATAATCTCAAGGACTGAAGCAGGGAGTTTAGGCGGCCATGGTAGATCCAGGGCCTCGGGCAGCCATGATGAATCAGGGGACTCCATGGGCCATGGTGGGTCCGGGGTCTCAGTGAGCAATGGCGGGAAGCTCCCCCCATGAAAGTTCTTGGTGAACTCCACTACCTCAAGGGGGCACTCTGGAGGCGCGAACGTCAAGGGGCATTCTGGAGGTGCTGGGTCTCTGGGGCGCTCGGAAAGCGCTAAACTGGACAGAACCAGCGGAGAAGGCAAGCTGGGCGGGACCAGCGGAGACGAAGGAGAGCTGGGCGGGACCAGCGGAGACGAAGGAGAGCTGGGCGGGAGCAGCGGAGAAGGCGAGCTGGGCGGGACCAGCGGAGACGAAGGAGAGCTGGGAGGGACCAGCGGAGACGAAGGAGAGCTGGGGAGCTGGGCGGGACCAGCTGGTGAACGGACTCTGTGAACTCCTGGATCGGAGCGGCCTCTGGAGCGGACTCTGTGAGCTCCTGGATCGGAGCGGCCTCTGGAGCGGACTCTGCGAGCTCCTGGATCGGAGCGGCCTCTGGAGCGGACTCTGCGAGCTCCTGGATCGGAGCGGCCTCTGGAGCGGACTCTGCGAGCTCCTGGGACGGAGCGGCCTCTGGAGCGGACTCTGCGAGCTCCTGGGACGGAGCGGCCTCTGGAGCGGACTCTGCGAGCTCCTGGGACGGAGCGGCCTCTGGAGCGGACTCTGCGAGCTCCTGGGACGGAGCGGCCTCTGGAGCGGACTCTGCGAGCTCCGGAGCGGACTCTGCGGGCTCCTGGGACGGAGCGGCCTCTGGAGCGGACTCTGCGGGCTCCTGGGACGGAGCGGGCTCTGGAGCGGACTCTGCGGGCTCCTGGGACGGAGCGGGCTCTGGAGCGGACTCTGCGGGCTCCTGGGACGGAGCGGGCTCTGGAGCGGACTCTGCAGGCTCCTGGGACGGAGCGGGCTCTGGAGAGGTTCAGATAAGCCCCCTCGAAAAAATATCATTAAGCATATTACATCTGAATGAGTCAGGTGTGCCAGTTCGAGAAAATCCACAACATAGTCCTCAATGGAATGTGTACCTTGGCGGAGAAACATCATCTTCACTGCTGGATCCATTTTTTGGGCGAAGTCTTCTGTAACAAAGAGGCAGTGTAGTTAGATCCAAATGCAGCTTTAATGAACAACAAGGCAAGGTCAAACAGGCAAGGGTCAGAGGCAATAACAGGTGTCACGTAGGCAAGGCAGAATCAGCAACGGGCAACGCAAAGGTCGGGCAGGCGGCAGACAGAGAGGATATCGAAAGACAGGCAGGGTCAAAAGGCAGGCAGCAAACGGTCAGAGTGTATAGGCAGTCCAGGTAAACACAGGGAAACAGAATACAGGAGAAATGCTCAGAATATCAGCCGGGGCAAAACAAGACTTCGCAGTGAGTGCATGTAAGAGTGCTGCTTAAATGTGTGTGTGTGAATGAGGTGCAGGTGTGGTGAGACAATCAAGGCTAATGAGTGATTGGTGACAGCTGTGTGATTGGTGTAATGGTGGATGGGAATGTGTGAGTGCAGTGAATGATGGGAGATGCAGTCCATAGGTGATGTGCAGCTGTAGTGTGGTGAGTGGCAACCAGATTCGTGACAAGTGTATTCAAGGTATTAAATATTTATCACTGTATTTATTTATTGTTTATGGGAATCTGAATGACCTTGGTATTACTAGTACCAAGATTTACTTCTTTTTTTTCTTTTTTTCTATTGGTCATGCCAACAATAAATCATCAAATCATGGAAAAGAATGCCATTACCAGGCAAATATCTAGATGTATGATGTAGTAAAAGCACACTATTTGCTTTTAAAAAGTGTCATAGGTGTCTATTGTATGCTGCTGTACAGTCCCAGTAAATATGTCAGATTATGGTTGTCTGCCGCATCCTACACAATCTAATGCTCAAAACCGATCCACAAAATGGGGAATGTATACGTGTGTAGCCTTACTTGATCTGCATCATCCAACGCAGCAATTGTGTGAAAATACACACGGGTCACCCGCTCACCACATGGACTCTCACACTACACAGACTGTTGCACTTCACCTCGGACTACAGTTCCTATCATCCATTGCACTAATGACACACACACACAGCTGAATGCACTGATTACACACACGCAACTGATTGTAATTATACATGCTTAGTCCAAGCCATGGACTTCCTCCTACTCACTGCCGAGTATTGTTCTAGCGTTTATCACTCATCTAGTGATAGCTGCCTTGCGGAGCCTAGTTACTAGTTCTAGTCCAAGTCTAGTCATTTTCCAAGAAGGCAGTCTAAGTCTAGACTATTGCTTGTGTACTTGGATTATCTCTCTGCCTTGCCCTGTTGGATATTGTTCACCGATCGAAGACCCACGCTTGCCCTAGGATTACTCTTAGTCTTGCCTGTGTTGTACCTGTTTGTCATTGCATGAACCTTGCTTGTTTTTTGACCACGTCCATGAATAAAAGCCTTGCAAATGGATCCCACTGCATCTTGTCTCGTCGGCTCCGTAACAATCTGCAGTTTATTCTTAGTGAATTTCCATAAACTTCACAAAACATTTTTGTATTTTTGACAAGCACATAGAACATTAACATCACTGTGAGCAAATTCTAAGCTGTATTTACTGTATGAAGGCAAACAGAGTCAAATATAACTGTATAGGACACACTCTAAAGTGCTGTTTGGTGTGTGTGTGATATGAATGTGAGCTTGTTTTTCCTGGAAAATAATCCGACAGCCATGACATTCATTAATTCTCTCTCTCTGCTGCTCACACACTCAGAAAACACTCCCATGAACTCTCCCTTTCTGTCTCTAACTGAATATGTATGGGTCTATTCGGAGCAAAGGGTTATTTACACGGAGCACTGGGCCGGTAGGGCAGGATGCAGGGATGCCTTTCATCTCTGGGCATCTCTCTGGCTAATGGATCACTTTATGTGGAGATTTCACAGCATTTCATGTTTCTGTTTGATCACTACGCAGCAATGGACTTGTGAGACACATGAAAGTCTGGGGATTATCTTAAAAAAGGGACTACCTTTTATTTTATCTCATTTTTAGATTTACTTTACTGCTGCGCATTTAATACAGGTCAAGCTTGTTGTTAAGATGCTAATCAAATGATTTTACTCGCTAGACAGAAAATAAGCATCACAGTTTTAAATGTTTGATCACAGTGCTGTGATGTCTGAAGTAAAGGTCCAGTGCAGGTTATTAGAATAATTCTGGGTTGTTTTTATAATCCAGTATTTGTGTACTGCATCTGTGGCCTTGATTAACAAAGACGGTTTTGATCTGTCACTCACTGTATAAAAACAATTCATGTTTACTGTCTAACTGTGGAAGCTTGTAGGAATACAGCACTTGACTCAAAAATAAAACTTATTTGCTCACCCTTCTGTCATTCCAAACTTGACCTATGTCCTACATTTTTTTATGAATATATTTATTTTAATATATAGAAAAAGATGTTTCAACATCTCAAACATTATGTAAAAAGTAATGAAGGTTTTACGTGAGGACAGTACAGTTGCAAGACGTGTTGTTAACAAAACTAAACGATTTAAAAGCATTTTGAAATAAAGCTGGAATAAAATATGAATATTATTTTAAAATCTTAGAGTTAGTTTCCAAGGCAACATCTGAAGAGTTCAGATGCACAAGCTATTAAGTCCCATCTGAAATGTTCTTCTAAAATTAGTATTTTTCTCGGGCTCCCATGTTTATGTTCAGTTATTTCACTTTAATGACACGTGGATCCTCATAAATAGAAGCTGATTTTAGAAGAAAATTTAAAATGGCACTTCATTTGCATCTGAACTCTTCATTTCTAATTTCCATTTAAGTTGAAGAATATTGCTAAAACTAAAATATTTTCTTAAATTAAAGCTAAATAAATTAATCTTAAAAGACAAAAGTACTAAAACAAAAGTTGAAATAAAATCGAAATACTTGTAAAAAAAAAAACTAATTCAAGATAAATGGCCATACTTTCAAAACAGGGTGATAGTTGCATAATTGTATTATTATTATTTAATTAATTATTATTGCTTGCTTTTTAGACTATTGTTGCTGATTCTATTGTTTTACTGGAAACACTTTTTCTAAAATTCAAAATGATTGTCTGTTGTTATCAATAACGTGCCACATATGTTCTCCATAAACCGGACACTGAAAATAACCAGTAGTGATGTTTCTGTGGACAAACCCTTTGATAGCTGAAGTTGTGGCCCTGTGAGTTTCTGTGTAATTACATCATGACTGTCCATTCTATAATATAGACATCTCATAAAACATATTTTTCGGAGAAAGGCAGGATCTATAAAGAAGACAGCATTGAACTCAGGTTGAGCGAACCCCATGGGTCTGTGGTGTGTTTCTGAGATGATACTCTCAGCTTCTCTGAACTATTGTTGGAGCTGTGCTCTGAAATCGATTACATGCCATTGACAGTGAGAGTGAGATGCACCCTGTACTCCACAGCTCTGACCCGGGGATGAAGGATGTGGACTGCGGGCGGTCCGCAGCTCGCTGCTTTTCTCAGAAAGCACTGGAGGGGAAACATGAATGCTGAGGTTCTACTATCCTCAATTAAAGCTACATGCTGTGGAAGAGGAGAATCTATTTTAGAGGAAACCAAACCAAACAACTATAATGTGTTATTACTGACTAATTACTGTATGTACACAGTATGCATATTATATTAGTAATTTGCAAATATTATTTAGTTCAAAGAATTATAACAGAATAGTAGTTTGGGAGCAATTCAATTTAATTTAAAATTTTCTCTGTTTTTTTAAAAAGGATACTTGTGACTTTTAGAAAATGAACTTTTAAAACATTTCACATTCTCATTAGTTTAGAAACAAAAAAAATGCTTTGCTAATTATATGAAAAGCAAATTGGCGGAATTGGTTATGTATTTGTTAAGGCTGGAAACACTTAAAGTCTTTGATATCCTGCATTACTTTTTTTGTATCCTGAATTTTTGTATGTACTATCATTAAGTTCTATTTGGATTTTCATCAAAAATACAAAATTGTATTACTTAAGTAAAACCCTATTGTCACCCCATCAAACTGTTTCCACCGTTTTCACTGTTGAGTTAGGTGTCATGGTTTCTCATTTGATTTCTTCATTAGGTCAGTGCATCTTGTTAATTATCCTTGTTTGGTCTGTGTATTTTTAAGTGCGTTCACGCATATCGTAATTATCGTTATTATGAGATATCAACTTGTAAAAAACAAGTTCACGTCCTCGTAAGAATATGTATTACAACGTATGAACTGAGAGTGTTTTTTTTGAGAGAGAGAGAGAGAGCTATGACTTGACTTGTACTACCTGACCACCTCAGATTCGTTAGACGCTATGTTTAGACATTGATAGTGCGATAGTTCCATGTACTTGATTGGACTATTTGAAAACCCCATAAACATGTAGTTAAGTATACAGTATCATATAAAGGGAATGTTAACGTATTTACAATACATTTGAAATGAACTATTTAATCTATAAAAACAGAGCTGATCCTCCCTATACACAGAATATGCAATCTCTGTAGGGCCCCCTTGCTCTCAAATTTGTTTTAATTTTAGTTTAGTTTTTGAATTTGGCCAGCGGTTATGAAAACATGAATGGTCATTTCTTTAAATGAGGTGTGCTGTCACGCTCTCTACGTAAAATCAGCCAAATCATGTAACGTGAATGTTGTATAGTCTCTTGTTCTTACAAAAAAAACGAGTTGAAAGTGCACGAGCCACGGAAGAGATACAGTTTCTCGAGCGCTTTCCGTGAGCGTGATTCGAGACAAATGCCTTTCATCCATTTTTTCATCCCACAAAACACAAGTTTAGGGCTCCCAGAAGTTAGATTGGCACTTTATACATATGTCAGTTGTACATTATAAAGACTAGCCTACATTCATTTTCTACAATAAGTGTATTTTCTATGTATGATGAGTAAATTTAAAAGTGTATGAAAGATGGTTTAATTTGTACTATGAGTGGTAACTAAATATTTTAGAGAACGTTGTTAAAGCACATTTTTTTATATTCACAGTGTCTTTAGCACAGTTAAATCATCAAAATCACTTTATTGTCACATCACCACGCACAAGTGCCTGAATGAATTCTTGAGGCATGCTCCAGACAGTGCAAAAACATTTTCATATAGACAGTACATACTGTGAATATAAAGAATACTTAGTATCAATACCCATTATACACGTATGTAGACATTCTACTTATGTACACATCTATGCTAGTAATCTGAAGGTGCAACAGATTATACATGCTACAACAGATTAGTTGTGCAACATATTTTGCAAAGGTGAACAGATTATACATATGCGCTGTCATTGTGCATTGTTGGTGTAGTGATAGCGATAGTTGTGTTAGTGTAGTGTGTGCGTCCGGTGGAACTGTGTTAAATGCAGTGCATGGCATGTTGTAGTTATTAGGAGTGAATTCGTTTTTTCTGTTAATTAGCCTGTAGCCTGAGGGAAAAAAGCTACATCCTAGTGGATCATGCTGCGGAGACGTCTCCTGAGGGCAGCAGAGAGAACAGTTGTGACGTGGCTGGAGTCCTTGATGATTTGGCTTTCCTCATGCACTGCCTGGTGTATGTCCTGGAAGGGAAGCTCACCTCCAACAATGTGGCGGGCGTTCGCAGACCTTTGCAGAGCTTTGCGGTTTCAGCAGTGCTGTTTCCAAACCAGGCGGTGATGCAGCCGGTCAGAATGCTCTCCACAGTGCAGGTTGAGTACACTTAGATATTTATAAGATTATCTTAAAAAGTACTAAATAATATTTTTTTAGTTTATAAGTACAAAATTAGTTTATAAACTGTAGTTTACTGCACTTTTTCAACAGAGGCCTGAAGAATTTGTGCATGGTTTTTCTTTATTAATAACACCAAACACCTTTTCACCTCGTTTATCTTTCATTTTGATTCAAGTGTTGCAACTACCTCTGTGTGGTTGTATGAAATTCAATACATACTACTATATATATTTTTCCTCACAGCAAAAAATTGCATTAGTCTGTGGGGGGAAAAAGTAATTGCACCACCTATGTTAGACAAGCGTTTAGCTGTTGTTTTTATAAAGTAAGAGGGCATGGCAGGGCATTCACTTCAATTAAAGTTAAGTATAACACATTGTGCTTCTGAGCCAACATGTATTTAAAGGCATTGGCAGCATTGAAAGACATAATGTTTATGGAAGAACCAATAGTGCTAATGAAAATCTCCCCTGTGGAGCCCATAAATCCTCTGGGTGCACTCCAGCTCTCTGCTTTACTCCACATGCTGATTTACAGCCATGACAGTGTGAAGAAAGCCAACGAGGAGTGAAGGTGATTGAGAGGGAGAAAATAAAAGAGTGCTTCACCGGGCCGCTCGCCCCGTGTGCCACGCCCAACCATTTGTGTGTTGTGTGATAACATGGAGGACTAATAACCCCTCTCTCGCTCTCTTTCTCCTGCCGTCTCCCCCGTGCATGTAGCCGTTTAGCTATTCCACATTGATCCCAACCCTCAGAGACCTAGGCTCTCAGTGCCAGCATTACTAAGAAATTAATGCTTGAAGAGCTTTAATTCGGCATGTTAAGAGGGGAGCTATATTAAAAACCCAGAATTTACAGAGGCGGGCTACGCGGACAGTGTGCTGTTTCCAGTAAATAAAACACTACAGATAATTTTCAATTGGGATGAGAAGTTGACATGTCTAGGATGTCATACACATATAAAAGTTAGTGAACTGTAAATATATATTGACAATAAAATGGTGCATTAATAGAGAACATTATATAAGTAGTGCTCACCCTTATGTAGGGTACAACAGGGCTAAAGGCGCCTTTGATATTATATTCATCTGAACCACTTGATGGCACAAAAACGTGGCGTAGCACTTTCCAAAAGACCCGCTTTTCATAATGCAGGTGTATATTTGTCTGAGCTTTACTTGATCGCGCGCAGCAGCGCAGTTGATTCTGTGCTAACTTGAACTAATATTTTATGTTTTACTAGTACTTATGTGTATTTAAATGTCTGAAACCTAAAATATGCATTATGTAGTTAAGAACTCTGCATAGTTGTGATAATATGACAATCGCAGTGCACGTCTCTCTCTGGCTCAGCGCCAACCAACGTTTGAACTTGGCAGTTATGCGGACTAAATCCCATATGTGGGACCGTACCGCTCAAAAGGTTAATGAAGGGGTTTTATGGTTTCTCATGGTTTATTTAAAAAGGTGAGTTGATGTAAAAAGGTGAGTTGATTAAGACTAGTTTATTCAATTTAGATATTTAAAACATCCACATTTCATAGTAATTCGGCTGGGCAGTACAGTGGTATTTTGTTCTCTTTTGTTCTCTTTCACCCCTAAAATATAATAGCTTAACACTGAGCGTGAACAAATCTACTCCTGCGCTTGTATTGAATGATCTCTGCTAATGGTGTGGAATGACAGATGGATTATTTGAGAGAAAGGACAGCTATTGATACCAGTCAGCTATGTCTTTCAATGCACTGCATTGATTTTGTCATATGATGGGTAACTATGCATCATAATCTGGTTAACTGTCTATCTCCCTCTATTGTAAGACTATGTTTTGTATTTGGGTGAGGGGAAATGGCAATGTTGGTTTATGTGAAATAGCCCACCGCTTTAAAGTAATCCATATTTGCCTCCGGCGGCCTTTTTGAGCAACCAAAGCACTTTCTTCTTCAAATGCTTGAGTTTGATTTTCAGCTGTGTTTACCTTCATCCTGCTCTCTGTAGTTACTAGACAAAAGAAAGAGGATGGGGAATTGGATCAACCGTATGTGTGCATATGATGGTTAATTCATGTGGACTCAGGTTTTTACCTTTAGTTGTTCTAAAATAAGAAAATATTAATTAGCTAAGCGTCAATGAGACTACCAGTCTCTTTCTTTTTGAACAACCGTATGGTGATGGTCTTATTTAAAATACTTTGTTTTTAGGGTCAACAACTCCCTAAAGAGGCTTTTACTCATGACCAGAGATTCAGAAATGATTCTAGGGATTCGCCATAGTATCTGTACCATATTTCTTATCTGCTGATATCACAGAATTTCCTTTTCATTGATCAGCTGATGCTGGATATTTTATGGGTCATACTAATTTCCCCTACCTCAACTTTGTCATCTAACACTCACGTTAACTCAAGTTAATTGTTAAAAACACTAATCATTTACTAACACTTTTAATATTATCTTTAACAAATCTCAATATTAATATTTATTATTCCTGCTTTATATTATAATCTGAAGCATAAAGTCACTTGTAGCATTTTAATTTAGTTTTTAGGTTATGTTAAGTACATTTTTTATATATTTAGACACATTTTAATATTGGCTATAATATGAAAATAAGCTTTGTCTAAAGTGTATCAGACAACATTTTTATATAATTTATAATGCATCCCTTACATATTTAATCAAAAGATTTCTAGTATATCATATTTTTTTTTATACAGAACATATGGAAACAAATGGTCGTAATGGAGATACCATACTAAAATTGTGTTAAAATCTTTTTCTCCCAGTCAGCTGAATTTATAACTATTGCAATGTATAATCCAGAAGCAGTATGTTCATGGATTTTTAAATAACACAAACAATTTTCTTGATGAACTTGCCATGCACTGTGGTATTAACATAACATCAATCCTCCACCATGAGAGGTCTCAGGTGGACGGGACACACTGTAAAAGGCAGCACCTGTGATTATTTCCTCATCTCAAACTCAACGACTTTGCATTGACGCAAGCATTGCGTCATGTGTAGACATACGTGTGTCATTACAGCTTCATTAAGCACACATCATCAATATTCATATCTGTCATTGTCAACAGTTCTGGGCGTGTCAATACTAGGTCGATAAGAACTAGCAGACAGTGAAGTCCTGTGGAACAGTGTGTGTTTGCCTGTCAGTTTCTCTTAAGGTTCTGCTTTCTTCTTATAATTCAAAACAATGACACGCGTGCCCAGACTTCAGTGCATTTGCATAATGAAATCGAATGGAATCATTTGGGATTTGTGACTGTGCAGATCTGCGCTCCAGTTTTACACACCATATTGTCATGGCTTGATGAAAGGAAGCTGGAAATGCTATCTAATTTGTGCTTTATTATTTTATTAATAACTTTGTTGTTGTTAAAGTTGTTAAAGTGTAGAAACTGGTCCTGAGGTTAAATTGGGATTTATAGGTGGTTAATTTAATTAATTATATTAATGTTATTAGAATTAAATTACATAAATGTTTATTAATGTATTATCTAAACTTGGAGTATGTTGAATGTAGTTTCTTAGGCTGCATTTATCTGATAAAATACAGTAAAAATGTGACTACAATATTGTTAAATATCATAATTTAAAACTACTGTTTTCTATTTGAATATATTTTCAAATGTAATTTATTCATGTGATTACAAAACTTAATTTTAAGCATCATTACTCCAGTCTTCAGTGTCACATGATCCTTCAGAAATCAATGTAATATGCTGATTTACTGTTCAGGAAACATTTATTATTATCATCATTGTTAAAACAGTTGTAGTGCTTCATTTTTATTTTTTTTTTTTTGTGTGTGTTTCCTAACAACATTTTTGAGTGTGTTTATATTCATACCGTTTATGCCGTACCCTGGATATGGCACTCTAGAATATATCACCTCTACCAGGGTCCATCACCAAATGTGTGTAAATCGTGTAAATCAAACTAAACTAGAGCAGACCAGAAACGTAATGGGTTGTCAAACAAACTGACAATTGTTGTCTTTTTTAAATCAAAGCTGAAAGAGAGTCCATTTAACCCTTAAATGCATACCTCGGGATGTCATTCACTACCCCTCTTTTCATGCATTTTTTTTAGTTAGACATCAACCTTGTTAGTTGTCCTTCATCTATTCCTTGTAAACAATATGACAAGAAAAAAAATAATGAATGTTTTATGATTTTTTTTGTGTAAATTTTTGTTGAATTTTTTTGTTGAGTGACCTGCTAGCGACCTGAGGTATGTAATAGTGTAAGTATATTTTTCCTGCACAACAATAATTAAATATCTGATGACTTAATAAGTGAAGTTCACCTTTATTACACTGTTTGATACACAATCCTGATGTGATGTTTCACTCATAATTACCGCAGGCATACAAAAGATTATCACTAGGAAAAACTGAACTGGCTGTAATGGCTTTACTGCAGAGCAATTACTGTCCGCAATTAAATATATGTGTCACTGTCAGTTGCGATCCTAGACTTCTGGGGGCCCTACGCAAAACTGGGGTGGGGGGGGGGTTGGGTTGGGATGAAAGTATGGATGAAACGCACTTGTTCGTGTTTCACTCCATCTCGAATCACGCTCACGGAAGGTGCTCAAGAAGTGTTTCACTCCGTTTCGAATCACGCTCACGGAAGGCACTCACGAAACAGCTCTCTTATGTGGCTCGGCACGCTTTCAACTCTTTTTTTTGGTAAGAGCAAGAGCCTGTAAGACATTCACGTTACATAATTTGACAGATTTTTATGTAGAGAGCGTGACAGCTCACCACATTAAAATAAATGATCATTCATATTTTCATAACCGCTGGCCAAGTTAAAAAATAAACTAAAATTAAAACATCTTTGAGAGCAAGGGCGGCCCCAGGTGTTTCGGGGGCCCTACGCAGCTAGCGTATTGTGCGTATAGGGAGGATCGGCTCTGGTCACTGTTATTTTATGGTGAATGTGGTGAATAAGCTTCCAGTGATCAAAATATTGATTTTGAAGATGTTGAAAATGATAGTTTTAAGAATATGGTTGAGATCGTGAGTATTTAGCCGGATGCTGAATGCTCTGAGGAAGTGTGCTCTGATGATGACAGTGATGATAAATCACATGCTCAAATTGAAGTCTCCAAGTTTCAAAATGGTTATTCTTTATTCTTTTGATATTAAAATATCAGGAGAGTTTTATAATATAGCAGCAGTTTTAGATCCATCCATTTTAGATATATACACTGTTAGACATTTCTGTTATTTCCACAGTTATTTACTGTATATCACCCAGTACAATACTGCAAATTCCCTTTACAGTAAATAACTTTAATACCCTTTGCATCTTCTTTGCATCATCAAATTGCTGTATACTATTGTATTTGCTGTAACAGTCTCTTTGGCGCCATTCTATTGAGGTTGTTTTATTTTCCTCATTTCTTACATTTGGATTGACACAATCTGCCCTACGTGTCTACAGCGCCGCAACAGCTTGGGATTGACTACACTGGATGTGTTACGTCGCTTGTAATAATGGCAAATTTGTTTGTCCTTCATGTCAGAAACAGAGCGAGAGCAGAGAACATATGTACGTCAGAAATATACCGGGGCATCACTTTACTGTCCACATCCACTGTAGATAGTATATACAATGGGTTCTATATTGTTGTCTGTTGTCGAGTCGTGGGTTTTGCCCGGGAATGAACCCACGAGAGTGGAAGAGCTCCGGAGAACATCTGCGCTGTGTGTCGATGCACCTTACGAGAGAATAAGACCAGCAAGCAAGGTAAACATATATGTACGTTTGTCTGTGTGTTGTGTCAGCTTTTTACACATCAGTTTAACCCATAGTAACATTTACTAGTCAACATGGCAGTTACAGAACTTTACCACGATAAACTGCACTGTCATTTCAAACCACTTTTGTCAGCTTATTATTATTATTATATTTTTAAGAGCAACTCACATCTTATATTAACATTAGGTTAACTAATGTGAAACTTAGTTCAGGTGTTAGTAGTTAATGTTGGCCAGTAGCCTATTGAAAACAAAAGTATGTTAGGTTAAACTAGTTGTATGGCTAGCTGCCTTTCTAGTTCTAGAATTAGTTTTTAATGGGATTTAAGATTTACTGCATTTTTTGTGTTTGTGTTTTAAAGGCAACTGCAATGAAGCATCAAGAAAGACATGAGCATGCCAGCCACCCTGAGACTGGTAATTCATGGTAAGAGAACAACTGGTTTTGAGATTTATGTATTCTATATGCAGTGGCGGCTGCTGGTCTTTCAAAGAGGGGAAGCTCATTTTCGGCCAACATCATAAAAAATTTCCATTTATTTATAGGTAAATTCTGCCCTACGTTCCTTTTCAAGAAAATGCTCTAGCCTATACTGTATGAATGAATTAATGAACAAACGATCTAAAAAAATATATTAAACTCGACGGAGAAAATGTGGGAATTAGGTTTAACTGAAACAAGGAATGCGGTGTATAATTGTGTGAAATGTATGATGAAAATTGGCTAGCAATTTCACCAAGCAAATATCAAGAGATAGGTTGCAGCAGTTTGTCTTTCGACTACACTTGCAAAATTCGCAATGGGACTGAGCTCGAATAGCTTCAGCGTCAGCGACTTTTTATAGTACAAAATCGCTGTCAATCAAAAGGAGATACAGACCGTCCAATCATCACGCAGAAGCCCAGCGTCCAGGCCAGCCCACTCCTCCATTCACCCCCAGAGACGCTGAGCGTCCGTGGGCGGGACATAATCACAGCATTTATCCAATGACCGTCTAGTTTCGAGGCACTGAAAAAAACTGTTCAGAGCAGCCCCATTGAAGTCAATGGACGCTGGGCTTCAGCAGGGAAATACACTGACGCTACGGGAATGTATGAGAAGGAAATCGACCTGCTATATGTAGCTGATTCTGAACGAACTCGTATTCGAGATGAACGTGATCTAACGCATTTTTAGTTCAATAAATGTTAACACAATAGTAACATATTTGACCATTAATTTTTTGACATTATAGGGAAGCTGAGCTTCCCTTGCAGTCTTAAAGAAATCCCCACTGTCTATATGAGGTTTGTCTTTTAAAAGTGTGCTATTTCTACTTCTTGTTTTTCAGAGAAGACATCTCTGCCACTTATAAAGTGGATGGTGAGCAAAGGTGGTGGCCACGTTTTGGAGCAGCACCTGGGTTTTGCAGATGGCTATGTATTCTTTAGCTTCTTGTCTTTTTTCCCCATTATGTTTCTGTTGCCTAAAGATTCTTTGTGAGGATAAATCCAGAGGATACAACATAATGCACTGCAAACCATCCTAAGACAAGAATGGTGAAGATGCAATGTTCCAGCATTGGAAGTCTGTATTTTTAAGTGTTAAACATGCAATGTTTTAAATAAAGAATTTAATATTGTGTAATTATTGTGTCTGTTTTAATTGAATGCCAGTAGTACCTATGTAGAGTACAAATAAAATAATTATATATAAAAATTATAAGATCGAATTAAATCTATATTAAAATGAATGAATTACAGTAGTATATTGATTAATTTGATTTTACAGTTTACTGTAAAACAGTACAGTTTGCAACTGTAAATCAAATACAGTTTGCTACTGTTATTCTCAATTACAGTAACTTACTGGCTTACTGGTAACTTACTAATGTTGCCAGTAAGTTACTGTAAAATCCCCTTGAAATGTCTAACAGTGTAGATCTGGGTTGCTAAAGACCCAAATATGTAATAATTATTGGTGAAACATTCATGCATTTAAGGGTTAACCCCATTATTCTTCATGAAATATTGAAGGAGTCATAATGTATGTTAAGAGCTGGAAGTAAAGTTTTCTAATGGCCTTTTTTTGCTCCCGGCTGCTGGCAGGGAGAATGTTTTGATCATTTGTGATCAATTGAGAATAATATTTCACAAGGTTACATTGCCTCATACGTTTAATCATAGATAATTGGAAGGATTTTTTTCTCTGTGTGCCTCATGGGTCTACACTAATGCAGACGGCTCTTATACTCTCTTTCACCCTATGCTAAAATACTGGTATATCCATTCCAAACCCTCTTACTGTACTGAGTCTCAGTGCCATTATCTCAGAAGCAGATTTCTTAGAAAGTCCCTGAGGCTGAAAATATAAAATCACTCTCTTCATGCAGAGATCAGTGAAGAACGTTAAAGTTCACCAGCCATCACTTATGGAAAATTTTCATTTTTTAAAAGTATATATGGTTGCCCTAAATCTGTGCATATATGGGCATTTTAATTAATTCCTTAAATTCCTTAAATTACTGGCTTACCCAAACATGTCGTTCCATGTTCGTCAGGGACTGTAGAACATTTAGCATTTTTAAAGAACATACTGGAAGTGAATGAGGACTGGGCTTGCCAAATTTAATATGTTATTAAAACAATGTACCACTTGTGTTCCATGGGAGAACATCTTTCTGTAAATTACAGTGTGATTGGTGGTACAGTTTTGTTACAGGGTCTGATTGTGTGTGTATGTGTACAGTATTAATACGTAATATTAATAAATTAATTCTAAGTCTAAATAGGCTAAATTACCCTATTTAGCCTTAGAATTAATTCATTAATATTATAATTATAGGAATACAAGGCATTGAATATTCTGCTAGAAAACATGCCAAATTAATGTGATATATTATTTCAAGGACTGTAAGAAGCATGGAGAACTTGATTAACATTTTCTGAAGGAAATATTTGTGCTTTCACAATGTGAACAACCCCTCAGAGGACATCAGAGGAAGCCAACCATCAGTGATTATACTGAATTAACCAAATTTTGCCATAAGTTAATTATATTGAGTTTCTACAATGTAAATCTATTTTAGAAAATGAATTTCCTGTGAAGTTGCTTTGCAACGATTGTATCGTAAAAAGCGCTATAGAAATAATCTTGAATTTAATTGAATTGAATTTTAAGGCAGAAAATTGTTTTATGCATTAAGGAAATATTGACTTTATACTTATTTCTCTCTAAATTAAATGCTTAAAGTGCCCCTATTATGGGTTATGAAAGGTTCATATTTTGGTTTTGGGAGTCCCCAACAACAGGTTGACATGCATGCCAGATCAAAAAATACTTTCACTTTCTTTATTTGCTCAACAACTCCCAAACGATTCCTTTAACGATTCATTTTTCCAAACCCCTCCTTTGCATGGCGCTAATCTGCAGTGATTGGTCAATTTCATTTAAAGCAGTGTTTGTGAGCTTTTAACGCTCCAAAAGCAGCACCTAATGGCAAATAATGAATTTGCATTTTCATTCAGACCAATGCGAAAATCAAGTTTTTCCAGGTATAAGCACGCAACAAGTGGGCGGGTAATATGCTAATGAAGCTTGGCATTCATTGTAAAAACGACTCGTTTCAATGATTCTGGGTCGGCTCTTTCTTTTGAGAGACAACAACTTTATACACTTTCAAATTTAAAACTTTGCAGGATGTTTTCATTCACTTAGAGCTTTGTTACACACCGCATGAAAGGTCATTTTCATGCATTTTCATCCATAATAGGGGCACTTTAAAAGCATGGAAGTCTATTGTGTCTGTTTTCAGCTGCTGCACACAATAAACAACACATGGGGCTATAAATGGTTAAATGTATACAAAGAAAATACAAATATATTGCTAGAAATTCTGCTTAGATTTTCTGTGTATGTGTTTATATAGAGTAAATTATGTTTTAAACCTTGATAATAATACATGTTTCTTGAGCACCAGCATGTTAAAATGATTTCTGAAGGATCATGTGACACTGAAGACTGGAGTAATGATGCTGAAAATTCAGCTTTGTCATATCAGGAATAAATTATATTTAAAATGCATTAAAATAATAAAAAAAAATATATTTGTAATACTAGTTCCTAATAGTACTGTTTATTTGATCAAATAAATGCAGCCTTGGTGAGCAAAAAAGACTTCTTTCAAAAACATTACGTTATCTTACCAACTCCAAACTTTTGAAGGATGGTGTACATATACGTGCATGATATTGATGGCTGGATGGCTTGTGAAGAATAAAGCATTTGGCATTTCTGGGCAGGTGGTGTACATGATCATCAGTCATTTGGCATGGTGCCAGTAACTGTGTCCGCTGCTTCATTGTCAGAATCAGAATCAGAATCAGAAATGAGCTTTATTGGCCAGGTATGTTTACAAATACGAGGAATTTGTTATGTGAGTGGACAAAGTCCACAGTGCAACAGAATGCAACAGAATGACGGGAGCAACGGGACAGGACACAGACAACAAATAAAACAATATACAAATAGGCAATGTACAAAATTGCAAAAAACACTATGCAATACAGACATTCATGTGTGTACAGGTCTGACGTGCAAATTTGAAATGGAAAAAAAAAATTAATAACAAATATTATATATGTATGTGGGTGAATAAATAGTTGTAAAATAGTGTTGTGTGTTCCACGTTAATGTCAGGTGTTCATGAGATGGATTGCTTGGGGGAAGAAACTGTTCCTGTGTCTGGTCGTTCTGGTGCTCAGAGCTCTGTAGCGTCGACCAGACGGCAGCAGTTCAAAGAGGGAGTGTGCTGGTGTGGGGGTCCATGTGGGGGTCTGATTTTGCTCACTCTGGATAAGTACAGTTCTTGGAGAGTAGGGGAGGGTTGTTACCAACGATTCGCTCAGCAGTCCGGACTACCCTCCGTAGTCTTCTGAGGGTCAGATTTGGTAGCTGAGCTGAACCAGACAGTTAATGATGTGCAGAGGACGGATTCAATGATGGCAGAGTAGAGAACTGTTTCAGCAGTTCCTGTGGTAGGTTGAACTTCCTCAGCTGGCGAAGGAAGTACAACCTCTGCTGGGCCTTTCTCACAATGGGAGTCTATGTGAATGTCCCACTTCAGGTCCTGGGAGATGGTGGTGCCCAGGAACCTGAATGACTCCACTGCAGTCACCGTGCTGTTCATGATGGTGAGTGGGGGGGGAGAGCAGGGGGGTTTCTCCTGAAGTCCACGATCATCTCCACTGTTTTGAGCGTGTTAAGCTCCAGGTTGTTAAGACTGCACCAGACAGCCAGCTCCTTAACCTCCTGTCTGTAGGCAGACTCGTCACCGTCCTGAATGAGGCGATCAGTGTGGTGTCGTCTGCAAACTTCAGGAGTTGACACAGAGGGGTCTTTAGATGTGCAGTCATTCGTGTAGGGAGAGGAGAAGAGCAGTGGGAGAGAGAACGCAGCCCTGAGGGGCTCCAGTGCTGGTGGTGGGGTGCGGGTGCTGGATGAGAATTTCCCCAGCCTCACAAGCTGCTGCCTGTCTGTCAGGAAGCTGTTGATCCACTGACAGACGGAGGTAGGGACGGAGAGCTGTGTCAGTTTATTCTGAAGGGTGTCCGGGATGATGGGTTTTAAAAGCAGAGCTGAAGTCTACAAATAGGATCCTCACATAAGTCCCTGGTCTGTCCAGATGCTGCAGGGTGAAGTGCAGTCCCATGTTAACTGCATCATCCACAGACCTGTTTGCTCTGTAGGCAAACTGCAGGGGGTCCAGTAAGGGGTCCAGTGGAGGCCTTCAGATAAGTCAAACCCAGTCTTTCAAATGATTTCATGACCACAGACGTTTAGAGCCACAGGTCTGTAGTCATCCAGTAATTTTGGGTTTTTTGGGACTTTGGGACAGGGATGATGATGGAGCGTGAGGGGACGAGGGGACTTCGCACTGTTGAAGATCTAATCTGGGGTGTGCACAGGATTTAAGGCAGGCTCAGCACCGTCTGGGCCTGGTGCTTTCCTTTTTTTGTTCTTTAGGAAAGGCAGGCTGCCGCACTTCATCTTCACCGTTGGGCCTGGTGCTTTCCTTCTTTTGTTCTTTATGGTGCCGCACTTCATCTTCACTTATTATCAGGGGGAGAGGGGGGTTGCAGGTGTGGGGGAGAGGGGGGTTGTGTGGGAGGTGTTCTGGAGGTGTTAATGGTTGTGTGGAGAGGTGTTCAGGGCGGGTGTGGGGTGTTTTTTCAAACCCTGCAGCAAAAGACATTCAAATCGTTCTGCTAGTTGTTGATTCTCCACAGTGCTGGGGGATGGTGTCTTGTAATTTGTAAAGTCTTTCATACCTTTCCACACTGAAGCAGAATCACTGGAAGAGAACTGAATCTTGCTTGTCAGCTTGTGGAAATAATTCAACTTGATGTATTTATTAAGATGATGAACTGCAAAACAGAGAGTGAGAAACTTGGTGGCTCTCTCAGATGATGAACTGCAAAACAGAGAGTGAGAAACTTGAACAAATGGCTGCAAGAGATCAGTATGGAAGTGACCGCATGTGGTGAATGAAACTCAGGATGTTGGAAGTGACTCCTCTGTGAGTGGAGTGTGTCTCAGCTTTGTTAAACGCAGAGTTATTCATACTGTTGTGTCCGCCACGTCCACCCTCAAACTGAATATACCTATGCTAATTCACCACTTCAATTTTGCATGAGTGTCAAATGGGATGCTGGGGGCTTTCTGAGGTCTTACCTCGTATAATACTGTATACCTATGTAAATAAATTATAGTTGCACAAATCTCTGGAAAACGACCATAAATAACGAAGGATGTTTTTCATTGGGAGGTCTTAGGGCCTGGTGCATAAGGGTGTGTTTTCCCGTGGGCCCTGTTTGAAAATAAATTATAGTTGCTAAGCAAATAAATAAAAGAACAAAGATACAAACTAAGCTAACGATTTTTTTTTTTTCTGTGATTGGGAGTTGCAGGGCCTGGTGCAGGTTGTTCCCGTGGGCCCTGTTTTGAGGTGCTAAATAAATAGGTACATAAAAATAATTTTTTCAAATGTATAGCAAATGTATAGCACTGTATAATCTTCACTGTATAAATGAAATATAGATTAATTCTTGTTAAAACTACAAAGTAATTCAGTCAAGAGCAGTGAGTAATTTTCTCTCTTTTATTTTCTTGGATATCAGCTAGTAAATTCGGCACGTCCATTTTAAGAGGTAATGCATGGATCCAACATAATAATACATATCCGATTTCATTTGCAACTGTTTGCGTTCACTTAAGACATAACTGACAGTTTTTCTGGGATACTCACCAAAGACGTGTATTTTGACATAATTTTTAATGTACTTTTCTGTTCAAGCGCAAGAAGAAGCAAACCTCAATTTAACATTCAAGAGCTGTGAGACGCATGTGGCGTACAGAACACAATGCGCGTGTGTGCTGAATTAAGCTATTTTGTTGTTTTTTGTGCTTACATGATTAAATTGGCGAGGTGTATTTGCTCGTTCAAATGCAAGATGACACGAAAGAGCATGTAATTCTCTGTTTGTGACCAGTCTGAGGTGCTGCTCTCTGTGTGCGCACCGAACACAGCATGCAAGTACTCAGTTTAGTTATTTTGCATCTTGTGCTCGAATGCTTTAAAGCCTTTTGAATCTTTAAATTGGCAAGGCTTAAAAACACATGCAAATTATAAGCTTTTGTGACGATGTGCAGCAGTAGATCATCAACTGTTCTGTGGATGCAGTCGGTTGAAATCACAGAGGAACCCCCCACAGCCATGGGCCCCTATAATCATCACCACCTTTCGCCCCACTAGCTACGAGCCCTAAGCTCAACTGCAGGGTTTATGCATCTGTGCTTGCCATTGTCATCTCATCATGCTCACTGGAAGAGAAAATGTTCAAGAAGGTCAATGAACTGCAAACATTTTATCTTCAGAATGACATTTTTAGGTTTGTGCTCAGAAAGTTTAGAATGATGAACTATTAAAGGTGCATTATGTGAATCCCCAGATAAGTGGTGATAAGGTGGACTGGTTGAAGTTGATTGCTGACTGCAAGGTTGTAGGTTCAAAACCAGGTTAATGCAAGAGCCATCAAAATTGGGGCCTCCAGCAAGAGCAATAGTTCACCCAGAATACCCACCCTCGGCCTTGTTCCAAATTCATGTTTTGTTTTGTGTTTTTGTGTTGTTGTATTTTTTTGAGTAACACAAAAGGAGAGATTCTGAAAAGTCATCACACAGCTCTCTTCTATATAAAGTCAGTAGTCCGTGCAGTTTTAAAGTAACTAATATTGTTTTTATTCAGCAGTTCATTAAATCAAATGTGACATTTGTCATTTAAAAAAAAATCTATTTAAAAAATGCTGTTCTTTTGAAATTGTTATTCATTAAAGAAACCCAAAGAATAGGTTTTCACCAAAATATCGTTTCACCAACAATTGTTTAATTGCTGTATTTTTTATTTTTACATCGAGTATATATTATGTAAAATGGGTGTAGTTTTTCTTTTAGACCCCCCCCCCACACACACACACACACACACACTTAATTGTGATTAATAATAAAATAAAATAATACAACTAAAATACAAAAAAATCACAACTTAGTCCAGACAATGTGTACACTATATTTCAAGACTTGAAAATGTAAGTAAAAAAAATATATAATAATAATAATAAGAAACGTTCTCTTGGCACTGAAATATCAGTTGTATTTGTGATGATAAGATTCAAATTGGGCACATGATTGATGCCATCAATAATTGCAAATACCATTGATTCTCACATAACTGAATGTGAATTGTAAAAACATGAGGGTGAGTGAATGATGACAGAGAAGTGTCATTTTTGTACTATCCCTTTAACCCTAGGTTTCTCTATGTGAATAGTCCCTGTTATAATTGTATTGCAAATGTCTTCAGATGAGACCTGCTTCTAAATGCCTGTGCACTGTGAAAAGGAGAAATTCTGCTCATGCCTGTTCCACTAGATCAGAGCGTTTGAGAAGGGAGGGGCCGAGGGTCTTAGAGGAAGCCTGTCTCCATAAGCAATGACACTTCCGCACCCTATTAAAAAGATGCATTAGCCCCAGCGCAGTAGGCGCTAATGGCTCCAGAGTTTGGATGACTTTTTCTATTATTAATATGCCTGCACGGTTACAGAGTTATTCATCTGGTAATTAAAGACAGAATGCGCATTGATTTCCACCGAGTCCGCGAGCATGTGTGGAGCCACGCATCCCCGTGTTGTGTGTTCACCGACAGAAGCTATCCGTCTTATCCGGGCAAGGTTCGCTGGGGAGCTGGCAGATTGAAAGCATACTTTCTGTCATAACTCTGCATGGTCACAATTAAGCTGTTAAATTCTGTTTCACCGCCATATTAGCGCTGACAAACCCAATGCTCTACTCAACGCATCAAAGAGCATTAGCTTAAAATTACACCGGAAACAACACCGTAGTAAAATCTCTCTGTCTGACAGATATCAGATGTCTTGTTCACAAGCTTCAGGTGTTGATCTTAAATAAGATTATTATCACTGGTGAATGATAAGATGTATTTCAGGCTCATTGTCAGTGGATTTTAGCTAAATATTTCACTTTATCCACTGTTTTACATTTTCATGAACCAAATTATTTAAACTAAGTCGCAAACCGATTTTCCAAACTAGTTTGATTGATTCATTGAATAGAACAGATGAGTGAATTATTCATCATTTGAGCTTTACAGTTCACAGATTTTAAACAAGCAACAGAAAATCACGATTGCTGAGATACAGAAATACTGAATGTTGAGTAAAAAAAAAAAAGTAGTTCAAAAGGTCATAAGCAAGATTTTAAAAGTAATCCGAGCAGCTACTTGAATGGGGAAGAACTAAAATCTCCAGAAATGTTATCCCCAGTTCTGCCATGCCAAATTATCTGTCAAATAACAAAGAATACTTTCATACATTTCTGTACCTGTAATACATAATAGCCTACAGTGGTTTTAGTCGTTTGTTTTGCGGGTCCGTTCCATGTGATCGTTTCTTATGTGCTGTTTACTTTAGAGTAAATTAGATTTTTTTTTCAGACTGCTTAAATTCTCCTGCTCCTTAAATTGTTTCTAGTCAGGCCAGGTCGGCTGCTCAAAAAAATTACAAATTGTATAGCATTTCTGTTTAGTTCCACTAGTGATTCAGAAATTGCATATTTCACCTTTATAGCTTGCATACTATAAGAATAAACATTTCAAAATGCAAAATGTGCTGTCAGTCATTGAAAAACAACATGCCATCAAATGCTTGATTGATAAAATGATTGATAATAGTGCAGCGACTGTATCATTTACTGTTTATGATTGGTAACACTTTAAATTACAACCTGCAAAGAACTACGTAAGTTTACTGAATTTACAGTGTACGTTTCTGTAATTATAGTGTACCTATAAAGAACGTACATGCAGGTATAAGGGAACAATATGTTACGTTTGGGTAATTAGGGGGTAACAACCAGATATGCAACCTGCAAAGAACTGCATAAGTCAACTGAAATTGAAGCGTAACGTTTTTTAACTATAGTGTAGGTATAGGGGAATAATATGCAACGTTTGGGGAATACAGGGGTAACAACCTGTAAAATTACAAATCATTTATACTGTAAGTATTTTGAAACTAAGGTATACCTATTCTAATATTACGTGGCATGGCCTAAACAATAATCTTAAGACAATATTCTTTCTATAATTTTATACTGGTATTTTATTATAGGCCTAGGTATTTTAACCATTCTATGAAACATGGAAACATGATGATTACTGTACAACAAAACTGGACATCTAGTGAAAGGAGTTAATGAGTTTCTGCTATGATTTAATTCACAAGTCAGTTTACCTTATGAAAGCTCAGCTGAGTCACACTAGCAACTTCCCAACACCACTATCACCAAATAACTGCATGATATACCATAAGGTTCAATGCAGCTTACCTCTTTCCAGCTGTTTGCAGAAAAAAATGCATGATACAACATTTGTATTTCAGTGGATATATGATGTTTTTATAGGAAAAAAAAGAGGATTTAGTTTGGCCATTAAAAAAACTATATTTTGTTCTCCGTGTTTAAGCCAAACTTGGTCCTCCCTTATTCCATGTAGTTGCAGGGTAAATACAACATTTGCGGGCTGTAAATTAACGTGGTGCTTGTTCCCCCCTTATTCTATGTAGTTACAAGGTAAGTAGCAACACCAAATTGCTCTAAAACGATTGTTTATAGAGTTGGTCATACATTATATATCAAGTAATACATCAATAAACATGGTGACTGTTTTATTTAATTCAATTATTATTTGAAATTTGGGTTTTTAAATAAAAAACACACAATATGACA
>CM049804.1:7986918-8064418 GCA_027422405.1 Ptychobarbus kaznakovi | reverse complement strand
AGGCATTTCTGCATATATATCCCAATCAATTAAGTCTTCAGAGTCCTGCGACTGTTCACCCCCAGCGGCGATGCAGTGGGCGGGGCTTTCCTCAGCACCCTCACGCTCCACTGTAACATCCACTGTCGCGTGCGATGTAGCCGGTGTTCTGTCGATTTGTCCTACCCTGTCAGATTTTGCTACCTCCCATTAAAACAGTGGGCAGTACAATTCTACCTGTTAAATTATGTTTTATTAATGTGGACACCTACCCCAACCTTAAACCTACCCTTACTGTAATGCACATATAGTAATTACGTGTTATATTGGTGGTTGTGGATAGAAGGGATACATCTAATACAGGAAACCAACAATAAATATTTGTTCTACCTATTAGATTGTGTTTTATTAACGTCTACACCTACCCCAACCCTAAAACTACCCCGTACAACAATGCAGATACATTAAATATTGTTGTTCAGCATGAGAAAAGGGATGCAATATTTATGCGTGCATGCGCAGTAAGCCGAGGTAGGAAAATCTGACGGGTAGGATAAAATGTCAGGACACCGGCTCTCGCACCTGATCGGACGGTCGATAAAGCTCTGGCTCCAAAAACAAAACACGGGTAAGCAAGCCGCTTTACTTTGTACGGTCTGGTCTTCTGTCATGGTGTGGTGCGGGAGATAAGCACGACGATGAAGAATAATGATGATAATAATTAATAATTATTAATTATTAAGTCTTTAATAATTCAAATAGATGTAATCCATAATAGGAGGGTAGCAAACACACACATATATTGACAAGACCGGACGAAGAAACACTGAACAGAAAGCAACTTATATGGGGAACATAAATGAACAAAATGATGAGACACACCTGAACATAATGACATAATTAACGAGAGACAGAAACGAGCACATGGGGAATAAAAACACAACAAACTGTCCATGGGTGTGACAGGAAAACAGTGTTTTGTAAACATTTTGTCAACAACATTTTTATTGTATTGATGTGAACGATCACTGGATGCAATTCCAGGAGATGTTTTAGTATAATTTTGCATCTTAATTTGCTTCAAAATGACACGTTACAGAAGTAAAACAGATTGCGGATAACATTTCATGTGGACTTTGATTGTGTTCATGTATTCACGAGAGATGCTGCAGTAGAAAAAGCTCATTTTTGTTCTCTGTGCGTGAATGTTATTTTCATAAGCCTTGCTTATCCTGAACTGAATGTAATGTTTAATATTTGATCATGCCGGTTCTTCTGGCTGATCATGTGAAGTGCTACTGCCTTGTACAACATAATGGAACAGGAACTTCTTGTCAGAAACACAATCACAGCAAAAGTTCAGTTTATCACCTCATATCATCCCTTGATATTTATTCTCCTCTCTCAGTAGTGCGGGAAACTTCATCTGACTGGGGCATGACGCTTCTTGCATTGTAGTTAATCCTTACTAGGCCACAAATCCACCAACCCTGCAAAAACAGAGATTATGTCACTCCTTGTTTTTTGCAAGTGAAGATTAAAGTTAATGCTTCGCCCCTGTTGCCCTCGCAGTGCACAGCAATAATAGACTGGGAATGACTGGGCTTTATTGGGGGTTGTGGAAATCTGTCGCATGAATAAAGTCACACAAAGCATAAAACAATGGCCACTTCAGCTGTCCCACAAATATGAACAATTATTTACTCACTCTCATGTCGTTCCAAACCTGTAGGACTTTCTTTTATGGAATTTTTGTTGACTTTCATTGTATGGACTAAATAAGTTAAAACATTCTTCAAAATATCTTCATGTTCCCCAGAAGATACAGGTTTGGAACAGCATGAAGGCTGTCACTTTGAAGCAAATACAAATTGAGCATCTCTGTAGAATTTACTGCATTTAAATTGTGTGCTGTTCTATTTCCAACCCAACCTCAATGGATACATGTGTAATGTAATTTCTGAAGATGTCATTATGTTGCATCTGCACGTTCTGCAACACTTTCAAGTGAAATCACTGTGTTGTAAAACCACATGAGGTTAGTTGTATGCAGTTCAGAAATGAAATATCCAATGAGTGTCTCTAATGCTCATTAAAAGGTGCATATGTGGCTTGCTTGTACAAGTATGCTTTTATTGTGACTTGTGTTTTACAGAACTTTTACACAATTGCTCTGCATCAAAAGTGCAATTCTATGCCATGTGAGCTACAGAGCAAGTTTACTATGTCAGAAAAGCCATATATATGAAACTGGTTATGTAATGCAAACATCAAAATGTAATAGTTTACAACTGTGGTAAAAGTGTCTTAACTGATGTTAATCATCTGCCATTTTACTGATATTTTATGCTGGAAACTGCAGTGAATGTAGGTTTTTGGAGTTTTTGCAAAAATGCAATTAGAGGTGCGTTTTTCAGAGAGCTTGTGTTTCTATTCCTTTGCACTAGTCTATGTCCTGTGTGACAGCTCCTAACCCTCTCTATGCACTAGTATGAAATAAATCCACTCAATACACCCCTAAACACCAAAGGTCTTCAACTTTAGGGATATGCCATAAAATATACAGCACTGTGATTATCTTCAGTACGGTCTGATTGCTAGTAAAGTCATCATACATACACACAAATGGAAAAATGCCTAAACGATGCATATGGTGTCGATTTCACATTACACTCACATTTAAATCATTTAGCAGACGCTTTTACCCAGAGTAACTTAAACAAGTGCTTTAGCCATGCATATGAGACCAGCAGAGATCAACAGATGGCTAACATGTAATCTAGAACGAAGTGCTTCCTGTATGAATACAAAAAGTGCTACTAGAACAATAAACCTAATACAGATAACCTAGAATTGCAATTTAATATACTTGAGTTAACCAAGTCACAGCCTAGCCACAATTAAAGTGTGCACACTCCATTTGAATGATTAAGTGCAGTAATATGTAATAATATGATTTAAGCACTGAAGCCAGTACAAACCACAGTAATATCAGCATATTTTGAATCACTTAGGAACAATTGGCTTTTCATGGAGTTTTTGTTTTTCTATCTCTTATTCCCATAAAGTTTTTTGAGCATTTTTCTATTTTTTTTACTTGCTCTGACCTCTTGCTCTGCTTTCAATCCCTCAATATATGCTGTTAAAAGCCATTCATAACATAACTGTGTTGCCATGTCCTCCATTATTGGTATTATATAAAAATGTGTTTGTTCTTTTTTTGCCTAAAAACACGAGAAGCCATAGGTTGCATTTTATTTATGTAATTCAGATAAATAATAAAACGTAAAATATAATCAAATCAAATAAAGAAAATATTAAAATAAACGAGTCACTTTTGTTAAGAGGATAGTACACCCTAAAATGTACAATTTGCTTTTATTAAATGGTGGCTATCCCTGTAAAGCGAATACAGATTTATTGTCTCTGTAAATTGAATAAATTGACAGAATAAATAACATTTCAACATCTTAAAAATTCAACTGTTTAAAAATGTATAGCTAGTTTGAATGTTTAAGTCCCTTACATTTGAGTTGTGTGCTGTTTTATTCTGAATCAGATAAATTAAATTAAAAATAAAAATAAAAACAATTAATGGACTCAAGTTTTTGGCTTTTTATTAGCAACTTATGAAGGCAATTTTGGTTGCAGATAGTTGTTCTTGTGAGATCTGGCAACGCAAGGATGTATAAATTAGTGTATGAAATAAACCCTTATTTTCTCGCCTGATTTGATTTTAAAGTGAATCTATCTCTCTTTCATTTGCTCCATCTCTCTTTCTGCCTTTTGGCAGTGTTAGCATACAGAGAGGTGCCCACTTCACTTAGCTCTGGCTGAATATGATTTGGGCTGAGTCGTGTTTTTAATATTTAATAAGCTGTGCAGCGTGTAATAAGGCCTGCCTGTTGATAATGATATTTACATGGCATGGGCATGTCATATCAAAAGGCTTTATTTATTATCAGACAGACTGCGGGAAGCAGAAAGGACTGGGTCATCTCGTTTCCTCAGCGTGTAGTGTACTGCAGGTGAAGCGCCGGCTTTGTGTGACTTTAGTCACTCGACAGATTTCCACAACCCCCTCCCAATTCCCAGTCTATTATTGCTGTGCACTGCGAGGGCAACACAAAGCTAATCTTTCTCCTCGCACCTACTACCGTGTGCAGTTTGTTTAGGGCAGGGTGTTATCTGGGGCCGTAATGAGGAACGAGGGTTGCCTAGCCAACCCCTGCGTCCACCCGCTTTGTTTAGTCTAAAATTACTGTTGCTTAGCACGCCGGTTCTGCTGGCTGAATAACAGCCATTATTAGCCTGTACATCTGTATCTGTTATCACTCAACACACATAATGCAACTTTTATTAAACAACATGAGCTTTAGGGTGATCGCGCTTTCTCAGTTGCTGCCCCGAAACTGAATTTGTTACCTTGAGTATTAGATCAGCTCAGACAAGTTTTAAATTATTGTTAAAAACTTTTATTTATTAACTCAGAGCTTTAAAACTTAAGAGTGTGTTTTGTGTTCTTTGTGTGGTGCTAGTTTTGCTATTTATGTGTTTTTTGTTTGTTTTTGGTTTTCTATTTTTGTACAGCACTTTGGGCAACAATTTGTATTATTGTTAAAAACTATAGAAATAAAATAAAATAAATAAAAATAAATAAATAATGTATTGTTAGTGAAAACTTCAGTTTGTGTGTAGTTGCGTTATGCTAATTTGTATTACTACTAGAACTACGTTTGTTTTGTTGGGATTTTTTGTTAAAAAAATTGTATTATTTTGTGCTATAGAAATAAAATAAAATAAATAAAAATAAATAAATCTTGTGTTTTATTGCATATATGCGGTTTGACGTTTTGGAAATGTACTTTGTGCAGCGAGCCGCAGTCGGATCCTAATTAGCTTGTGTTGTTTTGTGCATCTCCAGTGAAACTAGGCTTTGTTTATTTGGGCTGACTATGGTGATTTGTAATATTATAGCAGAACTAGTAGGATAAATGCATGTTTAAACTGTGATAACTGTATAGTAGTTTAATTGCTACATGCTTCATATTTCACAAATCGCAGGGCTTTAGTCTTGCACAAGCTATAGGTCTGATGTTGCACGAGTGTCCTTTACTCACACTCATATCGTTTCAAACGTATATGACTTACTTTCTTCTGTGGAACACAGAACAAGGATATGTCACGGCACGACGTGGAAATAATCAGGTCTGGGTCCAAATGCAGGAGAAAACTGAGTTTAATCAAGAAAAAGGCAGTCACCGTCCAGAAACAGAACTGAGACAAATGATAATACCGACAGACAGAGTGGCGGGAGTGTGGTGTTAAAATAGGCTGTGCTGATGGGGAACAGCTGGAGTGTGATATGCGGTTGTGGAGTTACAGAAGTCCGGGAAATTGGGAGGTGACGACCTCTGTGGTGAGAACATCACGCACGGCCCGGACTCATGACAGGACCCCCTTAAAGAAACGGCTTCCAGAAGTTCCAAGAAAGAACTAAACAAAAACAAGAGAGGAGGGAGGAGGAACGAGGTAAATGGTGGGCCAGGCCCATGTAGAGGAAGAGGGCCCCGAGGAAAAGGCAGCCAGGGCGGGGCACCCAGAGCAGGAGGCCAGGGTGGAGCCGGTTGCTTGGCCGGCAACCAGGGCGACCCCGGCAGGACGGAAAGCCTGGGCGGCGCCGGCAGGGTGGGGCGCTTTGGGCGGGCTGAACTATCCTGTGAGCTTCAGAGCTCTGTGAGCTCCGGAACGGAGGGGCTCAGGAGAGTGGACTGTGAGCTCCGGAACGGAGCGGGCTCAGGAGTGGACTCTGTCCCGGAGCTCCCGGAAGCTCAGGAGTGGACTCTTCGAGCTCCCGGAACGGAGCGGGCTCAGGAGTGGACTCTGTGAGCTCCCGGAACGGAGCGGGCTCAGGAGTGGACTCTTCGAGCTCCCGGAACGGAGCGGGCTCAGGAGTGGACTCTTCGAGCTCCCGGAACGGGAGCGGGCTCAGGAGTGGACTCTTCGAGCTCCCGGAACGGAGCGGGCTCAGGAGTGGACTCTTCGAGCTCCCGGAACGGAGCGGGCTCAGGAGTGGACTCTGAGCTGAGAACGGAGCGGGCTCAGGAGTGGACTTTCGAACTCCCGGAACGGAGCGGGCTCTGGAGGAGTGGACTTGAGCTCCCGGAACGGAGCGGGCTCAGGAGTGGACTCTGTGAGCTCCCGGAACGGAGCGGGCTCAGGAGTGGACTCTGTGAGCTCCCGGAACGGAGCGGGCTCAGGAGTGGACTCTTTGAGCTCCCGGAACGGAGCGGGCTCAGGAGTGGACTCTTCGAGCTCCCGGAACGGAGCGGGCTCAGGAGTGGACTCTTCGAGCTCCCGGAACGGAGCGGGCTCAGGAGTGGACTTTCGAGCTCCCGGAACGGAGCGGGCTCAGGAGTGGACTCTTCGAGCTCCCGGATCAGGTGGACTCTTCGAGCTCCCGGACAAAAAATATGGAGAAAAAATTCTTAGAATTGCAAAATGTTAACTCACAATTCTGACTATTTTCTGAATTAATATTTCACAATTCTAAGAAAAAAAAAATGTAAACAGTGTTTTTATAAAAAAAATTATAAACAACAATATACACATAGCATTTACTTAAAATATTAACACTCAAAAAATTAAAATAAAAAATTTAAAGAAGCTTTTTTGTTTATTTATTTTTTATTCAATGTTGGAAACAAGCTTCTAAAGTTTAAAATTAAATAAATTAATATGATAAATAATTAGGCCTACATTTTTTATGTCTTATGCCATGAGCTTCACATTTTATTTCCTGTCGCTCAAAAAATAGAGTGGTATCAATGCAAGGTCATGGGTTCGATTCCCAGGGAATGGATGAACTGCTAAACAATGTATAGTGTAGATCAAATGCAGCGTAAGTCGTTTTAAAAGCATAAATTGCTCAAATGATAGTTCTGCTGTTGCACAAGTACAAATTGTTAAAAAGCTTTAGAAATGGATGTTGATTTCATTTGAAGCAAACTTCTCCCATGCTGGCTTGGTTTTCATATCCTGAAATTGTGTATTTGCACCACTCCCACTCAGATCCGTCTCCTACTGATTAAACTGGCTCTGGTTTTGTGTGTGGTTGAATGCAGAGCTGAAGATTGCAGAGTGACCCGTGAACTGGGCTGTGTTGTAATGCACTCCTGCTGTGGTAAATGTGCTGACTGCTCTTCGACCTGTCTTGAATTTGTTTACCCCCTCAGTCACTGGGGATGATGGCAGCCTCTGACCTCTGACCTCTTCATATCCTCTGGAGGGTTCAGTCACTGTAGTCTCAGGATGGCTCTTCACAGATGGTGTTAAATAGACCAGTGATTGCCAACTAGCAATACTTTAGTGGCTTTCAGGGCGGTAATTGGATACATTTCAGTTTAGCTTTTTTTAAAGGGGTAGTTCACCCAAGAATGGATATTTTCCACTACATAATCGTGTGTAGCAATGTATGATTATGGATCTTTCATATGAGGCAGAACTTTTCAATTAATTGGTTCCTTTGGTTAAAAAAGCAGCCTGAATGAATCATTCAGTAAATCACCGTAGTATAACCAGAGTCGTGTTGAAAAAGCCAATTGTTTTTTGACATAACTTTGTGACTACTTCTACTTCTGCTTCGGTCTGGGCTTTGTTTAACTGCAAGAGTTTTTAACGAGGGGCTTGATAGTTGTCAGAAGAAGAGGAAGTGAGTGAGGTGAAGAGAGTTTAACTCCAGGTTTGAGCAGTGTCTTCTGGTCAGGGCTTCAGAGGAAGAGGCAAATAAAACATCAAAAGCAAAGCACTGACAGGGCAATGGAGGCTTTTAAAAACCAATACTGAGACTGCAGAAAGGCCTTCCATCAATTGCAATGTTATTAGCCTACTCATAATGCAATAATGCAGTCCTCCAGGACAGCTTGGCTAATGCCTGGGAATGGAAAGTTAAACACACACTGTCAGATTAAAAGTGACGAGTGAAAAGGAAGAGTGATTAGGGGGAGGTGAAAAATAAAGAGAAAGAAAGAAAGAAATGAACATTTTCAAATCATGCTAGAGGTTTTATACATGTTGTATTCATTGTATTCTATTTTAATTTGTATTATGTATTTGATTATGTAATTATATAAAAAAAATAAAAATAATAATTTCACGTTTTAAATTTTGGTTTGATTTAGTAATTTTTTATGTGCTTTTGTCATTTGTATTGTTTGTTTGTAATATTTCTATTTAGCTTTATTTTAATTAACGTTAATTTAAATTAAGTTAGTTGTCGTGACATTATTTCTTATTTGTAAGTTCTTTTTAGATTTTCAATTTATTATGCAATTTTAGTTCCCTTTCAAGGGAACTCTGGTTGCGTCAATTTTGACGCTTTAGGGGAACGGCTGGTCAGGCAGCAGCGTGTTTACACACAATGTATCTGCTGCAAGCCTACCAGGCTGAATTGTTTGGTGATCATGGTGAGGGCAGAGGTTGTGGTCCAAATGCAGTTAGCGAACTGCGTCGGGCCACAGACTTGTCTCTCAGGGCTATGGCTCTGCCCACCTAAAAATGGGGACAGGGGAAGCGTGCACAGCTGCAGCCTTCGAAGTTTAAAACTAATCTGAGGACCGTTATTATTACTATCAAGGCTTCGGGAAGAAGACCTGATGCCCGAGGGCTCAGGCCAATGAGGACCCCCCGAAGTGGAGCGGTCAACACCTCATTTTATGGTGTCCGTCTCCCTCCAGTGTCCTCAGGGGAACGTTCTGCCAACCCTGCCACCTCTTGTGCTTCAGGGCGCAGCGGTCTCCGGCGAGCGCATATCTCAAGGTCCACACGGAAACGTAGCGGCCTTGGGATGCCCACCCCCTCCGAGGAGGGTTTCAGAGTGGTCAGCTCAGACGCTTCATGTCGAATCTCCGTTTCAGGACGTCGTTCTGACAGCACAACTACATATAAATCCAGAAACCAGTCTCGAGAGGCTGGTACCTCCAGTAGAATTTTGACTGCGTGGAAACTTCTGCCAAATATATCTTGTTGGGTCCTGCAGACTATAGAAAAGAGGGTATCAATACAGTTCGGTTCTCGCCCGCCCAGATTTATGGGGGTGTTGTACACCGAGGTGGCCCCCCAGCAGGTTCTGGTAATGGAACCTGAAGTGAAAGCTCTGTTATGGCGCTTTTCCACTGCGTGGTACGACTCGGTTCGCCACGGCTCATTATGGCACGGAACCGAACGGCTCGGTTCGGGTCGGTTTGCAGTTCCACTGCAGTTTAGTACCGCTTTAGAGTGGGCGGGATTATTCACATGTTGTTATAGTTGCGCCGCCTCTACTGCGGTGACATCATCGTAAACGCGCCACAAACAAACCCACAACAAAGGAGCATATCGACGGAATGGTGTTCTTAACTCTTGGCATGTGGATGTATTTAAAAGCAATGGAAAGGCCTATGAGAATGCTTGGGATTTACCCCCAGCAGCAGAGACTGTGGTGGCAGTACCACAGGCTGTAGAGGAGGAGGGCAGGGATGTTTGTGGAGGTGTGCTGCGTTACTTGAATAGTTAACAATTTATTTAGAATGTTCTGTGAATTATCAATAAAGTTTTGAATAATATTTAAAAAGGTTCAATTTATCCCTTGTTCTTTTTTATTTATGTGTTGGTTTGTATCATCATGGCATTAATCATTTGTCTTTTTCAAGAGGTTCATTACGTGCTCATACAATAATACATTTTTAATATAGTCTGGAGGTACACTTATTCGATCAGATTGATTTTAATTGAAGCAAAACACACATACAAAGGTAAAAATATAAACAGAAGACATTTTTTAAAAATATACAAAGTGCAAAAAGTATATACATAAGGCTTTTTTATTCCACGTCGCCCCATCAAGCTCTCGCTGGATCCGCTCCTCAGCTATGAGAGGAACGTCTGTACTTCCTCAACAGACAACGAAACGGCTATTTTTTGGTTGATACAAAAAGGTGCGTCTGTTCAAACAAAAGGTGCGTCCGATCCTTCGCTGGCTGTGCTGATTTAAATCTAGCGGGTATATGTTGGGTCTCGTGTCACAAGTTCAGTAACGCAGTAATGATGATTTTCTCCGGCCAATCAGTGATCAGTAGAGTTTACACGTCACGTTTTGGTAATGGTACGGATCGCTTGGAACGCCGGCCAAGGTGGTACTTAGAAAGTACCAAGTACCAGGTACCAGGTACTGTACCCAGTGGAAAACCCCAAAAGTGAACCGTACTGGACCGTATCGTGCCATACCATGCAGTGGAAAAACGCCATTAGAGAAAGGGGCCATAGAATGTGTGCCTCACTCCTACAGGGAAAACGGGTTTTACAGCCGATATTTCATAGTTCCAAAGAATGATGTGGGGTTGCGTCCCATTTATATCTTCAAGTTCTAAACGACTCCGCCATGCAGCTCAAGTTCAAGATGTTAACTTTGAGACAAATCGTGCCACAGATCAGATCCGAGGACTGGTTTGTCACGATAGAGCTCAAGGATGCATACTTCCACATATCCATCCTTCTGTGTGACAGGAAGTTCCTGAGGTTCGCTTTCGGGGGCAAAGCTTACCAATATCGGGTTCTTCCGTTCGGTCTAGCATTATCACCCTGCATTTTTACGAAATACATAGATGCAGCTCTGGCACCTCTGTGTCTTCAGGTTATTCGCATATTGAACTACATCAACGATTGGTTGATTCTAGCTCAGTCGCATCAGTTGGCAGTTCGGCATCGAGATGTCGTTCTTGCCCACATGAAATAATTGGGGTTACGGCTAAACGCCAAGAAGAGTGTGTTTCTCCACTACAGAGGACCACTTTTCTAGGTGTGGCATGGGACTCAACGTCGAAGCAGGCGCGCCTGTCACCGGCACGTATAGAGTCCATCCTATCGGCTGTGAAAAGGATAAGGCTAGGCCAGTCACTCACTGTGAAACAGTTTCAGAGACTGTTAGGTCTTATGGCAGAAGCATCCAACGTGATACCTTTTGGACTGCTGTACATGAGACCCCTGCAGTGGTGGCTCAGGACCAAAGGGTTTTCCCCGAGGGGCAACCCCTTCCGCATGATCAAGGTCACACCGCAATACTTACGTGCCTTGGTAATGTGGAAGAAACCTTGGTTCCTATCTCAGGGTCCAATGCTGGGAGCCTCATGTTGTCGCAAGATGCTTACGACAGATGACTCTCTCACGGGCTGGGGAGTGATCCTAGAGGGATGCTCAAGTCAGGGTCTGTGGAAGAACCATCATCTCTCATGACACAACAACTGTCTGGAGATGTTGGCTGTATTTCTTGCTCTCAAGAATTTCCTAGCAGATCTCAGGGGCCACCATGTGCTCGTCCGCTCAGACAACACATCGGTGGTCTCCAACATAAGTCACCAGGGGGGTTCACGGTCACGTCCACTTTGTAAATTGGCGTGTCAAATTCTCCTGTGGTCCCAAGGGAAGTTGCTGTCTCTTCGAGCAGCTTACATCCCGGGGGTCCACAATGTTGGAGCAGCCATCCTCTCGAGACAGGGGCTGAGGCCCGGGGAATGGTGGCTCCACCCCGAGGTGGTGAAGCTGATATGGAGGGAGTTCGGCCAGGCACAAGTGGATCTGTTTGCGTCTCAAGAGACGTCTCACTGTCCACTCTGGTTTTCCCTCACGCATCCAGCTCCTCTCGGACTAGACGCAATGGTACAGACGTGGCCGAGGCTTCGTCTGTATGCTTTTTCCTTGATCGCTCTGCTCTGGGAGTACTGGAGAGGGACCGGGTTCTACTACTTCTCATTGCCCCACGGTGGCCGGGCAGAGTATGGTTCCCATATGTAGGTGCATCTCAATAAATTAGAATGTCGTGGAAAAGCTCATTTATTTCAGTCATTCAACTCAAATTGTGAAACTCGTGTATTAAATAAATTCAATGCACACAGACTGAAGTAGTTTAAGTCTTTGGTTCTTTTAATTGTGATGATTTTGGCTCACATTTAACAAAAACCCACCAATGCACTATCAACAGATTAGAATACTTCATAAGACCAATATATTTTTTTTTTTTGTGAATTGTTGGCCTTCTGGAAAGTATGTTCATTTACTGTATATGTACATAATACTTGGTAGGGGCTCCTTTTGCTTTAATTACTGCCTCAATTCGGCATAGCATGGAGGTGATCAGTTTGTGGCACTGCTGAGTTGGTATGGAAGCCCATGTTTCTTTGGTATTGGCCTTCAGCTCATCTGTATTTTTTGGTCTCTTGTTTCTCATTTCCTCTTGACAATTTCCCATAGATTCTCTATGGGATTCAGGTCTGGTGAGTTTGCTGACCAGTCAAGCACACCATCACCATGGTCATTTAACCAACTTTTGGTGCTTTTGGCAGTGTGGGCAGGTGCCAAATCCTTCTGGAAAATTAAATCAGCATCTTTAAAAAGCTGGTCAGCAGAAGGAAGCATGAAGTACTCCAAAATGTATTGGTAAACGGGTGCAGTGACGTTGGTTTTCAAAAAACACAATGGACCAACACCAGCAGATGACTTTGCAACCCAAATCATCACAGAGTGTGGAAACTTAACACTGGACTTCAAGCAACTTGGGCTATGAGCTTCTCCACCCTTCCTCCAGACTCTAGGACCTTGGTTTCCAAATGAAATACAAAACTTGCTCTCATGGACCACTGGGCAACAGTCCAGTTCTTCTTCTCCTTGCCCAGGTAAGACGCCTCTGATGACAACTGTAGCCAAATTCATTGACACGTCTGTGTGTGCTGGCTCTTGATGCCTTGACCCAAGCCTCAGTCCATTCCTTGTGAAGTTCACCCAAATTCTTGAATCGATTTTGCTTGACAACCCTCATAAGGCTGCGGTTCTCTCGGTTGGTTGTGCATCTTTTTCTTCCACACTTTTTACTTCCACTCAACTTGCTGTTAACATGCTTGGATACAGCACTCTGTGAACAGCCAGCTTCTTTGGCAATGAATGTTTGTGGCTTACCCTGCTTGTAAAGGGTGTCAATGGTTGTCTTCTGGACAACTGTCAGATCAGCAGTCTTCCCGATGATTGTGTAGCCTAGTGAACCAAACTGAGAGACCATTTTGAAGGCTCAGGAAGCCTTTACAGGTGTTTTGAGTTGATTAGCTGGTTCTAATTTGTTGAGATAGTGAATAGGTGGATTTTTGTTAAATGTGAGCCAAAATCATCACAATTAAAAGAACCAAAGACTTAAACTACTTCAGTCTGTGTGCATTGAATTTATTTAAAACACGAGTTTCACAATTTGAGTTGAATTACTGAAATAAATTAACTTTTCCATGACATTCTAGTTTATTGAGATGCACCTGTATAATATCCCTCCTTGACGGTCCTCCTCTGGAGCTCCCCGTCAGGTGGGACCTTCTGTCCCATGCAGGGTTCTTGATATTTCAACCCCAACCAGAACTGTGGAAACTGTGGGCTTGGCCTCTGAGGGGGACCAGCTCATACGCAGGTCTCTCAACCGAGATTGTTGAGACCATTCTCCACTCCAGAGCTCCCTCCACGAGGAAACGTTATGCCTTGAAGTGGAGAGTTTTCACTTCATGGTGTAGTGACCATCAGCTGGACCCAGTTAACTGCTCAGTTGGTACAGTGCTGGAGTTCATGCAAGAGCGGTTCATTGCAGGGCTAGCCCCGTCCACTTTAAAGGTTTATGTGGTGGCCATAAGTGCTTACCACATTCCTTTGGGTGGAATGTCATTGGGGAAAGACCCCCAGGCATCTCATTTCCTACGTGGTACTTTGAGGCTGAGGTGCTGCAAGCCTTATGTCCTCCTCCTTTTCAGAATGCGGACCAGGAAAGGCACAATTTGCTTTGCCCAGCGCAGGCATTAGATGCTTATGTCCACAGAGCTGCCCTGTGGCATAAAAATGAACAGTTGTTCGTATGTTTTGGACCTCCTAACAAGGGGTCCGCTGCATCTACTCAAAGGATGAGCAAGTGGGTGGTCGAGGCCATCTCACTTGCTTATGTGTCAGCCGGTCAGCCTTCTCCTATGGAGTATGGCGGCCTCCAAGACCCATATATCAGGAGTTGCTCTCCAAGAGGTTTGTGATATGGCAGGTTGGTCCTCACCGCACACATTCATCAGATTTTATTCTTTGGATCTGGACTCTACTCCAGGTTCCCAAGTGCTCTCGTCCGAGTGCTGCTCATTAGTTTTCACACCGGACAGGCACTCGTCGCTATGGTGGGGTTATATTAATGTTCCCCTAAAGCGTCAAAATCGACGCAACAGAGTTCCCTTGAAAGGGAACGTTCGGTTACGACTGTAACCTCGGTTCCCTGAAGAGGGAACGAACGTTGCGTCCCCGGCCATATCTCCTTCGTGCCTGTAGGCGACTTGCTCAGACTTTAAGCTAGTGACAGCTTCGTTTGGGCAGGCTTTATAGCTTCCTGGTTCGTGACGTCACCCGCTCTGACGTCCCATTACACCTGGATTGATTTCACATGTGCTTCAAGACATATCACGCAAAGCGTTCCCCTAAAGCTTCAAAATCGACGCAACGTTCGTTCCCTCTTCAGGGAACCGAGGTTAAAGTCGTAACCGAACATTTGAGTAATTTTATTATATGCTTTTGACATTTTTTTTTAAAGAATATCTCTGTTTAGCTTTAATTTACTTTAACTTTTTTATAATATTTCTGTTTAGCTTAATTTACTTCAACTTCATCTTATTTAATTGTCATGTTTTTATATTATTTAAATTAAGATACAATTGTATTTTTATTTTTGTATTTTCTTGCTTTTGACATATTTATTTGTTTGTAATATTTCTATTAAGCTCACATCAACTTAAACATTTCTTATTTTTAAGTGCCAAGGCAACTATTCTTATTTATTTATTTATTTATTTATTATTGTTTGTTTATTTATTGATCAATCAATCTTAGGTTTTTAATTAACATTTATATATATATTTTTTTTGTCAATGTTTTAAAGTAACTGAGAAGGATTTGTTCAGTACCATGACTAAAAATGCAAGCGCAAACCTCACTTCTAAATCTAGGCGTGATGGGGGAAAACAGGGCAGGAGCAGATTAATCAAGGGTAGTTTCTGATGCAGGCTTCGTCACTTTTTCGTTCTGAGGCTGCAGCAGACAGAGGATGGTGTGATCTCATTAGTATGAAGAGCGGAGAGAGTGTTGGCAGAGGAGCTCTGAGAATCAGCCGGCTGCTACTGTCTCTGCCCTACTTACCTAAACCCTCAGCTGCCTTCACAGGGACCTGCCCGAACTTGCTACATCTAACGCTGCTTCTGCTCACATGATAAATGACCACAAAGCCTTAGACGGAACAGCATGTGAGGAAGCTCAAGAGAGGAACATTTCCATCTTACATAAGTAGGCTTTGCCCTTCCTTTCTCTACAGTATATTTATCTCGCACTACAGAAGGGTCCCTAGACAGATAGCAAAAATGCTTCTATGTTCACATTTTTTAACCTGAACATAAATTACATGACAATTTAATAAAAATGTTGCAGTGTCATTTGCAGTACAACAGCAGCATGTTACATTACTTATGTAAGATGGAAATGTTGAGAACGAAAAAGTGACGAAGCCTGCATCAGAAACTACCCTTGATTCCGTCTGCTCCTGCCCTGTTTTCCCCCCATCACGCCTAGATTTAGAAGTGAGGTTTGCGCTTGCATTTTTAGTCATGGTACTGAACAAATCCTTCTCAGTTACTTTAAAACATTGACAAAAAAAAAATTCTGCAAAGTGTATGGTTGCATAAACGCTGTCCTAACGACAAAAGGGCGTTATCTTTATGGCTAGATAAATGTCGAACTTAGCAGCTGACAAAACTGAGGAAAAATAATATGTATTTATTTCAGTGTCAATAATTTAGAACATGATTTTGGTGATTAAGGCAAGACACTACAGGCAAAATCATTGTTTTTTTTTTTCATACACTTGTCAATTTTGAGATTCTGGGTTATTTTGCTTTCATAACGTCATAGTTTTTCTGACCAGTGGAATGAAAACATACAAAATAGACATTTTATTGTTTATTTTATTTCAGTTCAATCTTTAAAGACCGTTTTGTCAAAATTAGATTTTTTTTTCACGCACAAAGTCAGAAATATTACTTACTTTAGTACTTTCACCAAACTTCCTAGTTTATTCATATCTATATTTATAATTATTTTGAGTGGTTTATTCGTGTCATTCACCTGATTTATACTTTTGTTCTTCTTTGGCCTTTGAAAATATTTTCTGATTTATCGTGTGATAAAAAAGAGATTTCCGAACTCTATCTTTAACAACCATTAATATGTCAACAAAAAATGAATTATTTTTGAATGTAGCTTATCCAGTGTTCATATTTCTGTTCTGGAAATGTATGCAAATTAGTGCATATTTAATTAGATAATTAAATTGGCATATTCACATATATAATATTTCAGGAAACGTGTATTTTCTTAATGCACTGATTAATCAGCAAGGGGAAGTACAGCAATGTGATATGTTTAAGTAAATTTTTTACCCTATTCAGATCCGTGGACGTTTTATATAAAAATAAGCTTATAATTTTTTTCTAAGCATGATCGATGTTTTTGAATGAATAAGTTGACTAAATGATTCAATAACTATTTCATAACACACAAAAAGGCACTCGCTGTTCTCTACCTACTGTTATTATGATGTAACCTGCAGAAAGAGTCACCAAATGAATAAGTTAACAAATCTGAATCTTTTTATACATCAGAATCAAAAGGTTTGAGTCATTGGGATGAATCAGAATCACCATTTTCAGCACATGTGATACAAAGCACCTGGAAACTGGCCCCCAAAAAATGGGCTTTTGCAGCTCAAGGCTACAGTACATAATAAATGTTTTGGCTGCTGTACTACATCATTTTATCAATATTAGATGTCATTAATGCTTTGGTGATTTGTTCAAAACAACCTGGCTGAAGACCTGAGTGTCAAAAGATGGTGTATTTCAAATGCCCTACTTCTGGGTGGTTCTGGGGCTTTGTGACATTGAAATGAGTGGGTCATTGAAATGAGATACTGCTGAGTGGGGGAATCAGCAATGGTTCACCTAGCATGCTAGCTCCATCTGCTGGCTACTGCCTGCCACATTGGCAGTACATATGAATGGAAAAATTATTACATATTATGCTGTCCGATAAATGAGTTCTGTGACATCAGATTAATTGACTGATTACATTTTTTTAAATACAGAATTAAAAATATATATATATTAGCCATTCAGATAGCAGTGAATTGATGCAAGTATTCAGGTCACAACTGTGCAAGTTTATAGAAGCCGATGGTGAAGATTTAACCAGCTATTAGAAACATAATTGGCCCTTTTAATGCAAGTCCTTCAGCGGCATTCAGCAGAGATGCAGCTCACCCCGTCGCTCAGGTTGTGTTTATCAGCGATAATGCATTTATACTCATCTGAGAGGACTTACCCCTCATCACATCTCTAATAGAGCGCTGGACAGCAGAGATTCAGGGGGTCATGCCAAACTCACGCTGCAATAAAACATATTCACCAGCCGTGAGAGGTTTGGGCAATGTTCTACACAACAGTGGTTAGGATATGAAAGGTGTTGTCCTGTAAAATGTTACACAGGAATACGTTGTTTTTTATGAGATTTATTAGGTGCATGTGTTCGGTCTCCCCAAAGAAAAGGGAAAAAATCACTAATGGCATCTTTTTAATATAACAACAGTGAAAATGAAAAATAAAAACAAGCAAATTGAGAGTTTGAGATCATCACGTTTCTCTTTATTATCACAAATTTTACTAATGCATTTCTAAAATACCAACAATCAAAGTCTTATGATAGGAACCCCAACATCACATTCTCATCAAATGTAAAATAATCCATTCAATATGGGGCAAAATGAGAGAAATGTCTGATTATAAATATATTTATTTCAGTAATGGATAGTATAGCTAAAATTAGTTCCATGTAATGGACTTTTGTACCAATTATTTTTGACTGCTATGACTATTTATGCTAATTAGAGTATTGCATTAGCTTAGCAGCATGCTAACTCTAAACTCTATTGAAATCAAATATACGGGCAGTCATGTTATTGAAAAATGTAAATGTAAAATGTAAATTATTTTATTACTATTATTAATACTTTTATTCAGCAAGGATGCATTACATTAAAAAAGTATCAGGAAAGGCATTTATAATGTTGCAAAGGATTTATATTTTACATAAATGCTGTTCTTTTAAACTTTATATTATTGATCAAAGAACCCTGAAAAAAAGTATTGTCGTTTCCACAAAAATATTAAGTAGGATGACTGTTTTCAACAGTAATATGAAATGTTTCTTAAGCAGCAAATCAGCATATTTCAATGATTTCTGAAGGATCATGTGACACTGTATCATAATGACTTCTGAAAATGTAGCTTTGCACTACAGGAAAAAAAAATACATTTTTAAATCTATTAAAATAAAAATGCTTATTTTGATTTGTAATAATATTTGACAATTTATAATTTTTTTGGCCATAGTTTGTGTTTGAACCATTGCCATCTCTGTATTGTGGTTGGTTATTTTGGATGTATTGATCAGATAAGGCCAATACCAGCATGTAAGGACCTCAACAGGAAACATCCTTGCTGATTGGACAAATTAAGAGTCCAGATGAAGGATGTGACATTCACATGTTGAAGGCTCCGTGTGTGTAAAACGCCCAGGAATGAGCTCCTCTCTCTCTGTCAGTCTGAGCAGGCCTGTCACACGGTAGCACTGCAAATGAGCTCTGGATTAATGTCATCATGTGCCAACTCCAAATGCCACCAGCACGTCGCCACGCTCGCAGTCTCCAGGCCCTGCACATGTGTGCCACGTGCAAGCGGGAATGTGTGTGTGCCAAATCTTAAGCGAGCGTGACTGGGTGGCGTGTAGGCTATGTGTGAAGCTATCATCTTACAGCACTGCTCCACTTTTTTCTAAAACTGTCTGTCATTGTCACAACACTTCACCCATCATTCAGCACTAAGGTTGCCAGGACCGTCACCAATTTCGATACCACAGCAAAAACTAATGTACTGAACAAATTAAATTAAAACAATGGCATTACTCAAATGAGTAAACAGCTTTTTCCCTAATAATTATTCAAATATACGGTATACAGTAATAAAAAAAACAAAGAAATGCAGTGATTTTTGAATGGATTGTATTTATCTGCTACATTATAACAAGGCACCATGCGTACTAATACAGATTGGGGCAGACATAGTGCAGGTTGTGAATTGAGTAGGAATTTATCCTCAATACTGTAGAAAGACTAGAGTGTCATTGTGGCAAACCCTTGGTAAAAAGAATTGTTTAAAGTGACAGCATTTTATGGAGAAATTGTGAATAAAAAAATGACCAGAAATGGTGATAATAAAAATAGGATAATTCAATAGCAAAGAGTATAAGGGTACAAAAGGTCTAAAGGCACACCGGGGTAAAAGGCACATTTGATTTTTATTTTCCTTTAAACAATTAGATGGTGCAAACATTCACCCTAAGCACTTTTCTTATGTTATACTGTTATCTGAGGTCTACTTATACTGTTATCAAGATGTTTACATCATTTAGAAGTACTATTTACTGTCCTGTTTTAACCCCCCTCATCAGAACGCTCTGTTTGAATAGGCATGGTGGATTGTAGACTCGGAAGTAAACACCCACTGCTGTGATTGGCTAGAATTGTGTGTTTGGCAGCCTACATCCTTCACAGATGGATGGTGCTGTGATTTAGGTTAAAAATGCATAAATACTCAATACATATCAAACGATCTGTAATAACAGACAAAGCAATAGTGACCATGTAAAAAAAAAGAAACACAACTTAGCCTAATCACACTTGTGTGTTGCGACATTACTGTCTGATCAATATAGTCGGCACAGCATTATCTTTTAGCTTTTTTTTTAGAATCTGCAGTAAAATTAAGTGAACAAAGGACCGAGTTATTACTGACGCAGGTTGGATCTTCATTAGAAATAAATTCCATTCACTCTTTCCCTAATGTTGGGATCAGAAGGATCAATGCAAAGACTGTTTTTCCACAGCTTGGTACTGCACAGCATCTTGATATCTTCGGAGCATGCATGTTTATCCTTTAATTTCTGCGTAGAACTGCATTAGCCTTTCTCTTTGTTTCTTGTTAATTACATTTGTATATCGGTGGGCGGGGCTAAACAGGTAGTGATGTAGAAGCAGGCATTGATCTTGTTCTTCTTCTTCACTATTACATCATAAAGTGGCACATTCCACAAGCTGTTGTTTTGGCAGACTGCCTTCAAAGCTGTTAGACTAAAGAGAAAATGTTGAGTTCTGAAAGTTACAGGATATTTTTATAATACAATTACCTCTTATATGTCAAAAAATCAAGGGAATTTAGATTTTTACAACTGTATGGAAATGGAAATTTAGCTGATCTGGTTTTCTGGATTTTTGCTGGTGCTTAAAGCAATGCAAAGTTGATTCTGCGATTAATATTTTATGTTGTTGTTTTTTTAATTGTGTACATTTACAGTATATTGCAAATGAGAATAGCTAAACAAATTGACTATATTTTGTGACATCTTGATAATGTTATTCAATTTTGTTGAAGGTAATTAATGGCAAAAAAAATTCGGCAGACTAAGTCAAATTATGGTATTTGTGGTAAAAAGCTTTATGCTAATAATCAAACATGCTGTATGGTTCTGCAAAAGTAATGTTGATGCAGCATGGACATCTTTGATGCAGTCGTCCACTGCTTTTTTCTGCATCTGTAGACTTTAGTCAGGGTAGTGCCATGTTTAATTTTTGACTGGAATGAATGCAAGTCTGTGAGGGATAGAAGTTCAGTGCGTTTAATGGATTGTACATTCAGATTGTTCAGCAGGTGAAATGTTTTTTTTGGACATTCTAAAGTCATTTGCTAGTCTATCTCTCACAGCCTGGTTTCAATCCGCATTAAAACTAAAAATGGCATCTAACCTGACTGAGGTTTACTATTGGTCAAATCTAATGCTGACTCGAGATCATTACAGTGTCCTCAGGTAACTCCTACAAAAGCGTATTTCACCTCAGAAAAGCTGTTTGCCTTGCATGTCAATCAGGCCTGCCTGAAATGGCCTGGGGAGGAGACAGGAGGCTGCAGTCGTACCCCTCTCTGTGATCTGTCATCCTCCATAAGTGTCTGCTTTACCTCTGTCTCAGGAGGGATTCATTATATGAACAGGCTTTAGCAAACGCCCGCTGAGAGGTTGGCTATCTGCAAATCTAATAAGCACTTACAGGCAAAGCAAAGCGGTAGAGGATCAAGGCTGAGGACGGAAATGTGCTTTTGAAAGAGTTTACACGAGTGATGCCACATAAATATTTCATTGGGGATGGCGGTGTGACATGATGTAGAGCTGTGTATGGGCAAGGCGCTGTGCTTAAGGCAAAGACAGTGATGAATTGCACTCATAATTGCCTGAGCCAGCACACAATTGCCTGAGCTGTTGTTGTAGATGAAGTCGAGGACCTGCCTGTGCTCTTCTCTCTGCTTACAGCGACGTATTGCTGCTACAAGTCCGTTGCATGTTCGGAGAACAGTTTTAATGTGCAATGCGGGAGAGAGGTGTTTATGTTTGTTTGAACTTGTCTCACTGTGTTGTTGTCATTCTCTCTCTGAATAAAATGAATAAAGAATCGTTCCATTAGGCTCCTGTTGGGAGAGAGAATATGATATCATGTGCTGGCTCAGCTGTAACTAATGGCTGCTGGAAAACTTACCAGAGATTCTCCTCAGTCTTTTATAGAAGCACAATTAATGCATTACGGTCCATTCATTCAGTATTTTAACAGAGAGTAGGATATTATGTTGTACATTAAGGAAACTTTCAAAAGCAAATGGTATTGGTTTGATGTCTTTCTTCATCTTGTTTAATGAGCACATTTATGTTAGTTTGTGAGAAAAAAGTGGATGTTTTAGTGTTAAATAAAACAAAACTGCTTGTTTACATGGTTATTTATTCAATTTAATGCCTGCTGTGCTGTTACAAATGTATAATGGGCCACAAACGGAGCCCTGTTGCACATCGTCTACAAAACAGCTCTACATCATCTCAGAGGAATATTTTATTGTTTACTTCTCAGTAATGTTTAATGTTAGGCTGAAATATCTGTACTAATGCCACTGAACAAACTCTATCTATCTATCTATCTATCTATCTATCTATCTATCTATCTATCTATCTATCTATCTGTCTGTCTGTCTGTCTGTCTGTCTGTCTGTCTGTCTGTCTGTCTGTCTGGGAGACCTCCTGGGAAAACTAGACTGCTGCTGGAAGAGGTACTAGTGAGACCAGCAGGGGGTGCTCACCCTGTGGTCTGTTTGGGTCCTAACGCCCCAGTATAGTGACAGGAACACTATACTGTAAAAAGCATCGTCCTTTGGATGAGATGTTAAACTGAGGTCCTGACTCTCTGTGGTCATTAAAAAAAAACAGGATGTCCTTCGAAAAAGAGTAAGGGTGTAACCCCGGCATCCTGACCAAATATGCCCTTTGGCCTCTGACCATCATGGCCTCCTATCCCCATATACTGATTGTCTTCATCACTCTGTCTCCTCTCTACCAATAAGCTGGTGTGTGGTGTGGGCGTTATGGCGCAATATGGCTACCGTCGTATCTTCAGGTGGATGCTGCACATTGGTGGTGGTTGAGGAGATCCCCCTTCCACCCCCTTCTATGTAAAACGCTTTGAGTACCCAGAAAAATGCTATATAAATTTAACAAATTATTATTATTATCTTTGCAAATGTATTAAAAATAAAAAAATTAAATGATTCCATTGCATAAGTACTCATACCCTTATATGGGACAGTTGGAATTTAGCTCAGGAGCATTCATATTGCTTGTAGGTGTTACTAGACTTTGAGTGAAGGTAACCTCTGGCAAATTCAATTGATTGGGTATGATTTGGAAAGACACACGTCTTAATAAAAGGTCCAACAGCTGATAATGCATATCAGAGCAAAAACCAAGCCCTGGGGTCAAAAGAACAGTCTGTAGAGCTCAAAAAACAGGTTTGCGTCAAGCCACACATCTGGGGAAGAGTTCAGAAAAAAATTCTGCTTCATTGAAGGGTCACAGAAGCATGTAGTCTCTGTTACCCTTAATGGAAGAAGTTTGAAACAATCAGGATTCATCTTAGAGCTGGCCTCCTGGCCAAACTGACTAATTGATGGAGAAGGGCTTTGGTTAGAGTGGTGACAATGACCATCAGGTTCTTCCTCATTGAGCTCCATGATCGTATATGCAGATAGGAGAAATCTACAGAAAGACAAACACCACTGCAACACTCCACTGATCTGGGCTTTATGGCAGTGTGGCAAGACTCAATCCTATCTTCAGTGTAGACACATGAAAACACACTTAGAATTTACAAAAAAAAAGCACCTAAAGGACCCTCAGACTGTGAGAAATAATATCTGGTCTGATGAACCTCAATTCCAAGCATCAATTTTGAAGGAAAGCAGGCACTGCTCATCACATGCAGAGTACCATCCCAAAAGTAAAGTGTGCTGGTAGCAGCCTCATGCTGTGGGGCTGTTTTTCAGCGGCAGGGACTGGGGGACTCATCAGAGCTGAAGAAAAGCTCAATGCACCAAAATATAGAGATAGCCTTAATGAAAACCCAGGTCAGAGCATTTAGAACCTCGGACGGGCAGAAGGTTTACCTTCCAACAGGACAATGGACCTAAACACACAGCAAGAGTGGCTTATAGACAACTCTGTGAATGTCCTTGAGTGGCCCAGCCAGAGCCTGAGCTTGAACCCAATCAAATATTTCTGGAGAAACCTGAAAATGTGCGTCTGCCCCCATCCAACCTGACAGAGCTTGAGAGGTGAAGAGGTGAGGAGAAGAATAGCAGATAATTGCCAAATGCTGATGAGCAAAGCTTGTCACATCAAACAAAAAAGACTTGAGGCTGTAAAGGTGCTTTAAATATTTAGTCAAGGGTATGAATTTTGAAGATTTTTTTATATATAAATTTACGAAGTTGTGACCGTTCTGTTTTTGCTTTGTCAATATGGTGTATGGAGTATAGATTGACGTGGGGGGGGAGTAATTTAAAGCAGTTTAACACAAGGCAGCAACATAACAAAATGTGAAAAAAAATGAAGGGGTATGAATACATTCGCAAGGCACTGTAGGTGGGAGAGCTTAAGCGATGACTGTTACCGTGGTACTGATGATGTAATCAATTGCAATGGACACTCAGACTGAAGCACTAACATATCTCCTTCTGTACTTTTCTCTCTGCACAGACTGTCTACAAACACTGGCTCTGTGCCCAGTTCTTCCATACCACACAGATGCACTGCAGCAACAGGATCCCCTGCCGGAAGTACTGCCTGGAGGTCCAGCAGAGGTGTCCCTTCATATTACCTGACAATGATGAGCTCATTTATGGAGGAAGCCCCAGTTTTATATGCACAGGTGGGCACTTTGACCTTTTCTGATACAAACAAATCACCAGTGGTTTCTTCCTCTTGAAAGGACTGAATCATTAGGTGTGACTGAAACCAATGGCAACTGCTCCACTGCCTAGTCAGTTAATAAATTAAACAGCTTTTTTATGTTATACTGTATTTATAAAAGGTTTTACCTGACTTCATAGTGTATTTTCAAAAACTAGTCCTTATAAAATATACTAAAATATATAGAATAAAATCTAAATTTAAACAAAAAAATAGAGACAAAATAACATGAAATATGTTGTTTTTTATATACATATATATATATATATATATATTAATTACTGCATACCATTGTTGTTTAACATCACTGATATATACTTATAATATTTGTTAGTTTCAGTTTTAGTTATTTGAATATTAAAAAATGTTGCCATGGCAAGTGGCTGATTTTTTTATGGTTTATTTTTCCATTTAGAAATTCATTAAATTATATTAAATTAAATACTAAAAATTATAAAAATAGAAAAGATGTTTATATACTCGTGTTTGTTATATATACACACATCTAAGCACTTGTATACATTTATGTACATTATGTACTTGTACATATACACACATTCATGTGAAAGAGGAGACGAGCAAAGCAATATCAGCAACACATTTTCAGTATCATTGAGGTAGACAGTGTTTTGGTATGAGGTCACCTTTTAAGAAAACTGATTTCAGACCGGCTTACACGGCACCAAAATGTCATGTCTGATGGAATAGAACAAATTCAAATGAACTTTAGAGACATATAAGGACTTCAATGCTTATTGTCATAAATTCAAGAAAAAAAGAGACAAAATTACATTTGTATGCTCTTACTAACCACCCAAACACACATACAGAATCGTGGGATGTCATAGACAGCAAAGGATACAACCAAATGAAGGCATCACAGTAGACATGATGTTATGCAAACATTGGATTTGGACCATTTATTTCCTGGGTAGGCAGCATTTTCCATTGGTATTGCTGATTTTTTTTTAAACACTTGGACTCTGTTGCCTCCTAATGGCTGAAACAGGAAGTACAACTCTTCCCTCTTCTTTCTGCTTTTACACATTCATTGGATAAATGAGCATGATCATATCATATTTACAAAACATTTGAGGTGACTCATTGGAATCATAAATACGTTATCTTTAAATTATCCTCCATTTGAATAATTATGCCGATCATGAGTATGAATACAAAGAGCATAAAATAATCTTTCTCTGATGTTTGTGTTTGTTGGGATATGCTCCTCTCCTAATCTCAGAGGGTGCATGCTGAGTGGTGCATGTGAATAAGTGCGTTCGCCTCCCAATGGCCTGCAGGCTTGTGTTATAATGAGACAGACTGATGGTAAATGGGAATTGAGAGCAGAAGAGCACAGACCGTCTGAGTGATAACACTGTAATTACCTGCCATTTAATTGCTTTAAGTATCCCCACTTAACACTGACTGGTCTCGCAGTGCTAAACTTTACACCACCATATGCCTCCATCATCATCAAAACATGACCATAAACACCTGTCATCAATGATGTATGTGTAGCAAGGTCAAGTGGAAAGGTAAGTTATATATCAGCCCATATTAAAGGAAGAGTTCACACCAAAAATCATGTAAAAATTCTATCTATCCATCCATCCATCCATCCAATCTTCATCTTTTAACAAAAATATTGAACTTCTTATTAAAGGGATAGTTCACCCCTTTTCATTATTTACTCACCCTCAAGTCATTTCAAACATGCATGAGTTTCTTTCTTCTGTTGAACATAAAAAATGTGTTGAAGAATGTTGATAATCAAACAGTTGAGGTTCCCATTGAATTGGACGTCAATGGAAACTGAAACTTTTTGGTTACCAACATTATTCAGAATATTGATTTATGTTACACAGAAGGACAAAAGTCAGTTGGGTTTGGACATGGGTGCACAAATGATGACTGAATTTTAATTGTGACTTGTACTATCCCTTTAATATCGATCAACAAAGTTGGGTGATCACAGCAACATGCAGAAGTCTGAGAGAGTAAACAAAAAACATAAGCAATAATATTATAGAGGGGACCCCTGCATGATTGTGTCAAGGTCAACAAGTCTCTTAAAATATCAAATCATTTGACCTTTCTATGATAAACCAAGTTATGTTCAGGCTGTAAAATGTCATGTGGTGCAACCAACATGATATTATATTAAAGAGAAGCCCTGCAGACCCTCAGGACTGTGTGTCAAGGTCAATAAGTCTCGTAAAATATCAGATAATTTGACCTTTATATGAAAGTTCAGGGTGTAAAATGTCATGTCGTGAGACCTCTCAAACACTTAATTATATTTGGACATTAATAATTCATGAAAACAAACCTTTTACTTTGCAAATTAGATTTAACTTTTTTTTTAAAGCACACACTATTCTCACAATTATTAATCCATGATTTGTGAAAAATTTAGTAAAAAAAAAATAACTAAAATAATCCAATTGTGTATATTTAAAAACGAGCGATTTGTAAAGAATACAATACTTGACAAATACATTTAAATTTTCCTAAATAAATAATGAATATTTGTAAACTCACAATTAAGAATTCATGATTTGTGAAAAAAAAAGTTTTACATTGAAAAATATATTTACATTTTTTAAATGAAAATAATAATTAAGATATGTACACTCACAATTGGTAATTCATGATTTGTAAAGAAAAAACACAGTGAAAAATATATTTACTTTACTTTAATAATAATCATTAAGATGTGTACACTCACAATTACTACAACAAACAATTCACGATACTTGAAAAAAAAAGAAAAATAGATTTAAAACCTTGATGGTCACACTACTTCACATTATTTATCAATCAAACAAGTTACTTAATGGTGAACATATATCATTGCCCTTAACGTGTGTCTTTTGCCGGCCCAGGGCTCCATGAGGACAACCCCTCAGACGCAGAGACAGAGTGCTGCGATGTCCGATGGGACAACAGGGCGGACAACAGCTCCAAAGGCACTCTCAAAAGAACTCACCCGTCGTGTCAGCACGGGACATCCCTGACCTCGTCAGCGGCCTCTAGACTGTGCAACAGCAGACTTAAACTCTGCCTGCTGGTCCTCGTCCTCCTTCATACTGTTGCCACTCTCACAGCATCCCACAATGCCACCGGGTTCAACCTCACATCCAGCTCCTCCAACGAGGAATGACGGAATAGCCACTCGGTTACAGTGCCGATTCCAGCGGCGTGATGGACTGTGGGTAACTTGCTGGGACCTCTGGTACAGAGACTGGGGACATGCAATCAAAACAAACCAAGCAAACTGACGAAGCTAAACTAACACTGGACGAATCCAATCAAGCAACAAGAACAAGGGACAACACCATAGCCTTTGTTGAAAGAGGCTTCTAGGGAGCAGAGTTCTCTCGCACCATGTTTTTTACACAATGTCTACGGTTTAGATTTATGTTGCACTAGATGACTACAGGATCTAATTCACGTTTCTTTTCGTTTCATTTGGGTCTTTGTGCAGGAAGGATTGGAAGAGATGGATGAGTTAAATGTACAGCATCCAAGTGAATATTCAAGAATGAGCGTGTGTCTATGTGAGCGAATGGACGAGAGTGTGTGCATGTGTGCCTATGCTTGCATCCCTGTGTCCACTTAGATGTTCTTCTCGTTTCTCTTCGTAATCACAAACTCTCTGAATGCTGCTCTATTCATTACGAGGGTTTCTATTGCAGTTTATCCATTGACAAATCTGCCTAGACAAATACCCAATAAAACCCCAGGTTCAAACTCAGATTCTCCCGTTAAGATGCTGTAACCTTTTCAAGGTAGCCTGATATTTCTGTTGTTGGTATGATGTCATTTCCTTTGAGGTCAGGTCAGTAGCTTTGGGGGTCTGGGTACATTAATGTCGCTTATTTGCTTAAGTGCTCGACTGAAAGGTCTAGGTATCCAGACTTCTGTTTGTTCCCTCAATCTGCAAAAAGACGTCCACAAATCTGTTTTAGCACCATTCGTGTTTTATATATTATAGTAAGATATTATATTCTCTACCCTATATTCTGTAATTGCATGTTAGAACCAGAATTTAGACTATGCTGCTAAAGTTTTAAAGAAATAAACCCTAACGATCTGAAAACAAGAGGAGCTCTTGATCCGACCATCCAAATTGCTATTTGGCAGCATGAACCCAGTCAATCAGAGTTTACGAGACAAATTACTCCAGTCGCACAGAGAGGATCCATCGTTCTTTATTACAGTAAAGGGCTTACCCATCATCCACACGCATTCAAACACTCCTGCATGTAGAGATTCACGTGCCATGAATAACTCAGTGAAATCTTGAGATTTCGCAGGAAGATGAGGAGCTCAATCACAAGGCTCCAGATAGAAGAACGAAGGCCCGTCTCAGGTGGCTGGGCTGAGGAATCCGGTTCTTTGTGCGGAGGGGAGGCTAAGTTAAGGGCTGATATATTATTTATGCTTTTTATTTCTACAGGTATGCTCTAATGAGGATGTGTCACTGTGACACAAACACAAAACAAAGCCTTGAGTTTAAGTTCTCTAGACTAGACAGCCTCAGTGTGAACCTGTTGAAATAGCAGGCATCACACCTGTTTCCATCTCATAGGACATGACTAATAGTTGTTAATGTTAGATACACATACATATGTCATATATCAATCACAGCTAGCTTTAAGGCTAAGTATGCTAACTAAAAAAGAAAAACAACATGTTTTGTAGCCATTTTCAATTGTGTAAAGCGGCTAACATAATGCATGCCATAGGAATAAAATGGCGCACATTCATTTCATGTCATTTTATTCCCTCCCTGTACATATCTGTAGATTGTCTGCATTAAGATGCGGTCACATTTACTTTGTATGGTGAAAATCTGTGTAGTCAAATAGCCCAATCTGGAATTTCACATGAAGGGAAACATTTTCCCATGCGAAATTTAAATCGGATTCAGGTTTGATCATATTTGAGTGTAAATTTGTCGTGAATTCCGCATCGTGTTCAGATTTCTCAAACTTTGAACGTGCAAATTCATTGCAAAGTTCACATCGGATTCAGATTTATTCAACTTTCATCATGCAAATTAATCGCATTTGCCAATATTAAGCTGCTTAGTTTGGAAATTCGCTTAAGTTTTGCCAATGTTCCGCGCCTTTAGACTACATTTAAAAAAACTGATTTTCTCTTAATGTATTACCATCACATGCAATACCATTAAACTCTGAAAACAGACTCAGAGGAAAATTTAATAACTTGGATTTTAAGAGAACAAATCAATCCATTTGCCCTTTTGCTGTTTAAACTACCATTAGCGGTGACCTTTTGAGGTGTCAGAAGCACAAAGTGATTTTTTGTTTTCTGAAAAAGACTGATAATGCAGTTCAGTTCAGCTGATACAAAAAGCATTTAACCTGAACGGTCAAATGCTGGGAGAGAAGCTCCTTTTATTCCACTGTTTTTACATTTCAGAATGTTCAACTAAATGTACTCAAACCACTAATTCTTGGCTGTTCAGGGTTTATGAATTTGGGCAAGCTGAGTTTTATCAAACATATCTGATAATAATGACTTTAAATATCCTTACCCATACAGCTCTGACTTATTGCCTTTAGGCCCATCTTGTCATTTTTCCATATATATACATTTTCCATAGTGTTGTTCAATATATATATATATATCATTTTTTTTTTATTTTTATTATTATTATTCAAAATTCATTAATCTATTTCATAATAAACCAATATGTTACCAGAAACACCATAGCTATATATATATATATATATATACACAGTGCTATGTCACGCTTATGATGATAGCCTGACCAGAACATTTTGACCATATGACAAGGCACAAGAGGCCCATTTGAGATGTAGAAGGGCAGTCCGGCTTGCTGCACCGAGGACTTTGCTAATGAATAATTAGAGGAAAGCACTGAGAGATACTGTATACCCTCTCGAGAGCTTATTAGTTGGTTTATAACCCTGGACATTCAGCTCGGACCACCTGCTCTGGAGCAGAAGACGGATCAGAAATGGCTCCCTCTGTTCACCTCCACACAAAACTAATTAATGCTCTCCAGCTGGGCCTGACGGTGAAGGAAAAGATGAGTTCGAGAGAGGTGGGCTAATGACAGTGGCGTAGCACTATTATTAATTTCTGGATGTTTGTTACTGCAAGACAAGCGTGCACACATACTTAATACATGCACATACATGCTTGTTCACTCGGGAATCCTTTGTATATATATATACTTGGCAACGCTCAATAGTCAGGAAGGATTCGAGTTCCGTCAGTTTCAACACTCATGTCAATTTAATCATTCGGTTTGCCTCGTAAATATTTGGTCCAATGCAACATGTTGAATCGGTCACCAAACGTACTTCAGACGACACCATTCACAACAAAGTGTTGAATAAAACATATTCCTAAACTGAGAGCGACGTCATGCTTGTTCAGATATGTCACGTTTGTAACATGCTTCTCTGTGTTTGTTGGGATTCAATCCCCATACAGTTTGTCTCAGCGATCAACGAGATTGAATGTAACAGATGCCTGCTAAACATCACCAAACCTACTATAAGATGTATTTTATGCTTGCACATGTGTTATGCTCATTTCCAAGTACTGATCCAGTTGTGTAAGTAGTAATCACTTAGCAAGCAGAAATACTTTCTTTTCTCAATCCTGTGGACCTATGCAGCCCTCGACCTCAGTTGTTTTTCTGTTGTAAATATGTTAAGAGAATGCTAAACAATGTGTGTCTCTGTTTGATTTGGAGGTTTCCTTGTGTTCTGAGTTGGTGTCCTTTTTTAAATCCTCTTTTGTAAGTGTCAGAGATCATTGGTTGGTTTGTGCTGAGCTGGATACTGAGAGCGGATTGGTTTCATCACAAGAACTCTCCTCTTGGTCACAATCTCGGCACCTTCAGGCGGTGATGCTGTGTGTGATGGAATGTGCAAAGCAATGACTTTAAGAAAAAAGATAAAGGTTTAAAGGCATATAGAGATAACATTATGACTACTGAAAAAAATAATATTATATACTACCGGTATATTGTAATATTATAGATTATTTAGTTCAGTAACCTATTTAATTTTTTTACAAGCAACTTTGATGAAATAATTTATAAAACAATCTCACAAGTTATGATCTTTCGAAGGTATGATTATACATGCTAAAATGATTAAAGTTGTGTTCTGATGAAATAACAAATATCGTCTGTTCATTTGTGTCCGGATGCTGCTTCATTTGGAGTGTGTTTTCAATCAGATAAATCAAATCAGATAAACGTTTAAGATCAAAATAGGTTACAAATAGTTTTATGGGAAATGTAGGTTTTGGGTGTCATACTTAGCTGTATTTAAAATAATAACTATATAAAACAACTATATTTTGACATGATATAATGGTAGATTTTAAACATAACACAGCTCAAAGGGGTTCAAAATATTACAGTTCAAAATATAAAAAACGTTCCATGCGCCATATACAATTTTTTTTTTCACAAAATGAGAATGCATATTTGTTTAAATCATGTTTAGGTTTTGACAAAAAGAAGAATTCAAAATAAAGCAATAAGCCCCAAGAAGCCGTGGTTTACAGTGAATTTATAACAGCTAAGGGGCATTAGGCGTGACGCGAAGCGGAGTATTCTTAGTAAGCTTTCACAAAATAAAACAGAGCAAATAAGTGTAATGATATTAATAGAAACAATATTTTTCCACCAAACAATGTAGTTCCTCAGAAACAGTTGGAACCTATGGTTGGAACAAAGTGGTTGCCAAGCAACACACAAAGTAAACAAAGGTGTAGGTTTGCAGTGTAATTTACAACGGCTTCGAATGTGGCTCAAACGATCAGAATCAAGGACCGGAACTATCCTTTTTATAATGTAAAATTTAGCCTACTATCTGCAACGAAGTGGGAAAAGAGGAAATCAAGATTAGGCATAAAACATTGTCTTCAGAATTAATACATGTGAAAATTGTCTGACTCAGACGAGGATAGGATTCAAGTGTTCATGGCATTTCTTCGGTGATGTATGCATGTTTATCTGTCTGAAGTGACCTATTAGTTATACACGTTTACAGGTTAAACCTGATCAACCGGACTGACACACATAACAGAAGTAACAAAGAGCAGTCATGATGAAAGGACAAAAGTAAAGCCAGCAGTCCTATAAGCTGACACAGAAGCTGACCTCACAGGTCCTGTTTGTGTAGAATGTAGATGCCCTCAAATTATTATAGCAAATGTCCAAGACAAGTTTTGAAAAGACTTATAACAAGACAAGATTTCCTTCAATGCAGTATACCACTGCTGACAATTAAGTCAGCCAATGTCTCAGTCTCTCTTTAAATGAACTGAGCATTCATGCAAAGCTTACGTGAAACTTTCCCGCTATATCAGATGTCATGTACTTGTGTTATTTGTGTATTCAAATGATCACTTCTACTATTATTCCATTGTGATTGTGCATGAGGAAAAATAAACATGCAAACTATGAAAGCTCAGAGGAAAAATCATTAAATGCAAATGCATTTAATAAAATATAGCTACTGTATATAGGCTATCTATTATTAAAGTTTACAATACATTTTTATAACAGTGAGTCACCACAGCTGAATTGTCAGGAAATGTATTTTATGAATTTATGAAGTTGTGACAAGGGCAATAGCGCAGTAATAGATTTCAGGTAAGATTCCAGTTATATTAAGTACTAATATCACAGATGGTAGACATTGCACTGCCATCTCGACATGGATCAGCATAAAGATTCTCTTAGACACATACTGCTTTTCCACTGCGGCTGGTGCCAGAGCCCAATTGGCAATCAGGCTGAGCTTTTCTCTCAAATAAATAAATAAATCTAAAATAAATCAAATCCTGGGCCAGTGCCCAGATCTTGGTTCCGGACCATCACGAAACCTTGCTGATCTTGATCAACGGAACATCAGCTGGCGGAGCTTCTACTACAGGCCACAGTTTAAAAGGCACCATTTTTAAAAGCCATTCGAGTTCAGGTAAATTAACAACATCAACAACAAAATTAAATATATCAGTTCAGCAGAAGAGACCAATGCTTTCAGCAAGAGATAACAAGTGAATCTGGTCATCTGTTACTGACATAGAGAGTTCACCAGCACCAGATCCAGTAGAAAAACGGTATGATGCCCGAACCAGGGCCTGCGGATGACCTTTGATTGCCAGATTACAAGAGGAGGTTAAAATGGAAAAAAAGAAAAATAACTTAATTATATAAATAATAACAAAAATTGTACATAATAAATTAATATTTGTCTTAACTTTTTTGTTTTATTTTTACAGTGAAATGTACAAAACCGCATTAGAAATAATTAAAACTGTTCAAAACACTGTTATTTTATTTTAATATATATAATATTTTTTTAAGATAATATGTGACTCTGGACCACATAAGTTTAAGACATAAGTAGCATGGGTATATTTGTAGCAATAACCAACAATACAGTGCATGGGTCAACATTTTAATTTTATGCCAAAAATACGGAGCCCTTTAAGGGATATTGTGGTGGGAAAAATAAAAAAATTAAGACTATTCCGGTTTAATGGGAATGTGCGGAAAATGCTGCGTGAATGTTGCATTCATTTTCTGGGTTTCTGCTTAATAATATTACTAATACGGTTATTAATATAGCCTAATAATTTGATCACCTTTTATTATTATCGAATTTGGTCCTCGATGTCACTGTTTTAAAACATTAAGCAACATTAAGCGTTTTATAATGTCCCAAAACCGTACCTTGAACAAGCACTGACGTATTTCTTTATTTGAGTACAAGTAAAAAAAAAAATCGTATGAACCGCTCCATTGTGAACATAGGGAACTACTGCAAGCTGTAAAGTATGGAAGAGTTTTTCCGAACTCAACTGGTTTTGCGAGGGAACGCTAAAGTTTTGCGAGAAAACAAAACATTTGAAAAATATTTTTCCTCCCACCCCAAATTTTTCCCACCGCAATGTCCCTAAAAGGGCTCCGTACAAAAATCATTAGTAGGCTATAGATCAGGGCTGTCCAAACTCGGTCCTGGAGAGTTTAGCTCAAACTTGCCTCAACACACCAGCATGGAAGCTTCTAGTACAGGGGTCTCAACCCTGCTCCTGGAGAGCTACCGTCCTGCAGGCTTCAGCTCCAACCCTGCTGCAACACACCTGTCTGTAATTATCAAGTAGCCCTGAACACCTTGATTAGCTGCTTCAGGTGTGTTTAATGAGGGTTGGAGCTAAACTCTGCAGGACACCGGCCCTCCAGGACCAAGTTTGGACAGCCCTGCTAATGCTATAGATCATGTTCCATGAAGCTATTTTGTACATTTCCTACTGTAAATATATCAAAACTTTTTTTTTATTAGCAATATATATATATAGCTACGGACTTAATTTGGAGAACTTTAAAAGTGTATTTCTCAATATATATGTTTATTTTACACACTCAGATTCCAGATTTTCAAATAGTTGTAGCCTATTTCAGCCAAATATTGTCCTATCCTAACAAACCATACACCAAAGGAAAGCTTATGTATCCAGCTTTCAGTTGATGTGTAGCTCTCAATTTTAAAGAAATACCCTTATGACTATAGTTTTGTGGTCCATGGTCACACATGGTTGTATATAAATCATCACCTCAATTCACTGTTAAATTGTTTTCAAAATAAAAGATCGTCTAATATCATCATGCGTTTTTGATTTTTTAATAAGTAAACACAATAGACTAACAAACATCACAGACGAGTCACCTACTCAGAAGGATTGCCTACTGAAAGGTATGTTTTCATAAATATGCGGGCAAGTTGCCAGATTTTAATTTCCTCAATTTGTCGCATGTGTTTTAAATGTATAAATGTAAACGATTCATACATAGCAATTTTATTGGATACATATTTGTAACAATTACAAGAATAAACACTTATAAACACGGATGTTGAACTCGCAGTACGTGTTAACCGTCAGCAGAAGGTTCCGCTGCTCCCGTCCGGAACTTCCTAGAAGCGACACCGGTGTACAGTAGCAGTCTGCCTAGATTTGCTGCTAGCCACAGTGGACCAGCTGATATTTCAGGAGATGTTCGTGTAGATGACCGCTTCACCTGCCCGTGAGCCCCGCTCTCTGAAGATGTGCCGCTGAAGAATGCGATAGATGTGAGTAGTTTTGTATCAGACTGTGAGCAGATGTGTTGTAGACATGGCTAGCAGCTAAGTTAGCTGTGCAGTACATGCAGTCCTGAGGGAAAAAGCTGCTGTCAATTTTAATCTGTCATCGGTGCGTTTATGATTCTTGTCAGCTGTGTTTGGACTTCAGGGTGTTTTCTCTCTCAATATATCAACAGCTGGATGAAAAACACAATTTGAGGGGTTTAGTGCGGATCTGCTGACAGTGTTTTGCTCTACGATTTGATATTGGGTCTATTTTATTACATTACATGGCGAAAGTAATGGTGGTCTGTGCTCGATTTGTGAACTCTGAATGTTTCTGTGTGCAGTATAGATGAATGAGTGTATACTGATCCTCATCTGCATTCCAGTGTAAATGCTTGGTCAAGACTGAACTTGGTCCCTAAACACCTTGAGGGCTCAAGACAGCATGATATGTCATCAGATAATACTGAACAGAATTTATCTCTCTGTGTTTAGATGACTCAAAAGGTATATGTGCACCTACTCTCTGCTTTGCAAAAGGTCCTGTGGTGAGACCATATCAGAGGCTAATACCATAGTAATTCAGTAAAGGTCATGGTATGTGTAGGAGGTGTGATCAAAATCCCATTTCACAAGTAATTGTATATTATGGCAACTGTGTAAAATGCAATATAGTTGTTAAAATAAAAATTGTTTATATGTTATATAACCTGTGTTAATGCCTGTTTTTGGATAATCCAGTGAAAGAAGTACTTTACAGATGATAAGCACTTCATCTAATTTGATTGTCTCTTTCTATTTGAAATATCCATTAGGGAAATAGGCTAAGTGAAACTTAAAGAGAGAGAGAAAACCATAAGACTAATATTATAAAATAAATAATTCCAGATTTCCAGCTTTTTCTGATTGGCTTTGCCACTTTCTAAGTTGTTGCAAAATAGTCAAGTTAAATTGAAAGTGGTCAAAGTTTAATTTTATATATATCAACACAAACAGAACAACAATAATCACAAATTATGAAAAGGTAAGGTTGTTAAAAGTGACTGCAGTAGCATACTACAACCCAAAAAATAAACACTCTAATAATTCAAAACAAAGCAAGATGAATAAACACAATAAATTAACAGAAGAGCGTGGTGGCAAGCCTCCATATGAACGCCAACATGCCCATTCCTGGGATTCCAGCAACGATTCATTGGCAAAGCCAATGTTTCCTGACATCAGTAAAACAACGAAAAACAGAGAGTGGCAGGAAAAAAATGCACAAAAACAACACATCCTAACATCACATAGGAGCATAACAACAAGAAAAGTACTTTTAGAAGATCAGGGGCCGGATTCACGAAACATTCTTAAGAAGAAATTTCTTCTTAACTTCCATTTTCTTCTTATTTTTAAACTTAAGAAAAAAGTTAAGAATATTTTGTATTCCAAAAATTATTCTTAAGAATATTCTTATCTTTTTTCATAAGATTGTACTTAAGAAGAATTCAAATTCTTGGAAAGAATCTTCTTAAAAATCATCGTAAATAACTTTTTTAAATTTAGGACAGCCCCAGACTTGTCTTAAATCCCAAACAGTAAGAATTATTTAATACATTTATTGGTTATTTCAAATTAATTGTTATATTTAAGCATTACAACAACATTAGCAGCATAGAATACATAGTAAGACTATTAATAGGATGTGCACAAGTTTTCAGAAGTGACCGGGATGCTAATGTAAACAATGATGGTCATATTAGTAACTATAAAAATTCAGAGCAACTCTACAAAAATAAGTCAGAGAGGGAGCTTTAATTGGACGCTTTTATTTTAGCTTATAAATACGACAGAGGCTGCATCCGAAAACTGAGCTGACTTGCTGCCCTGTCAGGCAATGACTTAAGGCAGCGTTTTTGCACGGAGGCACTTTGCAAAACTGAGTTCGGAAGGCAGCGTAACGGTTTAATGATCACAACATATAGTTTTGGTGAACTAAATTAATATTTAATTACTACAACACTGGTTTCTGTTAGAAATAACACCAAAAGTGCAAAAAGTTAGTCAGAAATATACATTTAACACAAACTAACCACCAAACGCTACTTTCAGACGCCATCTTAATTTTTTTAGCTCAACCGAAACAGATCGCTACAGCTTGAGACAGGCTGTTCAAAAACACGCTGTTCAAAAACGTGAAGCTGAGCGCCAGTCAAAGTCGCGAACAAAAAGAGTGTGCGTGAGTTATGATGTATTCTAAAAAGACATAAAACATTGAAGCATTAAGAAGATTTTAGAATTGCTTTGAATTTATCTTAAGAAATGTCTTAACTTATTTCTTAAGAAGATTTTCGTGAATCCCCAGGTTCTTAGTCTCAGTTTGGCTCCATTATGGCAATGCTTTTCATGATCCAATCAATTCATGATTTTAAATTCTACTATACATTTTGTCAAATTATGAAAGTGAAATACATAGTTGTAATTTTCATTCACACACAGTTGTTTGAAGCGCCACCGCTAGTTTAGTAAATTCTGAAGTTTAATGCATACTGTCAAACGAGCCTTAATGCCAAATAAGAAACACTTGCATGAATATGTAACTATAACAGATAAGGATATAACGTAAAATGAAAGTTTTGTGCTGATAATCATATCACACATTAAACACACACATCTGTCAAAGCGCAACAGGACGAGGTATGTTTCGCTAATGCATTAGCTTGAATTCTAAAATAAAACATTGGCGTGTTTAGCTTTGATTTACACACCTTTCCTGAATCAGCTCACTCTGTTTCTTCCAGGATTAGATTAATTTCGTCCATAGAAATGTGTAATTCGGTGGTATAATTTGACGCAACTGGTGGATGTTTTCCTTGCACGGTGGGCAGACGCGACTAATCAATAATGACATTTGTTGTCGATGAGTTTTATTATTATTGATTTTATTGATTAGTTGTCACAGCCCTGTGTTATAGTAAAATATAATAATACCGCCCAACCCTACAAACCTACCTTCTGTGTTTCCCCAGATTACGCCTGCAGTGAGTTTTGGAGACTCTTGTCATCCCAGTTGTCATGGAGAAGCCATGTAGGTTATGGGGAGTACTGGAGGCGTGTTTGCTGACTATGTGCGCCTGGTCCTGGGGAGTCTGTCGTGTCTCCCTGCTGGCCCTCATTCTGACCTTCCACCTGTACGGAGGCTTCATTCTGCTGGGACTCATCCTGGCCTCTGTGGCCGGCATCCTGTACAAGTTCCAGGACGTGCTGCTCTACTTTCCCGACCAGCCCTCATCATCGCGCCTTTACGTTCCAATGCCAACGGGAATCCCCCTCGAGACCGTGTACATCCGCACCAAAGATGGCGTGCGGCTCAACCTCATTCTGCTCCGTTACACTGGCGAAAACCCTGCGACTGCTCCCACCATTTTATATTTCCATGGCAATGCGGGGAACATCGGCCACCGCGTCCCGAATGCTCTGCTCATGCTGGTCAATCTGAAGGTCAACGTGGTGCTGTTGGACTACAGAGGCTACGGAAAGAGTGAAGGAGAACCTAGCGAGGAGGGACTGTACCAGGACGCCGAGGCCACCTTGGATTACGTCATGACCCGGCCGGACATCGACAAGACCAAGGTGGTGGTATTCGGTCGCTCATTAGGTGGAGCAGTGGCCATCCGTCTGGCATCGTGCAACCCGCATCGAGTGGCCGCTATCATGGTGGAGAACACTTTCCTGAGCATCCCGCACATGGCGGCCACACTGTTCTCTTTCTTCCCCATGCGTTACCTACCGCTCTGGTGCTACAAGAACAAGTTTCTGTCGTATAGACATGTTGCACTGTGCCGTATGCCATCTCTCTTCATTTCGGGCTTATCAGACCAACTCATCCCTCCGGTGATGATGAAACAGCTGTACGAGCTGTCGCCGTCTCGGACTAAACGCCTCTCCATCTTTCCTGAGGGCACGCACAATGACACCTGGCAGTGCCAGGGTTATTTTGCCGCCCTAGAGCAGTTTATGAAGGAGCTTCTTAAAAGCCATGCCCGAGAAGAGACGGCCCAGGGGACGGCCAACATCACCATAATCTAGAACAGTAACTGCTCTAAATCTGGACCCTCTCAGATAGAATGTACAATGTATTCTCTTTGTTTATTATTTCTCTTCTCCCCAACTTCATAAGCTCTTTCTTTCCACTGATCACACACCAATAATTCATTAGTTACAATTTAATTTAATAGAGAAGGCTGGGTTTTTTAAGACTTCAGAATATTTTTTGTCAGTTTTTATATTAAGTATGAATGCATCTGCCTCAAGAGTTTAATGCCCTCTCAGTTTGTTAGATTTCTTTATTTGCTGACAATTTCTCAAAAGTATATTTAAATCCATACCACCTACAAACGCAATTGGAAATAGTTATTTGCCTAATCACAATGGTCAGAACTACTTTCTGAGCTTGAACTGTTCAGTTTAGGCATCGGTTTTAGAGTAGTGCTTTAAAATTCATGAGTAACACAATAATGTCTGTGATTAACATTACTTGAGACTGTCACATTTGTTGTACCACTTAGCCTATATTTGCTACATAAAAAGTTTGTAACAGCAAGGTTAAAATTGTATGACTGTATGTACAGTAAGTTGTCAACCACTGATTTTATTTTACTCATGAATGACAAACTACTACTCCAAAAACTCCTAAGACTACTGAACTAAACAATTTGAACAAGCTGAGAAGCTATATTCTTATTTCTTTTGTTTATATGGAATATATATTCACACTTTTTTTTATAGAACAGAGGGCTCATTAAAATTATTGTTTGCCTTTTAAATTCCAATGAATACAGTTAAATGGACCAGGGGCAACTGATCCTAGTTCAGTCATCTTTGTCTATGGCATTTCATGCATTCAATCTTCTGTACCTGGCTGTAATGTGTTAGAGATTTATGTTCTCACACTGCCTTTTATTTTACGAAAGGTTTAAAATCCACTCAGGAAATCGGCTCATTGTGGTTTGATCCCATGTTTTGGATTTGCATATGGAGCTGTGTGTGAGAAGTATAGATTTCTATACTGATTTTCATGTGGGCTACAGTTCACTGTGAGCACTGAATGAAAATACCAACACAACAAGCCGAAAGTATGTTTACTCTCTCTCAGGCTTAGTGATCTTCTGAAAGTTCGAGTGAAATCGCACATAGCAGCTGCTTGACAGTGTTCCAAGCACACTCCATTTGCACAACTTGTAAATAAGATTGTTTCCTTCTTTTAATACGGTCAAGTGCTGAACATCAGATCTTTACCAATGACCGGTTTTGTTTGGATCATGTTGAAAAACCTGCCCATTGGTGACTGTTGCACTGTGTGACACTTCCATTTTCTTTTCCTTTCACAACAATGTACGGATTAATTAACACAAACAATGAAAATTGCCACCATTTATGTCTATCCATACCTATGACTTTTTCTTCAGTGGAACCAAAAAGAGAAATTTTGAAGAATACGTTAGTCACTCATTTCCATGGAGTTGCAGGTAAAAACCTAAAGCTTCTTTAAAAGGACTCATTGATAAAATTCTAAGTGTTGTAAAAATTGGCCATATGAAAGTTGAAGTCACACAATGCAGCTGAGAAGTTTTGCTGTTCACTATTATAGTGAATCTGTCATTATGAGAAGACATTGAAGGAACTATGAGATTCCATGCAAGTCATCTGTTTGAAATTATAGAGATTATATGTCTATGTCCGCAAGTCATCTTGAGAGATTCTGTCCTCATTCATTGTAGTTGAAGAGCAACCAGCACCTTCTTTGAAATGTCTCCTTTTGTGTTCCACAGAAGAAAGAAATCATACTGGTGTGGAAAAGTAAATGCTGGCAGAAGTATCACTTTTCTCAACTTTTTTTAATGTATCAAATCAGGGGTCAAGACATGAGGTTTGTGTTTCTGTATTCTCACATTGGTGGTTGACTGTCAAGCACCCATTAAAAGTGAACGGTGGACTTTGCAAACCTGGCCCATTATGTAGTGTTGGATCAATGCACATCCAAGTCTGTAATTATTGCATGCTTTAGATGCTCAGCACATTTCGTTTAGCTCTGATGCACTTTTATGCTCACTCCTGTTGTAATGCGTGAAAACTGCCTGTGAATTTTAAGATGACAGATTTCAAGGCAGAGTGATCCTATGTCAGTTTGCATGCAACTATTGCTATCTTCAAACCAGAGGTTATCTCAGGCTTCCAAAGTCCACTTTTCGGGATTGTACAGGCTCTTATGGGCTCCGTCGTTCTCAAGGGTGCTTGCGAGATTGTATAGTAGCACAGCTGAGCTCTAGATGTCTTCAGTTATGTCTGGTATTCTTTATGGTTATTGGTTATGTAGTAACAGGACAGTTGTAATTGAGTAAGAAGTGGAACCAGCCAATGCAAGAGAAAAAGTTCCCAAGACTTCAGCTGTTGGATGGTTTCAATACATAAGATACTTTTGTACATCAGTTTATTGATCTTTTGATTTTAAAAGAAACATTCGTAATAGTCATTATTGATCGTATAGGCCTAATTCATAAGAACTGCCTCTAAACCTTATAGGAAATAATAATTTAAAATGATTTGCAATGTGACATTTAGTTGAATTCAAAGTGACGTGCCATGATACCTTATTGAATGTCTGTGTGGTTGAGTGTAACCCTTGAAACAAAGATGCTGAAATATAATAACATGAAAATAATACTTAAGAGTTTACTAGATTTGACTAACACACATTGGCATGTTCTGGCCATTCTCTGGGGCTAGTTTGTATGTTGAAATCTCATTTAATCTTGTTCATAAACTGAATATATGAAATAATATAAAGTGCTGCTCATGTTTTATATTTGCTTTTTACAGTAAATAGCAGAGTGGAAAGATTGTGTGCAAGGAGGGTTTTCTTATTCTTTCGACATTTGTGTTTTGAGCTATGGGTTTTCTATTTGAATCACTTATTCATGTACATACAATTGAAACACACTTTCTATTTTCTGTGTGGTGACATGCAATAAAGAAATCAAACCCTTCTGATAACTTGACTTCATGAGTCTATTTGTACTTTGAAGCCGCTGGTTCCTTTTTCTGGATTTCACTGTGGAAACTCCACTTTAAAAAGAACGAAACTGATGTTTTTTTTTGTTTATGTTTGACTTTATGCCAAGAATAGCTTTCCTTTTGCTTGTTATTGTCATTTATATACTTATGTGCTATTAATCTATGGTTAGCAAGCCTTAAGTCTGACATTTTCATTTAGCTGCTATTTATCTTTACACATTTGACGCAGTTTGTCGGAACAGCCACAAAGCAAGTGGTGACAAAGCAACTTTCGGTTGCAATGCAGTGTTAAATACGGTGGGTGTGGACAGCTCGGCAGGAAAGGGACACAAAAACCAGACTGTTAGCCGGAGTACTGTAGCAGAGGACATTTTGGTGAGTACAGTTGCTTTTGAACTAAGTTTGACTTCAACTGGTGATCCCAGGAGTTTTCCCCTATTCCACACCAACAAATAGCTTGAAGAGGAAGAGTAGTTATGTGTAAGAGTCTGATCCAGGATTTTTCTACAATAAATGTATGCTAAGAGCTTCAGAGGAATATTCATGCCATATGAAGGTGAATTGGATTCAGCAGACAAAACAAAAAACTCCAGACAAGCTTCTTTCTGAGAAGAAACCTTTCACTGTAAGGATGACGTTTTGAGGTGGGTTGAGATCTTTAAAGAAATAGAGCTCCTTCAGAACCTGTCTATATGCCATTCAGGCTACATTTATTCACTAATAACCATATTATTTTCTATAAGTTTGTTCCCACCATGCCTGCTGAAGATGTTGGTCCAGGTCGGGGTGAAAGGAGAAGGTTGCCCTGGCTGTTTCTAGTGCTGGTCATTGCTGCCATCACCTCCTCTTCCTTGTCTGTGATCTCCTTGTACCATGTGCTGGCCCTGCAGGCCGAGGTGGAGGGTTTGAGAGCTGAGGTGGTCCGCAAGAGAGAGGAGCAAAGTGGGACTCTAGAAGACCCCATGAGGGGGGCAGAAAAACAAACCCATGAGCAGGAAGAAGAAGAGACCGAAGAGAGAATTGAGGTCTGGACCACAATACATATACATCAAATGTCCTTCTAAAATTTTGCTGTTGTTGTTTTTCATTTGATGAAATTGAAAGGAATTGCATAAAAAGCAGTTAATTTGTCTGAAGGGTCATATCTCAGTTACTGTAATGCTTGGAGTCAAGTGTCCAATTGAAAAACACAGGGCCTGTAAACAGTAAATGAACAGTGTTAATGTTGCAGTTCCTCAGTTAAGAAACGAATAATGTCGATCTTCAACTCAAGTCAGTTCGCTGTTGATTCAGTTCAGTTCAATAACCGGCTCAATGTTGTAAAATTCATCATCAGCAGAGCTGGGTAGTAACTGATTACATGTAATCAAATTCCAAAAATCAAATACTTGGAATTAGTCTTACATTTTATAATGCTCATTAATGCACATTACAGTTACTTTTTATGGATTACACGATTAACACACATCAGTAAATCTTTCATAATTTATTGATTCTCCCTAATTCTTCTTTAAACAGATTCCCAAATGTTTTGTCTGCAAAAACAACTTTGGACTTAAATATCTTGAAATATCTCTGAGGAAGTTAATCTTTCCGCAATTTTACAACACATTTACATAGTTACAGTTTGATGTTGCTTAATGTATGATGTTGTTGCAGATTACTGATGTTGTAATTACTGATGTTGCAGTTTAATGGTCGCATTGACATGCAAGTAAACTAATTAAATATTTCTATTTTTAGTGTTTAATTTAATGATTAGCTTTGTTATCAAACCCACTGCAGTTCTTATATTAAGGCCAATTTGAGAAACCCTGGTTTAATAACACATTTCATGTTGAAAAAAGTGTCATATATTTTCTTTCTCTTTGCTTTTTTATATCAATATGGTATTTTTCAATGGTAAATTTAGATATAAATGACCTACTATGAGTAAGCTAGATTACGTTACTAACTACAAGTTTCATAATGTGTAATCCGTAATGGATTGCAATTTGTAAGTAATTGCTCAACTCTGAACATCAAGTATGAAACAAGTTCAATTCTACTAAAAGCAGCTCTACGGAAGGCATAGTGTCATTATCCAGCTCAGCTTAGTTCAAATGTTTGCTGCTTAATTAATTATTTGGTGCTTTATGCTTGTTTCAGTTACAGATACGGTTTAAGTGTTGCTGAAAAGTTGTTAAATAGCTTATAATAGATGTTTAATAGATAGTTTACATTTTGACGTTAGTCAGTATTTTTGTAGTCAAAAGACCTTAAGGTAAGTCCCTATACAGAAATTGACTTTTCAGAAATATTCCTGACATAAGAAACATTCACTAGAGTAAAAAGTCCAACAGCTAGCCCCAGTCCCATCTATTTGTTTTAAACTAATTGTGGAAAAAATAGCTGAACTGGTGAATGCAGATATATTTTGAGCACTTTCATGTTGGTCAAATTGGCCATTATAGTCTACCACACACAATGACCATCTTTATGCTAATAACAGACCGTCTTGAAACATAATCTTGTGGAACATGTCTGAGCTGTTTATATTTAGCAGGATTTCTGGTTGTCTGTGTACAGTATCTGAAGCAGACGGAGATGGATGATACCGTAACAGACCATACTGTCCTGTCAAAAAGGAGCCTGGTTCATACGTCAAACAAAGCAGGCAAGCGCACACTTCTGCTCATTCCGTGATGCTCGTCTCGGCTTTTCTTTTTTGAGTGTTAACTGAGAAGAGCTGTGGGGTTTTTTGTGTGTGTATACTGACAGGAATGGTACGGAGCACAGATGGTGTAAGATTAAAACCACTAAATAGATTAAAGAAAACAAAAGAAAAAACTGCACATGGTGCAAAAGTGCACTGTTAGACATTTGCATATCCTGTTGCTTTATGAGTCACGGAATGAAAAACCCTTATAATATTATTATTAAAGTTGCACCGCCATAATCATTCTTCCCTTACAGACAATACTTTAAGAAATGTTTAACAATAATACATTTACATTCAGACATTTTTTTTTCTATGAAAACATTTGTCCACAGAATCCCAGCCCTGTTTACAAATGATGGCAGACAACAGGAGAAAAACCTTCCAGAAAGGTACTGAAGGAGTTTTTTAAAATTGTAGTATTGTAAATATATTTTTATAACATGAAATTTGGCATAGACTCAAGTTAGATTACATTCAAGTGATCCATTTGATCAATTATGACCTTGCTTTTTGCTAGAGCCATGAAAGAGTTCATTGCACTGTGAATACACACTGTAACTTTCAGAACTCAACTTAATTTCCAGTCCAAAAAGAGCATTGTTTATAACTGGCCTTCAATTATATGTTCTGAACTTCTGCAACTTTGTGGCACCACACCGACAAACACATCACCCATAGCATGTCAGTGATGTCTGTCCGGAAACGTGCGGTGGTGAGGTAATAAGAGGAAAGCTGCAGAGATGTAGCACCTAATACTCTGCATATCCATCTGAGAAATCCCAGTCCTTAAAATAAGGCAGAGCTTTTCATTTGAACAAAATCCCTGATTATTTTGGTCTGATCTTACAGCCCGATCTGAGTTCATTTATGAGGTGGCAATTTCGTATGAAATCGTACAATGTGGAATGTATGAAAATGTAAAATAAAAAAAAAAATGGCCTACTCCTAACCCAACCTCTAAACATAACTGTCACTGGGGTATGAGCAGATCATACAAAAACATAAAATAGCAATGACCTGCCATTACATCGTGTTGGATCTTGACAGTTTTTGAGGTGTCAAGACAGCCTCAAAATGCTTAGACTGTTATGGAAGTAAGAGACATTTAAAATCTTTATCTGACCTAACAGCAAACATGTATATTTCTTATATAAATATTTATTTATTTTGTCAGAGTTTGCTTTGGAAATGTGCACAGCCATCCCATGGCAAGTCGGACTGAAGCGTGGCTCAGCTCTGGGGGAAGAGCAGGGCACCATTTTAGTCAAAGAGGAAGGATTCTTCTTTATCTATAGTCAGGTATATACATTCTCAATGTATGACACATTCTTGAGTTTTTGGCCTCTTTGAAACATCCCAACACCGTGCTCAGTGTTTTTTCCTCATTATTTCAAGCTCTCCTTTTCCCAGGTTTACTACACAGACTCTACGTTCGCTATGGGCCACATCGTGATTCGTATAAAGAAGAACGTCGTAGGAGACGAGAGTCAGCACGTTGTTCTGTTCCGCTGTATTCAGAGCATGAATCGAGTCAATCACTTCAACACCTGCTACACCGGAGGTGAGCGTCTCCTTTACCAGTGTTACAATGGGCAAATTATCCTTACTGTAATGTACCTGGACATTTAAATTCCCAGGTTTTTGTAAATCTCATTATTTACAAAGTATTTTATAATATATATTATAAATTCAAAATTGCTTTATTGGCATGAATGTAAACAATACAATATTGCCAAAATTTTGAATATATACAAAAATATGCTCCATTTTCTTTAAGCAAAATATAATTTCTTACATTCTTATTGCTTTCTTGTGGTTTTGGGTATAAATATGACCCAGACATGTTCTTTTGTGACAAGCACCCAGTTGCAGAATCTAGACCACATTCGTTACCATACAGTCAGGAAGTCATAAGTATAACATGAGACCAGTAAATGCATGACAAATATATTCCAAACATGACAAAAATGAGTTTACTTTCAAACTGTGTATTTTAAATATGATGTACTGATATGAATAATAGTACTATTCAAGTAATGTTAATGTCTCACAGAGAAGTACTATGCATATATGGATAAATATATAATGTACCTATTATTAGAAATGAATGTAACTGAGCATGTGATGTGCAGGCGTGGTGAAGTTGGACTCTGGGGACAGACTGGAGCTTCTGATACCTCGTACCCATGCAAATATCTCTCTGGATGGGGATTCAACCTTCTTAGGAGCAATAAAACTGGCCTGACAATGGAAAACGGCTTTGGATCAGACATTAAATTAGATTGGATATGCTATTATAATTATTCATAAGGACAACTATGGACATTCACTGGACTTCATGAATACAAGAGCTGCTTTATGCTGTGGAGTATTCTTGAAAATGTCTTCATTGAACTACTGTGTATCCAGGCTCTTTACACTTCAGTAGCATTTCATCAGGCATGCATAAAATTGACTATTCACTATATTGAAGTTCCTCTGTCGCAATTCATGAGTCATCTAATGTTTTATCAAAATATATTAACATCTCAGAAGACTTCCCTCTGTAAAGCCCGCTTTTTTTCACATCTTTAACTGCCTGACTCATTCAGGTTCCCACTCAGCATTTTTATTAAACATTATTTTTACACATTTTATTTTCAAATGTTTTATAAAGACCATTTATTGGTGGTTTGTGAACATGCACCCTGTATTTAATGTGTTATTAATCAGAACATCTGTTGCAGAATACCACCTCAGCATGTGCTTTGTTTTTAACGAAGTACTTTGAGCTTTGTAACATGGAAGTGTGCTTTCATACATGAGTATGTTTAAAGTTTGCACTGAACATGTAGCCTCCATGATTCTACCAGCAGATGGAGACAGTATCACACTGAGGAAGAGCATCGAAAAGCACTTGCTTTGTGTTGAGTGCTGCACACGGCTTTCATAAAGTGCATTGACAGAGGTTGTATATGCTTCTGGTGTGTGAATGTGTCAGCCGCATCTCATATAGAAACAATCATCATAGTGTCACAGGCGTGGAGATGCTGTAACTCTGCATGTACTGTAAACACCGTGTCTCTTAACAATAAATCATCAGCTCCGCTGCTTTGCCTTGCTTCACACATGACATGTTCAAGGAGAGTGGTCTTGGCTCTTGGATCTTGGCGGTAATATGTCCCGCCATTAAAGGGCACTCTTTTCTGGGACAGATTTGTATGGGATGCATTGTTTCATGAGCACTAGGGTAAATAAATAAATAATGAAAGAATCTTGTGTACATCATGCAAACAGTGTGTTGCCTTATCAGGTGCCTATTTAACCGAGAACAGCTAAAAACAGAACTAATTAAAAAGCTACATTTACCTTATGTATCCTTTTACCTGAGAACAACTAATAATTTAACTAAAAAACTGAATTTACTTGATCACAAGAAAATATACTATATGTTATATAAAGCCTTTAATACAGGAAAAGTAGTTCTGGATGGAGGGACCACTACTGCTGGCTTAGCTTTTATTTCAAGTTAAAAAATGAAATACAGTTACTATGTGTCGTTCAAAAAAATGACGTGTAAAGAATCGCCTGCTGAATCTCTCAGGAAATGTGATTACACTTAAACCTTTAAAGGCCTTCACACAATTGTGCTTGCTTTGCTATTTCCAGAGCAGATCCTTTTCTTTGATTTAGACCACTCGTGTCAAATGGTCTGTTGAGAGACATGCATAGAGTCTGGTGAAGTCTTGGTGTAATATAACCAAATCCTTGAACAGTTCACCCACAGAGAGACTACACCTCTAAGCCTGACACTTGGGGAGCCTGAGGAAGTGATGGGTACTTGAAGATTGTCTCTCAAGCTGAGCTATTGACTCCTCAGCAGGGAAGGAACGAGTTGAGATTCAGAGATCAGATCAGTCAAACACACTTGGACTCTATTGGGAAGCTGAATGAAGATCAATGAGCAGCGTTCAGCAATGCTCCTTTTCTTTTGATTATTTTTCAAAAAGGAGATTGCTCAGCTAAGTCTCTGGGTTTTTAAAAGCATGCTCTATTGATTTTGCTCTCAAAATGATGACTTTTCTTTTTAAAACAGACTGTCATTGTGGTAAACCTCACAGTCTGTCGTGTTGATCATTTTGATGTTCATCTCTCCTGCTATTCAGCTGATCCCTGTGCATTGTAAGACTCCAAACCGCTTTACTCCCTCTATTACAGTGTTTTTCAGGTAAAGCCCCATTACCCCATTGAAAGAATTCATTTATGCTCACCAATGCTGCATTATTTGACCCAAAATGCAGTTAAGAACAGGGATATTGTGAAATATTGTTAACAATTTTAAATAACCTTTTCTATTTTAATATATATTAAAATGCCCATTACTACAGTCATAAACTATTAGAAATCCTTCTAATATGCTGATTTAGTGCTAAAAAAAAACATTTCATGCATTAATATTGAAAACAATTTTGATGCTTTTTTTGTGTCTGTGTGTGTGTGCGTGCGTGCATGCATGTTTATGAGGACACAAATGGTTTATGAGGATAGGTATTACAAGGAGAAGGTGATTTATGAGGACATTTTCAGTGTCCCCATGTGTCAAAATGCTTATAAATCACACAGAGTGGCATTGTTTTGGGGAAAGTAGATTTATGCACAGTCTCCTGTAAGGGCTAAGTTATAAATCACACAGGTGTAGGGTAGGGTAGCAATAGCATGTACAGGAAAGTATAAAAACCATTGAAATGCGTATGGAGAGTCTCCTGTAAACCATAAAAACCAGTGTGTGTGTGTGTGTGTGTGTGTGTGTGTGTGTGTGTGTGTGTGTGTGTGTGGTGTGTGTGTGTGGTGTGTGTGTGTGTGGTGTGTGTGTGTGTGTGTGTGTGTGTGTGTGTGTGTGTGTGTGTGTGTGTGTGTGTGTGTGTGTGTGTGTGTGTGTGTGTGAGAGAGAGAACCATTATTTTCAGGATTATTTAATGAAAAAAAGAGACCATTTATTTAAAATAGTAATTTTGAAAAATATTGCTGAAGAAAAATCATGGTTAAACCCCAAACTTTTAAACAGTAGTGTTTTTAATCTTCTCAGTTTATGTAAATCCACATGGGGTTCAGAGTGTACTTTGAATTTTATCCATATCAATTCCACACTTTTCTTGCAGAAATATTTTGCTTTATTTCATAATTACAGTTGATACTTTTTTTTTACCCCAAACAATGGAAGTGAAATGTAACAACATGCCCCGTAGGTGGGGTACATTGGAACATGACCATATGACAGCGTAAAATGTTATCTGATCTAATGAATATATAATTTTGGAGTTTAACAATGAACACATTGCAACCATGCTTGGGACGACCCTGCTCGCAACACAGTCATACAGTATATTTCAAAATAATGGGGGGAAATATGAACAAACACATTCAGAAAAACACAGAGATGAACACAACACTCCCCTCGCTCCACACACAGACACATAAACGAGCAGAAATACTTTACATTTCTTGAAATAATAATATAATATGGCAACTAGTAAATACCATAAATTTGGTTATGCTAGCATGTGTGGAAATATTTAAACCAGGTGTGTTACAACTAACCCTGCATTAGTTTGTGCCCCGTCCTTCCCTATACAATATATATTTAAAAAAAAGTAAAATATATTTCGAAAGATTGTTGTTAGTAAATTAATTAAATATGCAAATATTCAAAGTTTCAATTCAAAAATTTCAAAGTTTCATTGTTTGAATTGTGTTTAAATCCTCGCTCTTCAAAATTGGATTTCTTGACTGTCATTGTGAATTGTGAGAAATAATTGACTATGAGCTGTTAAATTATTATGTTTGGCAGCAGCGTCTCTACTAATAGCAAAACTGTAAGTATAACTGCTTCAAGAAGAGCAGTATAACTACCTTGCTACTGCAAACCTTCCTGTAGATTTTTTCTGCTGTGAAACTGTTTTATTCACAAAGTCACAGGTCAGCACTGACAAGAAGTTTCTATGCGCATCTATGTGTCTGTATTGTATGTATGTGCATTTGTATTGGAGATCGTTTGGAGAAGTTATATGGAATTGAAATGCGGTCAAGACCTGCCTGGAACTAGTTTAACCATGTGTTCCCTGAAAAACAATTGCACACTGTAGAATATTCTTCACTGACCACTAACAGCAGTAGTCAAATGTCCTTTCCTGCTGTTCAAGTGGCAATCTAGACCAGATCATTTGCTCTGTTGACAGCCCTGTTTTTTTGTTTTTTTCTGTAGTGTGTGTTATGTGGATGTATCATAGGGAATCACTGTCAATGTCAGTGTCAGTTTGATTGACTGCATATATGATGATGAAAGATGCATGTTAATTCAGTCTCTAAGTAAAGTTTGGATAAGCAGCGCTCTTTTCATTTTTTGTACCATATCATTAGTTTTTTCCTACTGTGAGAACAGAGCGAGATAAGCGAAGGGACGCGAAAGAAAGCTGTGGAGAGCGTGGATGCTCCCCGTGACCTGCATATCTCCCCATTTTCCCCCGTGACCCTATCCCCTTTCCCAGCATCATTTCCCATTAACAGCTTTCCCATCCCCATCCAGTATTACAGGGAGACGACAGAGACTGGGAGGGAAGGAGAGGACACCGTGATCTAGAACTAGTATTTTCACACCTGCATACACATTGTCCAGCAGTTAACACATGTGTTTTTTTTTGTGGCAGTTTTGGGTAGTTTTTTAAAAAGCATCATATCAAGTCATAAGTACATTAAATATGACATGTGACAGGTGTTATCATTTAACATTTTAATGTGTTTAAATATTTAATGTGTTTAAACATTCATATGTGTAAAAACATTCATATCAAGATGGTGTGTGGAGTTTTAAGAGGTTGTTTTATGAAACAGGATAAACTATTTTATGAAACAAAAAAAAAATGTATCCACATCCTGTGTTGTAGAAGACACATGTATATAGACGCAAATGCTTAACAGTTATATTAAAGATTATATATTAGCATTGTTGTATTAAAACTTATATTAATAATTAGCATACAATCATTTAAAAAAGTATTTTTGTTGTAATTAATTAAATAGAAAGCCAAACTTGAATTATGAGAGAAGGCATAATTCAAACCCAGGCACATGTGGTTTGGCCATTATACTTTATGACAGTATATTATGCAATGTAAATTATTATGTTTATCCAAGTCTGCTGGTGTCGGGATGCATAAATGTATACGGCTGTCTCTATTATACCATCACTCCGCGCCCTGTTGTCGTCGTGTACTTTTCAACATGCTTCCACTTTGTAGCAGAATGAGCTGTATGTCTCCTAGAATAATGCAGATATTCCAATCTCTAAAAGTGATAATGACTTTGTAATATATGCATAAAAATCATGAGGCCATAAATTAGATTTAGTAGTTTTTGTTGTGGGTGTACATATTATTAAATGGAATCTGTTATATTTAAATGTTATTTTATCTAGACTGAAATTTTTGTGTTCATTGAGATATTGTTTAAAATGCACTGATGTATATTACATTATTGCATATAATAATTAATAGATGTAATTAATTCAATACTGAATTATTAATTCAAATGTATTTACTTTATGACGATGCTTTTCATATAATGTATAATTATCTTTTATGGAGATATGTGATAATGACTTTGTATATATATCTTTCATATTATTAAATGAATATAATTAATAAATTGTATCAGTGCAATTTACTATGCAGTCAATGGGACAGTCACAAGCCTCCAAGTTTTCATCCAAAATATCTTAAATTGTATTCCGAAGACGAACAAATCTTTAATGGGTTAGGAACGACATGGGGGTAAGTGATTACTGAGAACATTTTCTTTTTGGGGTGGAGTATCCCTTTAAGCTCCCGCATTAGCAGTGCTAGCCTTTGCAAATAAACATTCCACTATTAGTACAAGTCTGTTATCTTTACAGAAAACGTACTCCGTTTCAAAGTCAGTCATCTGATTGTACTGTGCATAGTAAATTTGTGTTTACACAGACGGGGAGCACGGCGGGATAAAAATAACAACATAGCTGGTCTCATGATGCATGGCATGCTTTCACAAACTTTATAAGTCCCACTCGTGATTATGAGCTCTACAAACTCAAGCGATCGACTCACATTGCATTCATATGCAACTTTTAAATACCACATTCCTATTCACGACCATTCATGAGCAGCATCAGTGAAAGCAGACCGAGACAATGTAGCTTTAGCATCATTAGCCTTACAGAGTGCAAAGAAGCTCTTTCGGAAGGGCAATTTGGAAAACAAACGCATGAAACTTACTGTGTCTGGAGCTGACGTCCGCACACAAAGTGTTGGTATTATTGTTACAGGTATTGGCAGTGGCGTACTGTGGGGTTTCAGTCAGGGCCTTCAGTAAGCAACTGTAAACTACATGTACACATCATACACATCTCTGTTACAGCTAACGCAGCCATACACATATAATGCACATATTATGCTGCACACAGGCTCTCAACAACAATGACGCTGATCAACAATTTTAACAGTAGGCTAGATTAGGGTGGGTTAAACACAGAGTAAATTTAGTAAGAACAAACAAACAATAAAAAAAAAAAAAGTAAGTTCCCTACATGGATCAGTAAAAGTAATCAGCCAATACACGGGTCACAGCTCATCGACATCACTGTAAAATGACGACGCGCCCAAACAGCAAAACTGTAAAAAATGCTGGACATCCACACACCACACCACAGTACACCACCACGTCCATAACAATGTGCATGATACAATACTCATCAAATAATGAAGCACTCACCTGTCACTTGTAAATGAAAGTCCATGGGTCTGTCATTCCATGTCCCTTTACTCGTATTTAACGTGCTGCGTTAAGTAACCACGGCCAACAAAATAACTTGTGCTCTGTGCTAGCTGTTAGCCACTCATAGCACTTATAGTTGCAATAGGGGGCGGAACGATTTGAAATGGTGCATAAAAACTTTGCTGGCCTTTGTTCGCGAATTCAGTTTACAACCAAATATGGTCTTCCTTTCTCAGTTATTCTCTTTTGTCTGCAAAAGAGCGCTATTAAAAAGGTGTTTTTTAATAGATGGACAACAAGACCTGGTGTAGAGGCGCCGTGGCTGCGGCTCTTAAAATCTCCGTCATTTTGTTTTCATTGAATTTCACTTTCGTTCCTTGGAGATCCCTGACTAAAGGGGCGGTCTAACGCTGGGGTAGCACTAGGCACGTTGCTATTCCCAGGGGGCGGGCTGTCATTGAATGTCAAAATTGTATTGGTTGATGAATCTGTCAGTAATGCTCGTAACAAATCAGATGTGACGTCTTTCAACAAAAGGGTAGCACTATCTGTAGTGCTGGCCTCAGACTTTTTTATGTAGGATATTCCAGTTCAACCTCAACGAAACTAACCATAGGCAATTTTGTGGACATTACACATGAAAATGATACCTAAATAATTTAAACAGTAAAAACATTTTTCACAAAATTTTTTTTTTATAGGGGCAGCAGAGAAGGCCCTGCTGCCAAATTAATTAGATAATCTGATTAAAAAAATTCGCCCACCACTGCTTATTGGGAACTTAAAAAAAAAATTCTGGGACATTTCCTTAGACAATGAGCCAAGGTCTTCCAGCCAATTCCTTCAAACCTCTACAATTAATCCAAAATGCCGCTGCAAGATTAATCTTTAATGAGCCGAAAAGAACTCAGCAGTACTTCAGACCTATGTGCTTCTAAAAGTCTGCGTTCTGCAAGTGAACGTCGCTTTATTGTGCCATCCCAAAGAGGCACAAAATCACTTTCACAGACTTTTTCATTAACTGTTCCCACCGGGTGGAATGACCTGCCTAACTCAATCCGAGCAGCTGAATCCTTAGCCATCTTCAAGAAACGGCATCTCTTCCATCATCATTTGACCCTCTAACTCCAGCAGTCTCTATTCTAATTCTATTTTATCTATCTGTCTTCTTTTTATTTAAAACAGACACACACGCACACGCAAAGAAATCACACACAGTAAAAGTACAGATATGTATAATAAAATATTACAGTAAAAGTAAAAGTACACAGTGAAAGTACACAGATTTTTTATGTACTTAAGTAAAAAAGTACATAGATAGATTTATTTTGCAATTTTATATAGACACAATTTAATTTTATATTAGCACATATTTGTATAATCACACACTCTCAAAATAACACATATTGGGTCAAGATATATTTTGTTGTTGATTTGGACATGTTGTGACAGTGATGTAGTAATGTTCACAGTAGGCTTAGATTAGGTGGGTTAAACACAGATAAATTAGTCAGTAAGTAAGTCCCTACATGGATCAGGAAAAGTAATCACCAGTAAGAAAGTGTTTTAAAGCGTGTTTTTTTGTCATTATATATGACACAAGTTAGGAAGAACATTTTAAAGAAATATAATTATAGTTTCATAATGATTTTTTTCACCTCGTCTGTGGTGTACACACACAAAAATGACACGCGCCACATAATTACAAACACACACATCTTTCTTTTTACAGATGTAATCACAATAAAAATATTTGGACACAAAAAATGTCACACACACAGTTTATCACACACACACAATATTTACCTCCATTTTCAATGTGCATGGTTATGAAGAAATATTCAATACTGTCTACTCGGCTAAGTATGAAGCACAATATAAAAATGTATACACAATAAAAAACTCATATAGACGTATAGTATTTTAATAAAACCTCTTGTTACAGCAGCGGGAATAAAGTCCATGAGTTATTTTATTTAATCTGTGTTATTTTAATGTTTTGTTTTTTGACATATCCAAGTTTTCTCTAAAAAAGTAACTCCACATAATAACTTGTGCTCGGTGCTAGCTTTACAGCAGATTTAGTTCAAGCACGCATGACAGTTTTGAAAAATTGGCAGTTATAATTAATCTAAAATTGCTATATTACTTTTCACAGTTCACGCGCACTCAAATTCCGGTTCTAGGTCTTCACTTTACTTTCAGTTTCTCGAGAACAGCTTTTGACTGCAAAAAAATCGTTTGTTGCGAAACTAGGTTTTGAAAAGAATCTTTTAATCAGACACGGCTCTACAAGACCTGGTGTATTATAAGGAGTAACTATGTTTTATGAATGTAGTGAAGTAAAAAGTACTGGGCTCTTTTGTTTGAAGTAAAAGTAAAAGTTGCTCAAAATTAAAAAAAATATATTTATAAAATACGAAGAAGTTTTTACTTGCTGACCACCTCGACACACACACACACATACACACACACACACACACAACACACTTGTACTGCATATTTTTTTCCTCTAACTGTTTTTCTTGAAAAATTAGGCTAACCAGTCATTGCACTTGCATGTTGTTACTCTTTTGTTGGTTTTTGATTACTTCTATTGTCCTCATTTGTAAGTCGCTTTGGACAAAAGCGTCTGTTAAATGACTAAAATGTAAATTTAAATTAACAATGAAACTTAACCACAAGCGGCTCAGGTGGAGGGAGTCATGGAGACTCCTATGTTTGTTAGTGTATACCAAAACACAACACTTGAAAAGCTTTGGCGCTGACATCGTATATCTCCAGCAGCTACAGCAAGTAATCAGTAATTGCGGAGGCGGACCTCAGATTCTCACTCAGAGCTGTGTCACAAATTGGCGGGACTTTTTCCCCTCGGTGATGTGAACAGAGGGATAATCTGAACCGGCTCGTTCTGAGAGACTGTTTATGATTTCTTTAGATCGTGGAGGATAGAGGATTTTTACAATTACTTGCTGGTTGTTTTCACACACTGAGGCCACACAACTGTGTTCAAACACCTTATAAAAGTGATTTTTGCATAATAGGTCCCCTTTAAAGGGATAGTTTACCTTCAGTTGCTGGTTCCCATTGACTTGCATACTATTTTATGTTCATTTATTTTTATTTTTTCTCCGTACTATGGAAGTCAATAGGGATCAGCAACTGAAGGTGAACTATCCCTTTAAGAATGAAGGTTATGCATTAGAGTTAGAAATAATAAGACATGAAAAAATCTAAATAATCGTGTTTCTACATTTTTAGTATTGTACATTTCCAGAGTCACTGCACGGTTTGAGAAGCACAGTGAGAAAAACAATAGAAAGGGCCAGAGTGCACTGGGGATGGCTGCGGTTCAGACTATAATGGACAGCAGAGAAAAGGCCGGGCCAAGTGAAAGGCCAAACATGCAATCAGCCAATGTCTTTAAAGGCTTTACAAACAGAGCATCTGGCGTGCAAATGTCTATTGAGCGCGGGGTGAGGGGATTGGTCGGCCTTATGTCTGAATGTGTCAGCCAGGCAACGTCCCCCCAAAAAATGTATTTGTGTGCTGCCATGGCAACTGCTGGTTTGTTGGCGGAAGCTGATGTAATTGTGAATGTGCTTCTGATGAGAAGGGAGGCGAATGGGGTGATGGAGAGAAAGCAGGAACAGCGGAGACATTTTTGTCCCACAGGAAATAAAACAAGCTGTGCACACACTGCGGCTGGCCAAACGCTGATGAACTCATTCACACATTCATTTTCATACACACTCTCTCACAAAACTCCGGCCTGCTTTCCGTTTGTTTCCCCAAATCAGCATCCAAGTTTCTTCCTTTATCTGTCCTCACATCTATGTTCTGCTATTTATTTTTGTCTTTATTATGTCTCTTCCTCTATAATAACTGGAACAATAGGGGATTCAAATCACTGTACATTAGAAATAGTTCCAGAATGGAAAAATTATTCTTTCATATTTTTGACATATTGCATTTAAAGGATTTTGCAAAGGGGATTTTGGATATCTCTTTTTATCACCCCATAACTTTCAACAGCTAGGGAAAAAAATGCTTAATGTTTTCTTAGGGGAAAATGTCATATAAAACAGACAAATTATAAATGAACAACCCCTAAAACTGAAAACACCTTTAGAATATAGATAGGAATAAAACAGTAACGTTTTATATAAGAGCTTCTGACGTTGAGATTTCCAGATCTCTATCTATCTATCTATCTATCTATCTATCTATCTATCTATCTATCTATCTATCTATCTATCTATCTATCTATCTATCTATCTATCTATCTATCTATCTATCTATCTATCTATCTATCTATCTATCTATCTATACCTATCTATCTCTCTCTATCTATCTATCTATCTATCTATCTATCTATCTATCTATCTATCTAACTACTATCTATCTATCTAATATCTATCTATCTATCCGTCTATATATCTATCTGTCTGTCTATATATCTTTCTGTCTGTCTGTCTATATATCTACTGTCTGTCTGTCTATAATCTATCTGTCTGTCTGTCTGTCTAGTTGTCTTCTGTCTGTCTTTCTATCTATCTATCTATCTATCTATCTATCTATCTATCATCTATCTATCTATCTATCTATCTATCTATATCTCTATCCGATAAGTTGTCTGTCTGTCTGTCTGTCTGTCTGTCTGTCTGTCTGTCTTCTGTCTGTCTGTCTGTCTGTCTGTCTGTCTGTCTGTCTGTCTGTCTGTCTGTCTGTCTGTCTGTCTGTCTAACTTTCTCCTGTCTGTCTGTCCTGTCTGTCTGTCATCCATCCATCCATCAATCTAGTTGTCTGTCTGTCTGTCTGTCTGTCTTTTGTCTGTCTTCTGCTGTCTGTGAGATAAGTTGAGATTTATATCTATCTACAGTATGATAATTGAGATTTATATCTTACTGCAGCTGTAGAAATTTAAAGAACCCAGACCCAAATGTATGTGCATGATAGTGTCATTCTCATTCCATATTTCGTTTGTCAACATCATAACGGCCTGCAGGCACATAATAATAATAATCAAAAATCAATTTTCCTAGATTAGTCTAAAATGTCAGGAATGCTGTTAATCTGACATTTGTGTGTATTGTGTTGCAATATTCATGCATGTATGCAAAAGCAAGTTATTTCCACATATGATGAAAATAAATGTATTACACCAGAGTGGCCAAACTCTTTTCGGCTAGCTATGAATCCCATTATCTAGCTGTGTTCTGCTTTTTATTGTTTGTCTTTATACTCATTCTTCTTCACTCATTTTTCCCCCATTTTTTTTTATTATTCCATACCTCTTGTTCTCATCCCCACGAGTCTCTCTTTGCACCCTTTCTGTTGTTTAGTTCTTGTATCCTCTTGACTATGAGGCGGTCCTGAATCTGGATTATCCTTTATCTACATCACAGTCTCCTCCCACCAAAGTCCCCTGGCTCCAACCCTGAACACATTTTGGCTAGATGTGAATCCCATTGAGTCCTTTACTCAATCTCTTATGAGTATTTACCTGCCAAGAGTGTGTATCTCAAATGACCAAGGGGGTCAGTGTTACACACAGTAGTCTGGTACAACTCATCCATTGATAATCCATAAAAATAATTTAGACCAGAATATTCTTAAAATCATGTGAAAGATAAATTCAGTGAAGCGTGTCCAAAATTATGACTGCAGCCGTTCTGAGATATATGGTTGTATTGACTGGATAATAACATGCTGGCGAATGTAATTAAACTTTCTTGCATGGTCCATATCTTTAAACTGTAAGATTTAGTTTGTTTCTCTGCTGGTTTTTTATTCCTGTGCTGTTTGTGGTTTTACATTTTCAAGCCGCTGAAATTGGCTTTAATAATTCATGTGTCTGCGAGGAGGGGAAGCTAAAGACTATTTATCAAACCCTCTGTCACAGGACAGAGCAATGAAAAATCACTCTCTCTCCACACTTCCATTCAAGGCCTTTAGCTTGAAGGAAAGCATAGAAAGGACTAACACTGGGGAATGAATATGAATCAACAAAAATGGCTGCTTTGACAACTTACTTCAGTTTCTCTTTCATATCTGCTTGTAGATACTCTAGTCCAGGTCTGGCAGAACGATGTTTCAATTTTTTTATTTCAAACAAGCAAACAAACTAATTATTTAATTCATAAATAAATTAGTAAGCAAAATATTTAAAACAATTTAAATGTGCATGTTTTTACTGTGTAATATCTCACTCCATATAATTTTTTTTTAGCAGCATAATGAAATGCAATCAAATTCTCATCATTTGATGTCTTTCTGCCTCAGAGAGATTGTAGCTGCACACTTGAGAAACTTCTCTTACACTAACTAAGGGAATGAAAGTCGTACAAAATAGATTTGTGTGAAGTGTTGGGGATGAGGGGAACAACATAGATCAAAGGATTTTTTTCAGAAACTGAAATAACATGCTTTTAATATTTGGATTTTAATATTTGGTGTATTGTTGTTGTTTTGAAATGAGCATATTTGAGCAATAAGCTACATACATATGTATATCATATGATGTAATAAATCAGTGGGCAGAGGCAGATCCATATGCAACAAAGTTTATTTAACGGAAAAGTCAGGTAAAGGTAACTCAGGATGATGATGATCGGTAGAGGCGTGCGTAGAATCAGGCAGGGGGTCGTGGGCTGGCAGCGAGCATTCAGTATCCAGGGACAGGCTTCGGTCGAGGCAGGTGGCAGAGAATCAGAATCCGGAACGGGCTGGAGGTCGTAGGGCAGGCTGCAGACAGATAGACAATGTAAGTTCAGCGTGGGTCAGTGATAACAGGTAGACTGAGTAGAAGGAGAAACGCTCGGACATGCACACGTAGAGAGGCAATACTTCGCAAAGCCTACATGGTGAATGGAGCAGATAAAGGCTTGGTAATGATCTCTGATATAGAACAGGTGAAAGGCAATCACTGCGCAAATGGAGCATACTAGAGGGAAGTATGCACTGCGCTAGAACTCGGGAGAGGGCGCTCGTGATTGAGAGATGGAGGGATCCGGGAAACTGGAAGCCGTAACAGAGCCCCCCCCCTGCGAGCGACTCCCGGCGCGAGGATGCTGACGGCGCCGTGGTCTGCCCCGAGCACGGGGTGCAGGCTTCTCAGGGTGATTACAATGAAACTCTTGAGTGAGCATAGGATCTAGGATGTCCCTTGAATTGACCCAAGATCGTTCTTCTGGACTGCAACCCTCCCAATCAACCAGATATTGAAGGTGACCCCCTCGGCGTCTTGAATCCAGTAGTTGATGAACACGGTAAGCTTCCTCACCCTCTACAACAATGGCTTGAGAGGCCTGAACGGCATTAGATTGAGAGGACGGTCTAGAAGAATCTCCCCTCTCTTCCTCTGTGGGTGGCGTGGCGGGTTTGAGTAGTGAGACGTGGAACGTAGGAGAGATACGAAGATGCCTGGGTAGGGCCAGACGGAAGGACACAGGAGTTATCTGACGTAAGATCTTGTAAGGACCCACGAATCTCGGACTGAGTTTTTTGCAAGGGAGGTTGAGACGGAGGTTGCGAGTGGATAACCATACCCATTGACCTGGCAGATATTCTGGGTTGGAGCGGCGATGACGGTCAGCCTGCCTCTTACCACGATTGACAGCTCGTTGGAGGTGTGTGTGTGCTAGATTCCAGGTCTCCTCACTTCGATTGAGCCAGTCGTTCACGGCGGGGACGTTGGTGGGCTCACCGGACCAGGGAAACAGGGGTGGCTGAAAACCAAGGACACACTGGAAAGGAGTCAAGCCCGTGGATTGCTTCTGGATGGAATTTTGTGCGTATTCCGCCCACATAAGGTACCGGCTCCAGTCCTTCTGGTGGAGTTGACAATAGGACCGGAGGAAGCGGGAAACCTCTTGATTGAGACGTTCAACCTGTCCGTTAGCCTGAGGATGATAGCCGGAGGTAAGACTCACGTTGACTTGGAGCATTTGGAAGAAGGCAGACCAGACACGGGACGTGAACTGAGCCCCTCTGTCTGAAACGATGTCTTCGGGTAAACCATAAAACCGAAACACCAGATTACAAAGGTATTCAGCGGTCTGTAGGGCCGTGGGAAGTTTACTGAGGGGTATGAGACGGCAGGCCTTGGAGAAGCGGTCGATGACCGTGAGGATAGTAGTGTGTCCGTCTGATGGTGGCAAATCCGTAATAAAATCGATGGCGATATGTGACCAGGGTCGCTGTGGTAAGGGCAATGGTTGAAGCAAACCGGCGGGCAAGAGACGGGACGATTTCTGAATATTGCAGGTTTTGCACTGCTGAACAAATCGGCTGACATCCTGGGACAGGGTGGACCACCAGAAGCGATTCTGAAGAAGATGGATAGTAGCAGTAATACCTGGGTGCCCGGAGCTGGGAAGGGCGTGAACATGCTTCAGAACCTTTTCACGGAGGGTCTCAGGTACATAGAGTTTACCAGGGGACATTCCGGATGGATTCCGGTGTGAGCGTTGGCCAGCTCGAGTTCGGTCTCGATATCCCACTGTATGGGCCCGATGACTAAATCTGGATTGAGGATGGTCTCAGGATTCTTGATGGAAGTTTCAGAATCAAACTGACGAGACAAGGAATCCGCCTTGGTATTCTTGGAGCCTGGGCGGAAGGTAATTGTGAACTGGAAGCGTGAGAAGAACAAGGACCATCTGGCCTGACGGGGATTCAGCCTCTTAGCCGTGCGAAGGTACTCCAAGTTCTTGTGATCAGTAAGGACGAGGAAAGGATGTGTGGAACCTTCCAGCCAATGCCTCCACTCCTCGAAAGCTGCCTTTATGGCCAGTAATTCGCGGTCACCCACATCATAATTCCTCTCTGCGGAACTGAGCTTCTTGGAATAATACGCACAAGGGTACAACTTGGAGGTGATCCTTGACGTTGAGATAGTACTGCACCCAGGCCGGTACTAGAAGCGTCCACTTCAACAACAAAAGGTAACTCAGGATCTGGATGATGCAGGATGGGGGCTGAAGTGAAAGCCTGCTTGAGACGACTGAAGGCTTTAGTGGCCTCTTCATTCCAGGGAAGACACGACGTGCCTTTGCGAACCAGAGCCGTGAGGGGTTCTGCCACCATACTGAATCCTCTGATGAAGCGGCGGTAAAAGTTTGCGAACCCAAGGAAGCGCTGCAGCTCCTTCAGCGTAGTAGGTCTGGGCCATTCCACCACTGCCTTTACCTTGCCCTCCTCCATGGCCACGCCTCCTGGGCTAATGATGTAGCCCAAGAATGAGATAGAGGTCTGGTGAAAGTCGCACTTTTCGATCTTGGCAAAGAGCTGATACTGGATGAGCCTCTGAAGTACCGCACGGACGTGCTGGACGTGGTCCTCTAGGGTATCAGAATAAATCAGGATGTCGTCAATGTAGACGACGACTTGGCGATTGAGCATGTCACGGAAGACATCATTTATGAATGATTGGAACACTGCAGGACTGATGGAAAGCCCAAAAGGCATGACCAGATATTCATAGTGCCCAGTACACGTAGAAAAGGCCGTCTTCCACTCATCCCCCTCGCGGATACGAACCAGGTTGTAAGCACTACGCAGATCCAGCTTGGTGTAAAATCTTGCTTTGCGGAGTTGTTCCAGAGCAGCTGGTACCAGGGGTAGTGGATAGCGAAACTTGACGGTACACTCGTTGAGCGTTCTGTAGTCAATACATGGACGGAGTCCTCCATCCTTTTTCTGGACGAAAAAAAACCCAGCAGATGCAGGAGACGTGGATGGACGGATGAAACCTTTGGAGAGCTCTTCCTCGATATATTTCTGCATAGCCTCGGTCTCGGGCTGGGACAGAGGAAAGACACGCCCCTTAGGTGGTGTAGCATTAGGTAGGAAGTCAATGGCGCAATCGTAAGAGCGATGAGGTGGTAATTTCGTGGCCTTTGATCTGCTGAATGCTTCTGCCAAGTCGTGGTACATGGAAGGCAAGCATTTCAAAACGGCATCATCAGGGTGTTCTCGAATACTTCGTAGAGTAAGCGGTTGGACAGTAGACAGGCAATCAGAAAAACAGTTCTCTCCCCAGCTGACGATCTGGCCGGAGGTCCATTGCAGAAGTGGATCATGCTTACGGAGCCATGGTAACCCCAGAATGACGGGAGTGTGAGGAGCTTGGAGAATGTAGAACTGAATTAATTCTCTGTGCAGCAAACCGGTGCGCATGTGTAACTCCTGAGAGAGATGAGTGACGCGACCGTGCCCAGCGGTCTACCATCAACAGCCTCAACAGAAAGGGGAGAAATGCATGGAATTAGAGGAATTTTGTGAAGTTCAGCAAATTCTAGCGACATAAAGTTCCCAGCAGCACCTGAATCCAACAGAGCAGATGTGGAAAAGGATTTGCCGTTGACAAAAAACTCAATGGGGACGGTTACACTTGATTTTGAGTTTAGACAATTAAGAGTTAGACTCACCGCAGCATTATCTCTGTTAATGGGTCGATGAGGACAGTTCTGACGAAAGTGACCAGCTTCTCCACAATATAAGCACAGCCTTTGAGACCTTCGTCGCTCCTTTTCCTCCTCAGTGAGCCGTGTAGCGTTAATTTGCATGGGTTCGCTGGAATCGGCAGTCATGTGACTGTAATACCGGGGCAAAGGAAGGTTGCGTGACGAGGTTGCTGAGCGACTGCCTGGGCGGCGCGAGCGCATCAGATTATCGATCTGGATGGCGAGATGGACGAACTGGTTGAAATCCTTTCCCTCGTCGCGGCAGGCCAGTTCCGTCTGTAAATCGTGACTGAGACCCCGCCGAAAAATCACCTTTAAAGAGTTATCAGTCCAGTTAGTCTGAGCAGCTAACGTACGGAATTCAAGTGCATACTCAGCGGCAGAAGTCCGTCCCTGTGCAAGCTCCAGCAGAAGAGCAGGGTCCTCCGCCCCCTTTCCTCCCTTAGAGTGTTCGAAAACTGCTTGGAAATCCCGAAGAAACTCGTCGTATGAACGAAATGCTGAGCCATCCGTTCTCCACACAGCTGTGATCCAGTCCAGAGCGCGGCCAGTCAGCAGCGAGGAAACGAAGGAAATTTGCTGGCATCCGTTGAGTGAGGTGAGGGCTGTTGATTCAGAAACAGAGAGCATTGAAGAATGAAGCCCTTGCATTTACCTGGGTTCCCGTCAAACTTTTCAGGTAGCGCTAGACGAGGGCTCGCGGCGGTCTGCAGCACGGTGCTGGTGCGAGAGACGGAGAGGCAGACGCTGACGAGGTATCCGCGGATGAGGTTTGGAGATTTTGCATAGCTGTTACCAGTTCCTCCGTTACTGAAGTTAGTCGCGTCAGCTGATGATGATGAGTGGCCAGTTGAGATGCTTGGGCGGTGAAAGCAGCGGATAAAGCAGACATAGTTGCTGGATCTTCGTTTGGCGAAGTATTCTGTAATAAATCAGTGGGCAGAGGCAGATCCATATGCAACAAAGTTTATTTAACGGAAAAGTCAGGTAAAAGGTAACTCAGGATGATGATGATCGGTAGAGGCGTGCGTAGAATCAGGCAGGGGGTCGTGGGCTGGCAGCGAGCATTCAGTATCCAGGGACAGGCTTCGGTCGAGGCAGGTGGCAGAGAATCAGAATCCGGAACGGGCTGGAGGTCGTAGGGCAGGCTGCAGACAGATAGACAATGTAAGTTCAGCGTGGGTCAGTGATAACAGGTAGACTGAGTAGAAGGAGAAACGCTCGGACATGCACACGTAGAGAGGCAATACATCGCAAAGCCTACATGGTGAATGGAGCAGATAAAGGCTTGGTAATGATCTCTGATATAGAACAGGTGAAAGGCAATCACTGCGCAAATGGAGCATACTAGAGGGAAGTATGCACTGCGCTAGAACTCGGGAGAGGGCGCTCGTGATTGAGAGATGGAGGGTTCCGGGAAACTGGAAGCCGTAACAATTTTATTTCCTTATTATGTATTGAATTATGATTATTTATTAAAGATAACAATGTTTTCGTATTATTATGCAAACCTTTATTGATCTTCTTATATTCTCTTGTGCCATGTACACTGAATGTGCCCAAAAATCTGACTCTTAAAGGGATTAATAATATATGAAAACACATCATGTACTTATTTTCATTAGTCAGAAAAAGCAAAAGCAAACTGGCTTGTCACACTTGACCAGGGAACCTACAGTGATAATAATGAGAATGAGCGGGTGATGAATGGGGGAAAGGTTATTTCACATAATGAATGCTCTAATAGGGTGGGTATAGGTGTACTCTTAGCTAAAAGCACTGCGTGTAGTTACTCAGGTCATTACTGACCATGACCTGCTGAAATAATGAACACAGAACACAATTGAGCATTTTGGAAGTTTAGTTTATTATATATATTTACATTGGCATTTATGCATTTAGCAGACACTTTTATTCAAAGCAACTTACAGTGCATTCAGGCTATAAATATATTCACAGTAAATATATTTCTAAAGGTGCTTTTGAGTGAAATGTTCACCAGATGTCGGTAACAACCCAAGTAATCCATACATACAAATAAAACAAAACAAATAAGTTCAGAATGACACAGAGAAAAAGTATTGAACTACTGAAATGTGTTTAATACTTTATACAAAAGCGTTTGTTGGTATGTCAGCTTCAAGACGCCTCCTGTATGGAGAATGAGTCGCATTCATTGCTCAGGTGTGATTTTGGCCCATTTTTCCACAGTCTTCAAATCTTAAAGGTTTTTTGGGCCTCTTATATGACTCTGATCTTTATCATCTTCATTAAGGTGCAGGATTGCTTTCTAATTACTGACAGATTTCAGCTGTGTCTTGGCTTTCCATGCTTTTTTGCACCTCCTTTTCTTCATGTGTTCAGTACTTTTTCCAAGGTTCATTCCATTTTATTACACATAGCTTAATTTCTGTACTTATTTGTTTTGTCTTATTTATATCTATGGATTACTTGGGTTGTTACCGACATGAACTCTGAACTCTAATTGCCACCGTTCATATACTTTTCATGATAGCCAACATTTGGGTCCCGCATGCAATGCAGTTCGCAGTCACTCACTGCACGTGTATGGGTTGATAATGTAAAACACCGGACAAGTTTCCTTGCGCGCACCCATTTTTAACTCGTCTTGTCTGTCGTACAGCCTGACATTAATGACAAATGAGATCCCACATTGTGACATGATCATCATGCTCATACAGTCTGACAAGTACAATCCTAAATGTCTACGTTATTTTTTACCTGTGAAAAAACATGATTTTTGAAGTTATCTGTTTTTGCAAGTGAACTCTTCAAATATATATATATACAGTTGCATGCAAAGTTTGGGAAACCCTTGCAGAATCTGTGAAAATTTGAATAATTTTAACAAAATAAGAGAGATCATACAAAATGCATGTTATTTGTATTTAGTACTGTCCTGAGTAAGATATTTTTCATAAAATATGTTTACAGATAGTCCACAAGACAAACATATTGATCAAATGATTAAAATAACCCCCTTCAAACGTTTGGGAACCCTTGGTACTTAATACAGTGTTTGGTTACCTGGATCTACGGATGTTTTTTTGTTTTGTTTTTTTTGTGATGGTTTTTCATGAGTCCCTTATTTTGTTCTGAATAGTTAAACTGAGCACTGTCTTCAGAAATACCTCCATGTCCTGCTGATTCTCTTCAGTTTTCAGCTCTTTGCATATTTGAAACCCTTTCCAGCAGACCAACTGTATGATTTTGAGATCCATCTTTTCACAATGAGGACAATCGAGGACTCAAACACAACTATTAAAAAAGGTCAAACATTCGCTGATGCTCCAAAAGTAAACACGATGCATTAAGAGCCAGCTAGCGTTCTATTCTGAACACAGCCATACCTGCACATCAGTATTTTTAATTAAATCTAAGGTCAAATAAAGGTGGAACATGTCTATATAATATTTATTCTATTTGGTTTTAGTGCAACAACTTTTGAAACTGATAATCAATATTAAACTATTAAAATGTATGACCTCTTATACAAAATGAATGCTGTGAAGTAACTTCAAAACTATTTTGTGTGATAAATGGCAGAATGCTGTATTTCCTGCCCATATAGACAATTATTTTAATAATGGTTTGAGAAGCACTTATTGATGAATTATTATAATTATTGGAGAAATAACACAAGGATATTTAATGTCAGTGATGCTGTGTATATTGACTGATGTTTGTCAGTACCACCATTTATTTTGAGGCTTATTATGCTCAAGCTCATCTTGGAATTCATTCAGAAAGAATAAAAAAGTGCAGTTGGCTAGAGAAGCGGAAATAGTGGAAATGTATTTATTTTTATTGTGTATTCCTTTTTATAATGGTTTATGATCATATACTGTCAGCAGCCAATTATTCTCCACACAACACAATATTTTGTCACAAATTTGCTTGTTGCAAGTGATTACACATTTGATATACTCTTGTTCTGTTTTTTGTGTGGTTCGTGGTCCATACTTTTCTGTTTGTAATTAAATGTATGTATTAATTAGTTTGTTTTGTTTATTGTTAATTTTTGTTAACTCATTTATTTATGTATTGCATATGTATGTGATGTCATTTTTGTTTGTTTGCTTAGTTGGTTGGTTGGTTGTTCATAGTTTTATTTTTGTAAATATATATATTTTATTGCTCATAGTTTTCTTTCTGTAAATTATAATTGTTTTTTTTGTTATTTTATTTTTGTGAACTTATTTGTTTATTTTTCATACTTTTGTAATTTAATATAGTTATTTATTTTTTGTTTGTTTATTGTTCGTAGTTTTATTTTTGTATTATATTTCTTTATATCCTGGTTGAACTCTTATTTAACTGGAGAGTTCAGAGGGTAGAAATTGGTGGGGTTCTTTCTGAGGAAATAAGTGTTACAAATGAGTCCCTCAGGGAAGTGTGTTAGGTCCTCCTTTGTTCTTTTATAAAAAATGGCATTCAAGCAGTTCATGATTGTAATTTGTTTTTATATTCTTATGATTCTGCTTTATTAATTTCAGACAATGGTGTTTAGTATAGAATACAAGTTAATTTAGGTAAGGAGCTTTGTAAGGTAAGAGACTGTCTTTCTGAAAACAAACTGATGTTGCATTTCAGCCTGGTCTCATTGTTTAAACGTAGGTATTAATACCTAACATTTACATTTACTGCAAAAATGTCAAAAGCAGTACCAAAAGTAATCCAAATGACAACGTGTTGCAGTCACAGTCATCTCTGGCAGAATACAGTAGGTTTGTGAGAGGTGCAGAGCAGAATTTGCTGTTAATTGCTGAAAATATTATCCAGATGATTATCCTGATCCACTCCGTGAAGGCGTGCGCATACATCATTCAAACACACCTCACCAGAAACACAGCATGTTGCAATCTTATTCTTGAGTAAAACCTGCGATTTCTTGAAGGGGCAACATTTGAATTTGTGAAGAACTTGTCAGCGCGGGCTTTGATGCTTACGGTCACTGGAGTCCTGCTCGGGATGGAGATGATCATGAAGATCACAGAATAAAGGCTTGAATGTGGGTCTATTCCTCTCAATTGCATGGATTCTGAAGATTTGGATTACAGCACACAAATAAAATTGACTCCTTTTGTAATTATGTTTTCAGTGTATTTATGGTTCTACTGTCAGCCACAGAATGTTGGGCAAAACACCTTTTGTGACCATGGCAAACAAAGTGAACATTAGGCCAACATGACAAGTAAAAGTTAAACGATTGCAGAAATGTTATTCCTCTTAAGGGTTTAAAATGCAGTCTTGTTTAACATTGTGTAGGCTTATTCTTGTAAACAATCTGGAAGCAGAAATCACACAGATCAGAAAGAAATGTTATAATTTCATATTAAAGGGATAGTTCACCCAAAAATGAAAATTCTGTCATTAATTACTCACCATTGTGTTGTTCAAAACCCGTAAGACCTCCGTTCATCTTCGGAACACAAATTAAGATATTTTTGATGGAATCTGAGAGCTCTCTGACCCTCCATAGACAGCAAGGGTCCTTACACGATCAAGGTCCAGAAACGTAGCAAGGAGATCGCTAAAATAGTCCATGTGACATCAGGGGTTCAACCATAAATTTAACGAAGCTACAAGAATACTTTTTGTGTGCAAATGAAAAAAATGTGATCGTGTAAGGACCCTTGCTATCTATGGAGGGTCTGAGAGATCTCAGATTCCATCAAAACTATCTTAAATTGTGTTCCGAAGATGAACGGAGGTCTTACGGGTTTGAAACAACACGAGGGTGAGTAATTAATGACACAGTTTTCATTTTTGGTGTGAACTATCCCTTCAATCAACCCTCTTATTATTATTTATTATATATACAAGCAACTCTTTCTATGGTCATTTCTTTATTATTTTGTCTTAGCTTAACTATTTTAATTGTACATCACTTTGTATTATGTACATTATTTTTAATTTTGTATCTATTATGTACCGTGCAGCTTATGCAGAAGCTCTGCAATTTTGTTGTATCTTGTGTACAATGACAATAAAGGAAATTAGATTCTATTAAGCAAACAATTTAATAATGCAATTGAAAACATGAGGTCATTGATATGACAAGTTATGTATGATATAACATTTCTTGCCAGACATGTTTTCTCAATAATCAGAATATAAAATTACTTGTACCATGTTTAGTGTTATTTTATTTTGAATATGCATACATTTCTGATTTGTCTCGTGATTGGTTGGATAAGTTACAAAAATCTCACAATAAATTTATATGGTTGCTTTTAGATTTTAGTCATTTTACACATTGATGTTTCCCATTTTATGCAGATTAACTGGTTACCTATAGAAAGCAGATTAGAACACATTCAATAAAAAAAATGTCCAAAGAGTATCAATAATAGAGCTCGTTCATATCTTAATGGATTTTCTCTAGGGTAAATGAGCAACATTGTTAGAATACTCGGCAGAGTCTTATGGATATTACATTATGTCATTTTAAAACTATGTTTGGTTGTAGGTCTTGTGAATATTCTGGGGCACAGGTGTGGAACAATTACCTCTGGATATTAAAGGCATTCTGAATATTGTTAGTTTTAGTGTAAAAGATAAAAGCTGGCTCTTAAGTAGATCTATCTATCTATTATTTGTATTGTATTGTGTATTTCATTGTTTTATTAGTTTGGAGGGCAGATAGATATACAGATTGAGAATAAGAGCATCCTAACTACTTTATGGACAACTTATGTAGAAACCTGCAACCCAACTACTGTCATTCATTCATTCATTCATTTATGTATTCATTCTCTCCGACCTTCCTTCCTTAGCTTTATTTTGTGAATTGATTGTTTGTAGTTTTCTTTTTGTACCTTTTTCTTCTTTCTTTCTTTCTATTCTTTCTTTTTTCTTTCTTTCTTTCTTTCTTTTTCTTTCTTTCTTTCTTTCTTTCTTTCTTCTTTCTTTCTTTTCTTTCTTTCTTCTGTTGACTGAAGTTTTGTGGGAATTCAAATCTTTCTTGCTCACTCGCATCGCTTTCTCCATCCTATTGTCCATGTAGAAGGGTGAAGTGTCTTTGTTATGCAGATGGTGAGCAACAGTGAACGTTAGAGACTGCTATACCAGTCTACAGTTAATCTCTCCTGTCCTGCTCTGTTTATTTGATAACTTATAATGTTCTCTCTATATATATATAAATATAACTAACATATTGTGTGTGTGTATACTGTATGTTTGTACATTAGACGTTTCAGCGACCCTCGCTCCCCCTCCCCCACTATAGTTCCATGGCCAGCAGAAGTCCTGTGTCACTGTTTTCAGAGCAGCTGCTGTTTACTAAGCAGATGTAGTCAGAGATTTAGAGTGTCTGTCATTCTCTGCTCGTCTGTAGTCTAGCACACAGCTCTATTACGATCAATGTGCCCTTCTTTTTTAATACAGGCTCATTCTCATCAAATTGGATTCCGTTGGGACTCCTCCCTCCCTCTCTCCTTCTCTCCTCTTTTGGCTGAGACGGCTCGCTCAATCGGATGAGTTAGTTGTGGAAGACACCAGCCCATGGGAGCTGTGTGGAGTGGAAGCAGCTTAGTAAATCACAGAGTTCTCTGTGCGTGTGACATACTGAGAGAGCGAGGAACTGTGATCAGTTGAGATGTCTAAAGCAATGCAGAAGATCTCACGAGAAGAAGAGATCAGGACTATGAGGTGAGTGTGCGTTTCACTGTGTTTATGTGGCTATATTTGGGGACAAAGCTATCCACACTCACAAAGTTTGGGGACAAAACTGGACATGCATGTGATTCAGAATTAAAATGGTTTATAGTTATTCACCTTTAAGTCTAGGGTTGGAGTTAGAGCTAAGGTTAGTCTAATTCTCAGGGTGATAATTATGACTAATTATTTTAACGTTTAACATTTTGATGTTAGTTAATCCTTGATAGTTAATATAACATTTTAAAAAGTTTGGGGTTGGTAAGATTTTAATTGTATTATGTTTAATATAAAGTAGTGAAAGTAGCCTATTATGTTCACCAAGGCTGCATTTATTTGATCAATAATACAGAAAAATATTACAGTTTAAAAGAAATGTTTTCTATTTATGATGTTTCAAAATGTAATTTATTCTTGTGATGAAAAGGATGTTTTTTAATCAGGAATTCCTCCATTCTTCAGAGTCAATTCTTCTTAGTATTATCAATGTAGAAAATGTTTGTGTTGCTTAATATTTTTGAGGTTTGTTTGTTTGTTTTCAAGATTTTTTAAAATATAAATCTTTTGTAATACTAACAACGGTCTTTACTGTCATAGTTTGCTCAATTTCCCTTACTTGAATAAAAGTATTCATAAAAAAAAAAAAAAAATATTAAACCTCCTGGACATCTTTTTGTATTATTATAGTTGAAAAAAAGTTTTTCTGTTAGGTAATGATTAGGTTACAGTATTTATAAGCTATAATTTTAGTTTAGATGGTCCTCATTTAGATATAGATATATTTAGATATATCCGCCCCAAAATGAAAATCGTGTAATCATTTACACACCCTCATGTTCTTCCGAAAGGGTGTATTTCTTATGTGGGGTTTCTTATGTTGAATGAAAGTTGATTATGTAATAGTTTGGGGGAGTATATGTTTGGCACATAGTTGAGATTTGGGGGGGGAGGATTTTGTTTGGGTCAAATTATTTTGTTGGGTTTAGATGTATGACAGAAATGTTCATGGTATTTAGGGGAATGATGTTCAGGTTAGTGGAACTTTGTTTAATGGGTTGGTGTTATTCCTTAAGTAAACATGTATATGGTAACTTTTATTGAGATATAATGAATTTTGGATGTAAACTTGATGTTGCTGTATTATGGTGGATATTGCATATTTGTTTTGTCAATGTTATTCCTATTATGAAATAAGAGTTTTAGTTCTGTTTAGTAAATTTTGTAAGTAGATATTCTGTTAAGTTGAAGATATTGGGTGAAGTATGGGGTTTATTTGAGTATATGTGAGAGGATTGTTTTGGTGATGAATTTAGTAGGAGGATAGGGTTGGCGACTGATGTTTCTTGGGGTTGGTTGGGGAGTTTTATTTGCTTGTTCATTTGAGTTTTGTAGAAGGGGGAGTGAAGTTCGTCCTGTCATATGGGCATCCGCCATTGTATGTACTTGTAAAAGTGTGCTTGTTGTGATAGGGATGTGAGGAGCAGCAAATATTTTTAGTTGGTTAAGTATAAAATATAATTCCCATACTTTAATTTTCTCTTGTGTTCTCAGTTGAATCCATATGGCTGTTGACCTTCCTTAACATTATTAAGATTATTGTCACCTTGACTGATGCAGCAGACAGAAAGTGTTGACATGGTACCTGATACTTTTCTCAGCGCTGATCAGGCCGCACCAATCACAGTGGATTGTGATTATATGGAGCTCACTTCATATGAGTTTGCTATGCTAGAAACCAGTATTGAGATTTATATTTCATAGTGATTAAATGAATGTATACATGTGTGTAGTTGAGTATTAACCTTTGGAATGCACCTCTATGGTACATTTGGCAGTGACACACATTATTTACAGTGTATGACATACTTTACCTGTAGTAATAACCATAGCAACATTTTGGTGTGTTCGTAGCTGTAAACAAGATGCATGGTATTGAAACAGCCACATTTGACGAAAGAATTATGAGCAGCTCATAAGTGTTCATGTCAAGCAGTTGTTATTAAATTGGTGTCGACAGAGGCGGTGTGTTTTGTTTATGCTCATTAAGCTGCTGTGTTTTAACAGCGTTCTCTCTCTGGAGCGTAATGTTGCAGAGCTGATGGGAGACACTATATGGAGGAGAGACAGTATCAAAATTATCAAACGAGTTCTTCTGTTTTTATGACTTTCTAGCACCTTAGATGGACAGTCAGCGTATAATTGAAACTGCTGTCACTGTATTAACAAGTAGTAGTTCAATTTATGTCTGTAGCTTATACACAATTATTTTGGGAGCAAATTGCATTATAGAACATAATTCTGAAAATAATAAATAACAGAACGGTTTGAAGAGCAGCGTGTACCTGGTTTAAGAGTGTGTCACTAAATAGTCAGCTTTCCCACAGAGGAAATGTTCTCCGAATGCAGCATTCTGGTGTACTAAAGTAGGTCAGGAGTAATTGTGCGTGTGCTATCACGGGTGGTGGTGGTGCTAGAAAGGCAATATCAGTGAGTGATGATTTCTACAGATGCCTTCAAACTCAAAATCTGGAGGGCTTGGAACAAATCCACCACATTAACCTGATTTAGAGGGTCGCTTGCAACTAATGCAACCTCTTTCTTCAGGTTTCACACTCTCTCTCGCTCGTTTTCCACATCCTCACATAAAGAGTGTGTGTACCTGTCAAACAGTTGATCATGATGATCCTATAACACTTTTGGAACACCTCAATAGGGTCAGTGGATGTTCACTATTGCATACTACAACCAAACGTGTGCTAATTTTTTTTAATTATTACTTATTTAAAATAACCACATTTCCATCCACCATTTAACTGACAAAGTAAAAAATTGTCTGCCTGCAGTTGGTTTTATCTTATTCGACTTTTACTGATAAAAAGGTGTGCGTTAAAGTAAAAATGCATTACAAAAAAATGCTATATTATCTTACCATCCAATGAGCCTTTTAGCAATGTATCGGTTGGTGTAAAAAAAATAAATGAAATAATTGTTGCAGTAGTTTTGGTGTACTGCAATACAAATATGCATAATTTTGTAAATAGGACAAATTCTGTATCTTTTACATCCCAGATATCCCCAAGTCATTGTAAAATGTAGAAAGTTACTGAGGAACAGCACATTAATGGGAGAAACATGTAGACTCTGCATATGAAACCACATTTATTTGCATTGAAGACCTTTTCCTTGGTAAAAAAGTGTTTCCCAACTCGATTTTAAAATTAATTTTAAAAAGAATGTTGTAGACACTTAATGTAATTAATATTACACTATTAGTATTTTTTTATTATTCGTTTCAATCAGCTATGTCGGTAAAAATTTTGAGATGCTAAACTGTTAAATTAAATGAAATTAAATTAAAAATTAAATGAAATTAAATGAAATTAAATTAAATAAATTAAATTACATTAAATTACATTAAATTAAATTACATTAAATTACATTACATTACATTAAATTATAAAGCTATTCAACTATAATCTAAAGTGAACGGTGGTCTCGCTCTTTTCATAATTATCATCCTATTTGAATGGCCCCAAGAAATGCTAAATAATTTGTTTGTGTTGTTTGTGGTTGTTGTTGGGGGGGGGGTGGGTGGGGGGGGAGCTGTGTTATTCATGGTTTAATAATGTTGTTTGTAAATGATGTTTTAAAGGCTATTTTGGATTTTATGCACAATAAAATGTAAGATTTTAACACAAGTTGTTGTTTTGGGGCTTGATAAAATTTTAAGATTAATAAGTGTTTCGCTCCATGTCTACATCTCAGTGAAAATTCAGCCAGAAACTCACCACATCTTCAAAAAGAGCAAAGAAGTTTCCCAACAAGTACTAGAAAAAAGTCTGCACACTCTCAAAAATAAAAAAGTTCACAAGCGAGATGAAAGCAGTGTAAGCAATTTACTCAAAAAGACAAGGCACATTCACCATTTTCAATAACAAGTTAACAATGTTGGAAATAGGAGCCATCTTGATTTAAGAAATCACATGATGATTTAGGAGATCACAAGATCAATCAGAACAAGCACTGATCCAAAAAAAACAAAAAAACACAGCACAATTGATCAATATACTAAGCTACACAATATATATATATATATATATATAAAATAAATCAGTTAATCAACATATTAAGTTACACAATATAAAAAATAAAATAAAATAAAAAATGACCACAACATGTGTACATTTAAAGCAATGGATAATCAAATTGGAGAGCAATGGTTGTCTGTTAGTGTTGACAAGAAAGTACAATTCATACAAAACATGACAATTGAAGTTCTTAATTTAATCCCTTCGGATATACACGGTTCATATAATAAATCAACTTAGCTTCACATTGTAACAGTCTTTTATTAGAATCAACACCTCTTCTTAAACTAGATAAAATCTCATATCACTATAAGCTGGTGGTGGACGAGGAGATCCCCCTGACAATGTAGAGCGCTTTGAGTGCTTAGAAAAGCAGAAAAGCGCTATATAAATGTAATGAACTATTATTATTATTAGCTTATGGTCAGTCTGGCCACAGGAGAATGAATGTCATCCGTCTGATATAGCTCACTTTTGTATTTATTTATTGAATATTTTTATTGTGTGATTTAGTATATTGATCAATTGTGTGTGTTTTTTTGGATCAGTGCTTGTTCTGTTTGATCGTGTGATTTCTTAAATCAAGATGCTCCTAGTTCCACAATTGTTGGCTTGGCCTTGTCTTAATCTATAAATAGCTGACACTGCTTCCATCTCGCTTGGGACTTTTTGATTTTTGAGAGCATGCAGACTTTTGTGTAGCATTTTACATCTTTTGGACAAATACAGTTATCTTATTAGTATTTCCCCCTCGTTCACATTACTTTTTGTCCTCCATCTCATTTTGTATCAGCTGAGGCATCTGAAACGCCATGACAGTCTAATCGAATTCTCTCCCTCTCCCCTCCTCGCGATTGCCTGTTGAGGAATATGTTTCTCTGAAATTATCAAACACTGATATCTTCATCTTTCTTCAAGCATGTTCTTTCACTTTCTTTCTCAGTAATTCATAAACAGCGGCTGTTTGGAACCTGTTGTTAGTTTGGACTTTAACTCATGTTTACAGTCAATGCTGGTTTTCTCTCCGGTCAGCTGTTGACATGTTTTTTCTATAAT